>BSBK01003948.1:102500-574722 GCA_027943335.1 Chamaecyparis obtusa
AGAAGATTGATGAACAAATATCTTATCAAAAACCATTCTATGATAAGACTGGTCTTGGATTCAACACTTTTAAAGAAATGATGAAAGCAAGGACCAGATCTGAAATATCTAAAAGCATAGATAGAAGAAGTTTGGTGAGATCAACAAATCTAAAGATACACCTAAAGAAGAAGAATCACCAAAGCAAGAGGAATCACCCAAAGGTATGCAAAGAGAATTTAAAGGTAGATGTTTTGCTTGTAATACTATTGGTCATATGAAGAGAGATTGCACAGGTAAGAAATTTAAACCTCTTAATAGTTATTGTTATAATTGTCATGGTTTTGGACATAGAGCTATTGAATGTAGGAAACTTAAATTTATTGAGAATAATGATGGTAGTAGAATGTTTAGGAATGCTAACAATGCAGATAAGAAACCTACTAAAGATATGAATAGAAGAAATGGAGTAATATGTTATAGATGCAACAAGGTTGGACACATTGCTAGAAACTGTAGATCACAAATCAATCAGCCTGGACCAAGATATGGAAACAATGGAATTGTTTGTCAGATATGAAACAAGATTGGACATACAACAAGGTTTTGCAAAATGAACAATAGACTTTTTCATCCTAATCCTAATCCGAGAAATCATGCAAGAAGAAATGAAGATGCAAGTAACAGTCAGAAAGGATGCTATAGTAATCAGATGAAGTGAAGTTTATCAAAAGCATAGATCAAGGAGACATATTAAACATTGAAGCTAATCAGGAAGGTGAAGTATCAAAAGGTAAGAATGAATCTTCACCTGACCCATCTCAAAGTACTTAATTTATGAAAATTATAGTAGAATAGGAACTTAGATTAGTGTAGAAGTAGATATATGATGAACTAAGTCTTGTGCAGTTAATGCAAGGCATTTTATGATGTTCTAATGCTATGGTTAAGAGTGCAAAGAAAAATATTGTGTTTTGTGAGATTGCAAGAAGTTTTAAGTTTTGCAGGTTAGCAGAAATAACTTTTTTGGAAAGAAGCGGCAAAAGAATTGAATGCGATGTCAGATCTAAGTGAGATTGAATTAATAAAAGGTCATGATTAGTATTATTTGATCATCAAAGTGAATTAAAGTGTTAAGGAGATCAAAGAGTAGTGATTGGAAGCATTTTGCAAGGATTTGGAGAAGAATTTTGTGTCGAATCTACGCAAGCCCTAAAATCATGAAATCAAGGTATTTTACTTGACAGATCTTTAAACCGGTGAAGGAATTAGAAGAAATCATGGATGTTTCTTTAATTCACAATGTTAGAGATAAGAATAGACCAAAGTTGAAAAGGGATATAGTAGAACCCTTGGAAGATGATCCTAGGTTAGCTTTATCATCTGTACCGGATAGAGTTTTACACCTAGAGAATGTCAGAAGTTATCTTGGATGCAAACTAGAGACTATCAGTGATAGTGATTTCACCAATGAATATCAGAAGATTTATAATCAGGACATGGCATTGAAACAAGGATTTGAACATTTGAAAGATAATGAAATTATTAAGTATGCATTACAGTATGAATTTGACAATGAAGAATGTACTAAGATTATCTTAAGTAGAATTCATAATGGGAAGTTTTGGTTAGAAGATAGAGTGATAGATATCACAGCTGATTTGATTCATGAAGTCACTGGAATATCTAAAATTGGAGCTATTCCTTTAAATGATAAAAACATGAGGAAAACATTCATTGATAAAACAAATTCATCCTCTAATGGTAGAGGAATTGTGATTAGTAAGATCAAACAAGATGATGTGAGATACTTATGCAAGATCCTAACCACTAAGTTTTGTGCAAATTCAAGAGAGGATGACATGGCAGTTGGAATGATACATGCAACTTATCTAATGTGTGTTGAAAAGGTACAAGTTGATATGTGTGAAATTCTAAGAATTCAACTATTTGAAAACTTGGAGAAGATTAAGAAAACTAAGTATACATAGTTTAGGTTCTCATCCTTAATCACCTATTTGTTTTTTCATCTATTGAGAAGATTTCCTTACACCATTGGAAATGATTGGAATGATGGCCAAACTACAATGGAAAGGATTAACCTAGTGTACAGAAGACATGTTATTGAGAAGGTGAATGAGAGTGCAATACTGGTAATCAAGACATTTTAGAATATTGTGTCTAGTAGATCAAGGATCCTAAAGTCTCTTGTGGAGAAGTATAAAGATGACATGTTTTATGGTGGATACTAACTTTACCTATATTGAAGCAGTAGAACCTAGAATAGAGTTCATAGACCCTCTTAGCTATGAGATATCTGAGGTAGAGACAAAAGAGTATGTTGGCAGGTTACTTAAGTGTAAATTGGACACTCAGTGTAACCAGTTTGGAACCTTTGAGGAGAACTTCAACTCCACAAAGACCTTACTTGAAGAGAAATAGTCTAAGAAAAGAGTTGAGAGTACTATAAAGATAATCCTAAAAGATACAGGGATGACAGAGCATGAATTTTTAGTAGCAAAGAAAATAGTAGTAGCAATCAGAGAGAGTGGAGAAAAAGAAGTTTTGTCTATTCCACCTTTATCATCAATTGCAATACAACAGGAAGAATCACAAGTGAAGGTGAAAGTGGAAGAAATTGAGAAGGATCAAGAAGCAAAGATATCCACTAGATCCACTTCCTCCACACCTAGAAAAAGAGTAAAGGAAAGTGCTCCTAGACCAGGAAAGAGACATAAAACTTTAGTGCAACCAGTTCCAAGAAAAATTGTAGAAATCAAAGATGATGGAATTTCTATTAAGAAGAAATCTTGGAAACCTAAAGTTGAGAAGCTTAATGAGCAGATCATTGAGGATGGAGAATTTACAAGAATGAATAAGTACTATGATCTTTATGATTATGCAGAGAGACTTAATTTGGAGAATGCAGTAGTAAAGAATATGATTTTGGCTAATAAGAAGTTTGAGACAATTCAGGGTCAGATACCTGATGATTTATATAATAAAATTGTGAATAGGAAGAAGAGAGCATCAAAGGAGGACACAACTATTAGAGAAAAGCTTGTAAGGAAGCTTTGTGTAGTAAGAGATGAAGCACATTTTGGTCAGATCATGAAAGCCTTAAGCACCCATTTGAGAACCAAAAGGAGAACCATTCAAATTATGGGAGGCAAATATGAAGAAATTAATTCTGAGACAGAGCAAGCAATTATCAAGGTTATGTCAGAAAATGTTGGAGAACCATCAGTTGCAGTAGAGAAAGCAGGTGTAATAGAAAAAGAGGACATTCCCTCTCCTCCAGCCATTAACATTGAAGATGAAACCATGAATGTAGAAGGAACAAAGATCACCTTGGATACTGATGATAATGTATTCAAGAATTTGGATAACATTGTTAACAATTCAGCCTTTGAAGAGAAGGAAACTACAAAAGAAGAAGAGACAATAGAGATAATAGTTGTAGAACCCCCAGTAACAGAAAAAAAAGTACCCATTCCCATTGAAGAAGATATCAATCTTACTCCTGAGACTGGAAAGAAGAATAAGATTGGATCTATGATTGAGCACTTGGGAAAGGAAGTAGATGATGATGATCAGTTGGAATTGATCACATCCTTGAACAAAATCATTGTCAAGAACAAGAAAGTGAAAAGTCTTGAAGGGTGCATGAAGGAGCTTACTGAGAAGTTACAAAGCATTGTAACTACACAAATTGTAGAAGCAGACCCTGTAGAGAAAGAAAAGAAGGTAATGAACACTTTTGACAATTAATTCACAAATCTATCTGATATTGAAAAAGTGAGAGCACAAGAAGCCTATGAGGATAGAATGCTTTTGAACATCAGCTAGAATATCAAGAATGATATCAACAATCTTGATATCTATATAAAGGACTTGAGGAAAAATTTGGAAACAGGAAAATCTATGTACATATAGTGTACAAGAACAAAGACCTTGACAAAAAAAGAAGGTAAGAAGATGAAGTTGAAGGAAGCAGAAATTATGAATGAAACTAACCTTCTTTCTAGCCCCAACGTGAAGGTATTTGATGTTGAAAATAAAATTTGGAAGCTATATGATGAAATAAGAGTTGTGCAAGATGAGAGAGATATAAAATTGAAAAGATTCACTCTTTTGAGAGAGCATACTTCTATGAAGTTAAACATTATTGAAGAGCAGTTGGAAGAATCTCTTTCAGCTAAGACATCTTTTCAGAAGTTTAACTTTGAGAACCTCCAAGCATGTGAAATAGCATCTTATGGATTGAGTGCACTAATTAGTGTGGTAGATTCCATTAATAAATCATGGGAGAAGGAGTTAGAAGCTATGAAGATTGATTTTGCAGATTGTGTTGCAAGCCTACTGGCTTTGCAATAATGAATTAAGGTATAATCTTTTTGTGATACATTTTTGTACCCCTCCTTACCTTTATTTTGTCATTGTTGTCAAAGGGGGAGAGATATATAGCAAAAAATTGATAGTATATGATAAGGATTGATACTCTTAGGTGGAGTACTATATTAGAGATAATATTTTTTTGAGGAGCTATAAGGATAGTATATATTTTATACTATGGCCACAATTTTGAGATTTTGAAGTTGTACACTTAGCCAATTTTCTCATATGTTGCCACCAATGACAAAGGGGGAGATTGTTGGAAATTTGGTTGAGTTAATTACATAGATGTTTTCATTATGGAAACATATGATCCACATGAAGATCGCATAGGTTAGAGAGCTAGTATGACAAAGTGCATTGCAAAATTATCTAAGTATGAGACAGTATTTTTACCAGTGAACCTGGACACAATTTTTGTTTGTGATGTTGATTGGAGTAAGTTCAGTGCTTGCACAATTGAAAATAGACTCTATGATGACTATTGATCACCCATCTCAGAGTGCAAGTCAGTATGACATGTACGGAAGAAGTTATGATAGTTTTACCGAAGATAGTGTCAAGCTAACTTTGGATAGAATATGAAGACAGAATTGGTAAAGAGTTAAGGGATTATTTTGTTTATCACAATAATGACTTAACAATATAAAGGGATGACATCCTAGATGTTAAATCTTGGATAAAGTTATTTGTATAAATGTAATTGTAATTGTGAGAAAAGATATAGATGTATAGTTGTAATGTGATGTAATGAAGCAATGACATGATGCAAAATATATGATGCATATGTAATAGCGATAGTGAAAGAGCAGCGAAGAGATATTGATGCAAGCAGTATAAGGTTATGTACCTTAACCTATTTTTGTAATCCATGTATATTTTACATTACTTGTTTGGGCAGTGGGCTCATCTGGTAATCACATTTTGTACTGCCAACTCCTAACAGGGTTGAGGCTTCTAACAAGGCCTATAGTCCCTTAATCAGGATTGATACACTATATTTTTGTAATAGAATCCTAACAGGGTCAACATCCTTGACATGATACTTTTGATTAGTGGATCTTCATAGGTACCATCCCCACCTAGGTTTTCCCTTGGTGAGGGTTTCCTCGAGAACAAATAATGTGTAATGAGTTCTTTAGTCTTATTGCTATGCATGTTGTTTAGCTTCTTATGTTATGCATGTGTAAAGATAATTTGTTATATCCATAATTGGGAAAAAGTAAAAGTTTGTAGAATACTGATTCACCCCCCTCTCAGTATTCCCTATTTATAACAACAGATTCATAGTAAATTCTAGGGAGTTACTACTAATAAGATCAATAAAAAGAGAACATATGCCTTATTTAAGTATCCTCTCTTTTTTTCACTTGATCATATGACAATCCATTGGCATAAAATACACAACATCTATCCGTCCATGAACCCCATGTTGTAACCTCCTTAGACACCTCATTTGTACTAGTGGCCATTCTTTGTAAGGAAGTGGCGATGGATGATTGGTGCTCAAAACTAGAGGACCTCAACCTATTAACCAATATGGATATTTGGGTACTATTTCATTAAAGATGATTAATAAGGTCCTCTTGTGTGGCATCAACATGACCTATTGGGGGATGTGGGGGGTTTGGATTCGGGTTTGGAAGTGGATTTGGGTTTGGCGGTGGGTTTTCTTGTTGTGGGGCTACATTTGGAGGGTTCGATTGTTTCTCATTTCCATCATTATCATGATTTTTAGGAGTTTGAAGAGGTCTTTGTTGTCTCTTTCATTGTCGGGGATTGTTTTTCGAATCTAACAATAAAAGAAAATTTAAAAACTTAAATCAATTCAACAAACCCTACTTAGTCAAAATTGAAACAAAAACAATTAAAAAAAACAAATTCTTACCTATTCGATGATGTGGAATGGTTGCAAAATGAACAATATGGCAAGGAAATTCAATTACAACAACCTGCTCAATTTTTGGCAATTTCTCTTCCTCCTCTCTCCTCCAAACTCAATTTTGGCATGAAGAGAATGAGTCAAAAAGTGGGTTTTAAAAAAAAAATTATGACAGTCAAAATATGTACGCATTTTGTAAAGAATTTTTTTCTTTACAAAACATGTACGCATTTTGAATTACATAAGTTTTGTTATTTTTTTTTGTGGCTTGGCAAAGGCCCAACTTTGCCAAGCCTAGTTTTTCAAATTTTTGATAACCCGAGTAGATTATGAATTTTTTTTGTTTTTTTCAGGGAGGTGGCCACTTTTTGGCACACCATCTTGGTGCACTTACCCTCTTACTCAAAATGTTGAACCAACTTTTGTGAACCTTTGTAGATGATGTACAGATATCTCAGAACAATACTTTACCATCACATCTCAACATCTTCAACATAGCGTCTGAACAATTGAAATCCTTCTTATCAAACATTCCAAACACACTGTTTGAGACAACAAGTATGTTGACATCAATGAAAAAATATTAATGTTAGAAAACCAAAATCCAAAACTATGACATGCTTAACAATCTTGCAACACTCTAAGGGTTCATTTCATTCATTTTTGTTTCTACTTTAGTCTGTAATTTTTCTAACAACTCTTCTTTATTTATTGTATTATCTAATCTCTCTCTAAATAATTGGCCTTTATATTGGTATAGAAATATTTTAATTTAGAATTCTTAATAAAGTCTTGATCTAATATGAACTCCTCATAATCAAGAATTCATTCATCCTCAATTTCCTTTGTTTTCATTTTAGCCAACATGATTTCATTGGGAATTTGTTATCTATTTATAATAGTGATAATTGAGCAGGTGTCTCCTCCCTCATAGAGTCATCATTGTACCTAAACTCAACTCTTGACTATGGTGAAAGGTGGGCTAAAGGTGTCACCACTTTAGGATCATCAAGAAATTAGGATCCTTTGAATGAGCTAAAAGGCTGGTTTATATAGAAATCCTAGAATGAATGTGCGGTTGATATTCATCTTGTTGAGTAGTTGAGATTCTCTCATGTTTTTAGAAACTTCCTATAGTTTTTAAATTTCTAGATTAATCACATAATCATGTTAGTTTTATTTTTTGATTGATTTCTTTCTTCGATTAATGAGTCTTTCATAACTAGATTCATATTTTTTGAATGAAATTTTGCATCTCAATCCATGATTAATCTTCTATTATGGAGTAGTCTAATCAATGATCTCTTATGCTATAACTAAGAGAATATTTACATAGATCATACTCGCTTCATATAGGAAATAGTAGATCATTTCTATGTAGTTTCTTTAATTAGTTAGAGTAAATATCTATTGAAGTGTTGTTAGTTAGATTGACCACATTTAACACACACATTTATGGCACCCACCATGTGGCTTAGGCCTCAATATTTTAAAAAATTATTAAATAAACAGATATCCATGATTCTCTTTTGTGTATTTTGATCTTTTGTAGGTGAAATAGTGCTTTTGAAACACAAAATAACACATACCATCTCTTCTCTAACATATACACCAAGTGAAACAACACTTTTTGAAATATGAACTAGCACATACCAGCTCTTTTTTGATGCATTCACTAAGTTAAAGAACACATGTTAAGAATGAAATATCAAGTATGACTAGTCTTTAGATGCTTCTTCACAGAGTTTCGACATTCTTAAATAACCTTCTATCTTTTATCTTAACTTCTCTTAGTGCATAGATGATAATTTTCTGATGCCTTTAAGGGGGCTTTTCATGCTTTGCAAAATTGTGTTAGTGTGTATAATGTACTAAAATAGTGCTTACATCACTTTTTGTAGCACTTGCGAATAAAAAAGTAACACTTAGGGAATGTTAGGTAGCACTTACATTACTTTCTGTAGCACTTTCAAATAAAATAGTAATGTGTACTAGATGTTAAATAGCACTTAAAAGTACTTTCAATAGTGCTTTCAAAATAATACAATAGCATGTATGATAGTTTCAGTAGTGCATGCGACATTTTTTGTAGCATGTATGACAATTTATGTAGTCTGTATGATAGTTTTTATAGCACGTGTGAATTTTTATGCAAATTTTAAATTCTGATTACTAATGATGATTCTCTCTTTTTATAGATAACAAAACACAAAAAATCTAGGAAATCTATCTGCAGGATCCTATATTTGTTTTATCAATTTTGAGTTATTTGCATGTTTTGACATTTTGTTTTGCAGGGCAGAGTCATTTTTGGAAACAATTTGAGCATTCACTTAACAATTATCTGCAGGACACTTGACAAAGACTAAAATAACGAAAAATACTAATGCTTGTAATGCAGGTTGCCTTAGATATCAGCTCAACATTGTGTTTTATTAAGATTTATAGGAACTTAATTGAAATTGAAATTTGATTCTTAATTTGATCAAAGGATTATGATCTTTTCCCATTGGAAAAATAAAAAACTCAAAAGTCAGATTAAGTTTGAGTTTAAGTTTTGGTAAATGAACCTTGTTTGGTGTGTTTGGGAAAGGTGAAAAGTTAGAGAAGTATGTTCTTCTTCCATTAGAAGAATCATAACCTCATAACCTTGAGTCCAATCTATTTTCATTTCTTTAACCTTTAGAGGTCCTATTAGTTGAGGGAAAAATATCCCAGGAATGACCCAAGTGGGAACAAGTAGATGCTAGCTCTTCCACCCACTATAAACAAATGCCTCTTTGAGATTAAAGTCTCAGAGGACTTAACCAGATCTATTCTGATTACTTTGATATGCACAGGGATTGAAAACCTCAATCTTGTTTATAGTACCTTTTCTATCTTGGTACCCATAGGGAATTTTTATGTCTCAAATTTCTATTTATAGGACTTTGACGGAATATGCTTTAGATATTCATATGGACGAGCATCCTAAATCTTGATTGCAGAACTACATTTTTTGGAGTACTTGTAGGGATATATGCCTCAATCTCTCTTGCGATACTATAGGGAATAGTTATGAATGGATTCCTTGACTACAAGATTTAGTGTAGAGACCTCCTAGATCACCCCCAAAAGGTTGGAAATCTAAGTGCAAGGTAAATAGTAATTGCCCCAAGACACTCACTGTTGGAAAGTGATGTTTTGAGAGCATTATGGATCACTTTAGGGTTGTCATTTATGGAAACACATATGGTATGTCGATCACATGAATAAATTATGAGTGTTGAAGACACAGTCATGAAAATGACTAAGTATGAAATTGGATTTACAGAGTACTATAGAACTATTTTGGACAACGAACATAGTATATGCTAGATAATGACTTGACAGATTAGAGGAAGACATTTTTGGATATGTATGACCTTTAGTTAAGATCACATGTTTTTTGGTATTGATATCAGTAAGTTATAGTGATATTAATATATGCGAAGATAGATGAATAGTGAAATAGGGAACATGAACAATTTCGATGATTAAGGGAATGTAAGATGGAATGGTAATGTGCTAAGTCAGGTAAAGATTGTATATTGCTGACACTTTGGTAATACAAGATTCCTAAATTAGTATTTATTATTTGTATTATTTATTATTATGTTTTGTATTATATTTGGAAGCTGATAATGGATGCAAGATTAGGATATTAGTGATGGTTGATAGTAGATGTAAGACCAGAGATTGATAGAGGCTATTGAGAACTATAACTAGAACTATCAAAGCATAGAATATGCTTGTATTATTCACTCTTGAGAATACTTTTGTAACTGAATTATTGATTGTAAGAGTTGTAAGCTCAGTATACCTTTAACATGGTAGATATTCCTCTAACAAGGAAATGTACTATGTAATACTTAGCTCCTAACATGGCTAGGTATCCTAACACATACATTATACTCTAGTGCACATTTGTGGGTACTATCCCCACCAGGGTTTTCCCTTGGCCAGGATTTCCTCGAAAACAAATATTGGTGTTATGAGATGTGTATTATTTGTTTAAGTTATTTTTATTTCATCTATCATATGGTTTATTTGGAATTGGTTTAAGTTTAATTTAAAGTGTTGTAATGCTGATTCACCCCCCCTCTCAATATTACTCAATCCTAACAATTGGTATCAGAATTATTAGCCCTTGGAGAGAAAGTCTAACAACTTAAGGGAGATCAGAATGGATTCAAAAATTTTGCAAGAGAACTTTGAAGAAGCACTTGATGACCTGGACAAAGAAAAGGCTGAGAATGGTGATTTGAAATTCAAATTAAGAAGAGCAGAAGGTTTTATCAAGAAACTAAAGGAACAACTTGAACTTTCAAGAAATCAGAGACAAGACCTTATGGAAAAGATCAAGGAGGATTTAGACAATGATACACTAGACCAAGTAAAGAAGCTAGAGAAGGGAAAAGAAAAAAATAGTCTTCAAATGATCAAGAAGATTCAAAATGAAAATGATGCAAGCTACAAAGTTGAAGAAAGTCTCAAAGGAGAAAACATACAGATAGGAGAAATACAGATTGAACTTGATCACTACAAGGATAAATGCCTGGAATTGGAGAAATACAATTAGATCATTAAGGGTGAACTAACTCACTCCAAATTACACATTCAGAAGTTACATATGAGTAGTGATAAGATTGATGAACAAAGAGAAAGACATAAACCTAAAGGTGACATGACTAGAATTGGATACAATGAAGGATAATGTTCTAAGACTTATGATGAATCACATGAAGCAAAGGTTGAAGAAAGACCTACTCTTGAGAGACCTAGAGATCAGATCAGACCTTTTAGAGGTAGATGCTTTGGATGCAAAAAAATTGGACACATGAAAAGAGATTGTAAAGGTAAAGGCCCTTTTAGACCCTTTACTGGTTATTGTTATAATTGTTATGTATATGGACATAAGAAAGAAGAATGCAGAAAACTTGATGAGTCAAGAACAAGGCAATATTACATTAGAGAAGAATCAACAACCAAGATCACATGATACAAATACAATAACCTTGGGCATACTGCAAGGTTTTGTAAATTGAAGGTTTATCACGATAGAAGACTACCTACATGCTACAAATGCAACAACTTAGGACATATAGAGAAGTTTGGTAGGTACAATGGAATGGACAAAAGAAGAGGACCATCTCCTATGGTTATAAAGAAAAATATTGGTGACAGTGGTAAAACTCTTGGTGAATACATGGATGAATTCAAGAATCATTTTAGGAAACTAGCAGATGAAGATGATAGAAAGATATGGAAGGTAAAATATTTCCATAAGGCATTGGTTTAGGGAGAGATAGTAAATGCTACTATGTCTTCATGTGATGTTACCATTACTACATCGACATAGAAGGTTGAGCATGGCCTTAGAGGGAGCATTGGATGAATACAATGGATTATATCCATCCCTAGATTAAGTGGAATGATCTCATGTGATCTTAGATATGGTGTATATAGACATTATGGAGTCTATATATGTGATCGCAAGGTTTGAATATTCATATCCTATGAGTGCAAGATTTGTGTTTGATTGGATAGTATGCGAAGTTGAGATAACTATGATAAATGCATTTACTCACTTGGTGATGAATAAAAGACCTCAAGGCATCTCATTTCTTCATTGTTTGATAAGAAACAAACAAGGAGAGAAGAGTTAAGAAGCTTATCAATCACCTAGCAGCTACATTGCATGATCGATCGAAGAAGTTCCATAATTTAGCATATTCAAGGTATTTAGACCATTTACTCTAACAAGAATCTATGGATGCAGTTGTGATATATGATGTTGATAGGCCAAGATATAAGTTTAAAAGACACCCTTTTAAGTCTTGTGAGGATGACCTTAAAGGAGAATTTTTGCAAACACCATACAGTGTATTACACGTAGAGGATATTAGAACTTACATTTATTATAAGTATGAGACTATAGGGGATGAAAAGATATATAGGGAAATAGATAAGATGATAGAAACTGATGGAAAAATGAAGGATGAATTCAAACACATAAATGAACAATCCATCATAAAGTTAACCCTCTTGAATGAATTCAATGAGACAAAATGGTTTAAGATAATACTAAGTAGAGTGCATGATTAGTTTATCTGGATAGGAGAGCGGCCTATGAAGATTTGTAGCTAGTTGATTCATGAAATAAATGGACTAGACAAAACTGGAGCCATCTCTATGGTAGATAAAAATGTTAAAAAGAAAGTTGAAACCATGACTCATTCAAAATGGGATAAGCGAGCTATGATAGTCAATGATATGTTCCAACAGGATGTGAGACTAGTTATAATGCTTCTAGGTTACAAAACTTACTATAGCAGAAAACCTAACTCAGTTTCAACAAGACTCATAATGATGGATTATAGAATGGTAAAATAAAACACTAAGTATAATCTATACGAGATTCTAGCACAAAAATTCTTGTAAAATGTAAATATTGTTAAGAAGGACAATTCTAAAGCATTTAGATTTGGTTCACTCTTGATACATATGTATATTCATATTGAGCATAAGTTTCCCAAAATGTACCCTAGAGCATGGAAGGATGGAATAGCCACTAGTTTTCAGATATCAAAGTGCTACCAGAGACACAACAATGCATGGGTAGATGGAGAATTATTTTCTATGATCAATATTCTACAAAGGAAAATCAAGGAAAGATATAGGATCCCTTAGGAATTAGTTGAAAAATATAAGGATACAACCTATTTCATGGTTGAAACTGATTATGTATGCTTTAATGAAGCAGTAGAACCCAAGAAGAAATGATGTTACCCTATGGGATATGAGATCAGTTCTAAAGTTCTTGTAATGCAAATAGAACATGTACTTGCATCATAAATTCACACATTTGAAGAGAGATGGGGAACTTATGAAGAAAATTCAGAAAAATTAAGAGAAGAGCATGATAAAGGGACAATGAAAAGAAAGATAGAGAAGATGGTTGATGACATGGCAATGAAGGTAGGATTGAAAAAGGAAGAGGTAAAAGGAGTAAGGACTAAGATTTCAGAAGGAACCTCTAGATCGGCAAGCATGAGAATTGAAGCTCATCCACCTTCTAAAGTAGAGAACATAGTAAGTCCTACTTCCACTATCATTAATCTATCCATCACTCTAGAGAAGATAGCACAAGAAGATGCACCTGTGGACACACCAAGAAGATCTACAAAATAAAACAAACCCATTAGACCTAAGAAACAAAATATTGAAGTAGAAGCAAAGAAAAGGGAAGATAAGGTGACTGAGAAGAAAGAAGAGAAAGTAGAATAGAAGAAAATAGAGAATCTATGGAAACTGAACATAAAAATATTGTAGAAAAGAATAATAAAAGATGGTAACTTGAAGACTCTTAACAGATACTATGAGAGGTATTATTATAATAATTAGTCAGTAATAGAAGATATAGTGATTGAGCACTTACTAGTTTATAAAAAGAATTTATTGGAGATTGAAGGCAGTATTCCAAAATACTTATATAGAAAACTAGAAATCTGAAAAAAATTAGCACAGACTGAAGATGAGGCAATAAGAAAAAAAACTATTAAAGATATGTTGCCTATAGTTTTGGTACATGAAAGAGAGAAGATAATCAAAGAACTAAAACCCCTATTTTAAACTAAAGCCAAACTTGTGAATATAATGGCTAGGAAATATGATGAAGTCATTGAGGACACACATAAGGCATTGGATCAAATACTGATGAATGACATGCCTGAGAAGACTTCACCTCCCAAAGCTACTAAGCCTACACCTCTAGGAATGGGAGAAAGTGTTAGGAATGGGAACACTGAGAGGAGGGGGGGTGAATCAGTGTTCACTATATTTTAACTTTTAATTTTAATCTTTATGCTGAACTTAAATACTTAAGTACTGAATTAAAAATTCACATAAACATGAAACATGAAATCAACACATGACACCAATATGGTTACGGGGAAACCCAAATAGGTAAAAACCCCAGTGGGACTTGATACCCACTAATATTCTGTACTAGTGTTTTGTGATCCTTGTTAGAAGATCCTTTACCCTGTTAGGAGTAGCTTTACAATGCTTTAAGTATAGTAGACCTTGTTAAGGGTCAGACCCTGTTAGGAGTCTTTTACAATGATCCCTATTAGGGGAGTGGACTCACTATCCTAGAGCTCACTGCTCAAATGGTGAAGGCTACAACCTTCTGATTTTAGATATACACTATATCTGTTGGTGAACTGTCACTATGACACTGCTTGTCTGATCAGTTTCTTTGGTGTGCTAATGCTTTGACCTCTAGGAAAGCTCTAATACATCTTATGTTTTCTTCACATACCTCTTCTCTACTTATCAAAACTCTATTACAACTTCCATGCAAAATACAATGGGCGCATCTTATATTTATACGCTCATACAAACAAAATAGTTAGGTCGGTCCTATAACTAATTACAAACAAGGCTTCCAAATGAATTGGCTTAAGCGTGCTTACAATTATACATATAAACATGTTAGAAACCTAAATACAATAGGTTCATAGCCTTTGAAATATTATATTAAAATTGCAAACCAAATGGCCAATTGTTGGCTCCATGCATTGTTCTCTACTAGCACACACTGGCTGTGCAACTTCAACTGACTATAAC
The DNA here is from genome assembly GCA_027943335.1 of Chamaecyparis obtusa. Taxonomy (NCBI): domain Eukaryota; kingdom Viridiplantae; phylum Streptophyta; class Pinopsida; order Cupressales; family Cupressaceae; genus Chamaecyparis; species Chamaecyparis obtusa. The sequence continues at coordinate 117,409 of BSBK01003948.1, forward strand.
TTTCACATCTTTGCATATCTACTTATGCACTCATAGACTAAGCATAAGTATAGTCTAAAAATATTAACTTTCAGGGTGCATATCATAATTCATCCATACACACGTGCGCTGATGCCCTGAGCTGCAAGAACTCTGTACACTGTCCAGTCTTCAACACTTAACTGAATTCTAATATTTACACTAAGAGTGTTGACTCCAAATTGCTATATGATTTTTTCACCATAATGAAAACACTATATCAAGTCATATACTTCAGTATAGACAACTTTCCAATAATCTCTCCCTTTGTCATTGATGGCAACAAAGGAATATGGCCAAGTTACTAACTTTTCCTTTACACAAAGACTATTTGTCTTCTATACATTTTATACATAATCTTATATCTTCCTATACATATATATAATCCATATTCTATACACAAATCCACCTTTGAAATTAATGACAAAGGTGCATCAAAAAACTATATCTATACATACTCACTGAGGGAAAACATCCGAATATGCAATCTTGAGGTTCTGGATCTCCTTCTTCCAAAATTGTATCAGAGAGTTAACTATTTGGAGATGGGTGCATAATGCATATTGAAGCTTCTCTATCTTCTCCAAGTCACTGATGGGACCATGATCATAAGTTACCATGGTGGCATCAATCTCCTTTATATTCTGATTGAGGATGTCTAAAGAGGGCACAAGACCATTCCTCAACTGAGTGTGTCTAGACCTTATCCTTGTTATCTCTATTTCTTCCTTATCAATCTTGTCTAACTGTCCTTGGTAGACATTTTCACACATGTTCACATCAGTGGATGTGTTTGACACTAAATTCCTCACCTTCTCAATCATTGCTTCTACCTCTTTTATCTTCTTGAAGTGAGCATCGATGAGCTTGTCTTGATCCATGCATGCTGCAATAATCCTTCTTCCTTCATCAGCAAATTCTTTCAAGGATACTTGACCAGACTTAAGAGAATTCAAGTCTAGTGCAAAGTTTCTCATCAACTCATTTAGTCTCTTCTTTAATTACTTCTCTTCTACTAATATGGACGTAGATTCTTCTAGGGTGGAAAAATTGTTTTTGAACTGTGAGAGAACTGAACTCACATCATCAACCGAATGTACTTTTAACACTTTCTTATCTTCTAGCAGAAAACTGTTCAAAATATTCACTGATTCTATCAGGAGAGGATTCCTCATAACTTATTTTTCTTTTGCCTTCTCCATAGCCAAGACATTGAACTTAACTAGGTCTTCTTCTTTCCAGGAGTCCAAACTGCTTGTGTCTAGTGTTAAACTTGACAACAATGCTGAGGAGGGAGTGATGGGAGTGCTGTCCATCACTTCTTTTTTTTACCTTTGCAACATCAACAGAAGTATTTTCTTCTTTCTTATCAGATACATCTTCTATGAGTGCTTCTTCTTGCTGAGTTGGAGGTGTATTACTGCATAATATTTCAACTTCTTCGGTACTAACAAATGCTTCCTCAAACTTTTCCAAATCCTTATTAGTAGCCGCCATGGCTATCTCCACATTATTTATGAAAATAGTGTTGCCTTTATGTGATTCTGAGATGGGCGTAGATTTTTCTGCCTCTATTTGAGTTTCTTCTATCAGTGCTGAGTCCTGAGGACCTATCACTAGTACATTGAAGGTCTCTACTTCTTTGTCTTGCTTACTAGGTGTATGAGTGATGGGTGCAGTAGGCAGTTTTATCTATTTTTCTAATAACACCTTTTCAAAGGCCTTCTCTATTTCCTTCATTATCAGCTCATAGTCTTTGTTCATAATGTGAAGATTTCTCATCTTGGTCCTTAAGTGTGGCTTCACTAGATTTAATATCAGTGCCACTTCTTCTTTAGAACATACTGGCAGAGTATCTTCTAATACTTTTTCTTTAATCCTTAGATCCTCTTCATTTTCTTGTCTCTTTAGGTTTTCTAAAATATCCATACTTTATCTAGAATAGAGGTTTTCAACTCAAGGACTGTCTTCTTGAACTTGATCATATGTTTGACAATCATACTATGTATTTCTGATTTGTCAATCTCACTGTATGTGTCATAATACTTCTCTACTTGATCAATTCTGCCCTCATCAACAATTTTTGCATTCAAAACTTTAAGGCTTGGTCTGAATCCTGCCTTAGGAGGTGCTTGAATGTTTTTCTTGCTCCTTAGTGCTCACAAGGATGGATGACTAGTGCTATCTTCTTTCTTCCTCTTGATTATAGGCTTATACTCTAGAGGAGTGGTAAGATCAATAGTATTTGTGGGCGCAGAAGGAGTATTATCTTCTTTACCCTTCTGACAGTCATCTGATTCAATTTTCATTTTCTTCAACTTAGGATCTTCTTGTTCTTCCTCTGCTATAACACCTTTCAATTCTAGGGAAATATTTTCATCCCTTTATAAAGGTCTGCTTGAGACACACCATGTATTCTCAAGACCTTAGAAGTGACCTTAGCAACTTTTATTTTAGTTGTTGCACTGTTAAGTTTTGCATCAACTTCTCTGGTCTTTTCCTCATAGGTTCCCCACCTAGGTGTTAGCTTGTGGTGACTAATCAGGAAAGTACTATCCAGGAAAGTACTGTACACTTTTCCTCCCGACCTCGCCGGGGTTCGGGGCCGGGCCGGGCCCCGAGCGGGGGTTTGGGGGTGGCAGCCCCCAAGAGCAGGGGTTCGGGGGCGCAGCCCCTGAGGAAATATTTTTTTGAGGCCGACTATTTGTTCGGTTTTTTGGGCCGACTACTTATAACTCATTCTAACCCTAAAGCGGGAAAATATTGTATAATATGGCTTAGGGTTAGGGATTTTCATGATGTATGATTTTAGTACTTGCGGCAAAATTGGGCTGTAAGGGATTACGGATTGTAATCAGGTTGTAATCACTGGATAATAATAATATTGGACTCGCTGTTGGTGGACGTAGCCCAGGGATTGGGTGAACCACGTTAAATCTGTGTGTCTTGTGTTCTATTCTGTGTGGTTTATTATTTTCTGATATTAGTTATATTTGCACATAATTGTTATTTCTGCCTTGTTAATCCTAACAAGTGGTATCAGAGCGAGGTTATTTCATTCATTCTTTCATCTATTCTCTGAAACAGGTCTCACGAGTTAGTGGGAGAGTCTCTCAGTTAAGTGGGAGAAATGGCAGACGAGGGTAGGCTGAAGGTTGATAAGTTTAATGGGCAGAACTTCCAGTTATGGAAGATGCAAATGGAGGATTATCTCTATCAGAAGGATCTATGGCAGCCACTAGAGGGAGTAGCCAAGAAAGAGCAATCAATGTCTCAGGAGGATTGGGATATTTTGGATAGAAAGGCACTGGGGAGTATTCATCTATGCCTGGCACAATCGGTGGCATTCAATATTACTGAAGCAAAGACAGCTAAAGATCTGATGGAAACCCTAGCAAAGTTGTATGAAAAGCCTTCAGTTTCAAACAAGGTATTTCTTATGAAGCATTTATTTAATATGAAAATGGTAGAAGGTGGATCAGTTACTGATCATTTGAATGAGTTTAATACAGTTACAAGTCAATTAACCTTAGTTAAAATTACTTTTGATGAAGAGGTTAGGGCTCTCTTGATTTTGTGGTCTTTGCCAGAAAGCTGGAATGGCTTGGTAATGGCTGTTAGTAATTCTATTTCTGGTTCTAATACCCTAAAGTATGATGATTTTATTGGTGTTATATTGAGTGAGGAAATTTGTAGGAAAAGCTCAGGGGCATCCACATCGGGTAGTGTATTGAACACAGAAAGCAGAGCAGAACAAGAGATAGAGGAAACAACTCTGGAAATCATGGGAAATCAAGAGGAAAATCAAAGGGAAAGAGGTCCGAATCTAAAGGGCCAAATGATTGCTGGTACTGTGGAAAACCAGGTCATAAGAAGAAAGATTGTTGGTCTCGGAAGAAAGATCAAGGAGACAAAAATGATGGAAACAAGGAGGCAAATGTGGTAAGTAACAAATTCGAGGAGGATGCTTTGCTCTTGTCCTTAGAAAGCATTGATGATTCATGGGTTTTAGATTCTGGGGCTTCATTTCATGCTACACCCCATAGAAGTTATTTTGTTGATTATGTCCAAGGGGATTTTGGGCTAGTTTATTTGGGAGATAATGAACCCTGTCAGATTGTTGGAAAGGGAAAAATTAAGATTAAGTTGCAGAATGGGAATCATTGGCTACTACAAGAGGTAAGACATGTTCCAAGGCTGAGTAGGAATTTAATTTCAGCAGGGCAACTGGGTGATGAGGGTTGCACAGGTACTTTTAATGATAAAAATTGGAAGGTTTCAAAAGGTTCCTTAGTAGTAGCAAAAGGTGTGAAAGTAGGCACCTTATATCTTTGTACAGGTCATACTGTTCCTTCTACTTTAATTGTTTCAGAAGATAATGAATGTTCAGGAACAGTGGCTGCAGTTGAGCAGGAAGAACATCAAACTGTTGCTGTAGATTCTGACACAGCACTGTGGCACAACAGACTCGAGCACATGAGTGAAAAAGGTATGAAATTACTTCATTCAAAGAAAGTTTTACCTGGTCTGAAATGTGTCAATATGGATTTCTGTGAAAGTTGTGTTTATGGAAAACAAAAGAGAGTTAGTTTTGTGAAGAGTGGGAAGGAAAAGAAAAATGAGAGATTAGAGCTTGTGCATATAGATGTATGGGGACCAGCTCAGGTATCTTCCCTTGGTGGCTCTCTGTATTATGTTACATTTATAGATGATGCAACAAGAAAAGTATGGATTTATTTCCTTAGACAGAAATCTGATGTATTTCAAACTTTTAAGAAATGGAAATGCTTGGTTGAGAATGAGACTGGTAAAAAGTTAAAATGTCTCAGATCTGATAATGGTGGTGAGTATTGCAGCACAGAATTTGAAGAATATTGTTCCTCTAATGGTATTCGTAGGTAGAAAACTGTACCAAGGACTCCACAAGAAAATGGAGTGGCTGAACGCATGAATAGGACAATAATGGAGCGTGCAAGGAGTATGAGGTTGCATGCTAGGCTACCCAAAAATATGTGGGCAGAGGCAGTGAACACCGCTGTTTATTTAATCAATAGAGGCCCCTCTACTCCTTTGGACTGTGGTATTCTAGAGGAAACATGGAGTGGTAAGAAGGTGAGTTATTCTTTTCTCAAAACCTTTGGTTGTGAAGCTTTTGCACTTATAGACTCTAAAAATAGAACCAAGCTGGAAGCTAAGTCAAAGAAATGTGTATTTGTTGGGTATGGCATTGATGAATTGGGTTATAGGCTTTGGGATTTTGAAAATCATAAAATTGTAAGAAGCAGGGATGTCATATTCAATGAGAAAGTATTGTACAAAGATCTGTTGCTACAGCATGAGAAGAAAGAAAATGACTATGTAGTACTGGATGATACTCCACAAGTTCATGTTCCAGTAGTTCCTTATGCTCCGCAACAACAGCAACAAAAAATACCACACACCCCAGTGAGTGTTAGACGCTCAACAAGGCTAAGTAGACCTCCAGAAAGATTTTCTCCATCTTTGTATTCTATTCTGTTAACAGATGCTGGTGAACCTGAATGTTATAATGAAGCTGTGCAGGTGGATACAAAGCTTCAGTGGGAGTCTGCAATGACAGATGAAATGGACTCTTTGCTGAAAAATTAGACATGGGATTTATGTAAGTTACCTGCAGGTAAAAGGGCTTTACAGAATAAATGGGTTTACAGGATCAAAGAAGAGGATGGAGTTACGAAAAGATTTAAAGCCAGATTAGTCGTAAAAGGATTTGCACAGAAACATGGTATTGATTTTGATGAGATATTTTCTCCAGTTGTTAAAATGACTTCTATTTGTACTGTTTTAAGTATTGTGGCTACTGAAGATTTGCATTTAGAGAAGCTTGATGTTAAAACAGCCTTTCTTCATGGTGATTTGGATGAAGAAATATATATGGTTCAGCCACAAGGATTTGAGGTCAAGGGTAAGGAGAATTTGGTGTGCAGATTGTAGAAAAGTTTATATGGCTTGAAGCAAGCACCTCGGCAATGGTATATTAAATTTGACACTTTTATGAATGGGCATGGATATAGTCGGTGTCATTCTGACCATTGTGTTTATTTTAAGAGGTTGGATGATGACAGCTACATTATTTTATGTTTATATGTTGATGATATGCTTGTAGCTGGGTCTAACATGGATCACATTAAGGGGTTGAAACAACAGTTAGCAAAATCTTTTGCTATGAAGGATTTGGGGGCAGCAAAACAAATCCTTGGTATGAAAATTTGTAGAGATAGGAAAAATAGGAAATTGTCTCTATCTCAGGCTGATTATATTGAGAAGGTGTTGCAACGTTTCTCTATGGAAAATGCCAAAGCTGTCAGCACACCTTTGCCTGGTCATTTGAAATTGACTAAGGATATGTGTCCCAAGACACCAGAAGAAGAGACTAAAATGTCTAAGGTACCTTATGCTTCAGCTGTAGGGAGCTTAATGTATGCTATGGTATGTACTAGGCCAGATATTGCACACGCAGTGGGAGTCGTCAGCCGTTATATGAGTAACCCTGGTATTGAGCATTGGAATGCAGTCAAATGGATTCTCAGATATTTGAGAGGCACATCCAGTAAGTGTTTACACTTTGGGGGTTCTACTACTACTATACAAGGCTATGTTGACTCAGATTTGGCAGGAGATATAGATAGCAGGAGGAGTACTACAGGTTATATATTTACTGTTGGTGGGACAGCAGTGAGTTGGATTTCTCGACTACAAAAGGTGGTTGCTTTATCCACTGCAGAGGCAGAGTATGTTGCTGCTACAGAGGCAGCCAAGGAGATGATATGGCTTCAATTCTTCATGGAAGAATTGGGACATCCACAAAAGGATAATTTTCTACATACAGATAGCCAAAGTGCCATTCATCTTGCAAAGAATTCTGCTTTGCACTCAAAGACAAAACACATACATTTGCGGTACCATTTCATTCGATCAGTTTTGGATGATGGATAGTTAAGGCTGGAAAAGATTCATACTGGATGATAATCCAGTAGATATGTTTACAAAGGTAGTAACAAGGGAGAAGTTGAACTCATGTTCAGCTTCAGTTGGTCTTCTAGACTAAACAAAATAAAGGAACAACTAAGTCCAAGGTGGTTCAATCCAGTGGGAGCCTCATGTGGGTAGCGGTATTGCTACAGGATCAGTCTCCAAGTGGGAGGTTTTTTAGTATAGTGTGGATACTGATCAGTCACCAAGTGGGAGATTGTTAGCTTGTGGTGACTAATCAGGAAAGTACTATCCAGGAAAGTACTGTACACTTTTCCTCCCGACCTCGCCGGGGTTCGGGGCCGGGCCGGTAGCCCCCAAGAGCAAGGGTTCGGGGGCGCAGCCCCTGAGGAAAATTTTTTTGAGGCCGACTATTTTTTCAGTTTTTTGGGCCGACTACTTATAACTCATTCTAACCCTAAAGCGGGAAAATATTGTATAATATGGCTTAGGGTTAGGGATTTTCATGATGTATGATTTTAGTACTTGCGGCAGAATTGGGCTGTAAGGGATTACGGATTGTAATCACTGGATAATAATAATATTGGACTCGCTGTTGGTGGACGTAGCCCAGGGATTGGGTGAACCACGTTAAATCTGTGTGTCTTGTGTTCTATTTTGTGTGGTTTATTATTTTTTGATATTAGTTATATTTGCACATAATTTTTATTTCTGCCTTGTTAATCCTAACACTAGGTTCGTTAGGATCTTTGGGGGCTTTTAAAAGTACCTGTGCATATGCTTCAAGGACCTTTTCTTCTACCTCATAGCTAAGTGGATGAATCCACTTAGTTTTAGTCTCAACAACTTCCATACATGTAGTATCAGTCTCCACCATAAAACATATTGAATCTTTATATTTTTCTACAATGTTTTTTGGAATCCTATACCTCATCTACATCTTAGCTCTGAAGGTTTTCAATTCCAATGTAATGTAATCTCTTAGTGTGCTTTCTATGGATGCTTTGTTGGATATCTGAGGCATTTTTGGAATGGAATTATCCAAATACAAATCTAAAAATCTTCCAACTATATGAAGGTACATAAAGATGATTAGGGACCCAAACCTGAATATCTTTGTTTTTTCATGTTTGATGCCTTTGATGTTATCTATCAACTGTGTGTGCAAGATCTCACACAAGTTGAACTCTCTATCTTCCTTTACTAGTCTGATGGCAGCTAGAATAGTGCCCGCAGACACACTATTCACCCTATTGGTATGATGAAACCTATAACCCAGTATCATTGACATCAATTTGATGTCTTCTTGCTCAATCGACTCAATAGTCATGTCACACCTATCACTCCTTGACTTACATACTTGTTCTACCATTTTCTTGACATCCTTGTCCACTGGAAGGATGGCTCCTATTCTAGAAAGGCCTATCATCTCATGTATCAGGTCACTTGTGATTCTTACTGGAATATCTCCAATCCAAAATAGATCATCATGGATTCTTCTCAACAAGATCTTTACCCATTCTATCTCATAGAATTCATATGCCATAGCATACTCAACAATAGGGTGATCATTCCATTTGGCATATTCATCCATGAATGTTTTATCCTATTTCAACATGGTATCCATGTGTGTGCTTAACCTATCTAGTCCAACAGATTCTTTCTTACAGTAGATGTAAGCCCTTATGTCTTCCACATGCATGACGCTCATAGGCATGCGGGAGAAAGCTCCCTCTAAATCATCTAGGGTGGATTTAAATGGGTGCCTCTTAAAAACATATCTTTTCTTCTCAACGACATCATAAACAATGGGAGTGGCCATGACTTACTTGTAAATCTCTTTCCAACTAAACTTAGAGATAACTGATGTCTTTCGAATTGGCGCAACGAGCTAGGGTTCCTACAACCAATCAAATGCACTGATAACTATAGCAAATCTCTGATAGATTCAATCTCCAAGACTTCACAACAACTTCCAAGGCTCTTTCTACTCTCCTATCACTCTGAATTTGAATGTAATGAGCAATCAAATGACTTTTGTGTACTTTAAAGTGAAAAATTTTCCATTAATGCACATCATGTAAACCAGGCTGTCACTTCAAAATTTCAAACTCGAGCTCCGCTAACAATCAGTATGTGCGCTCTTGCACAAAGGTTCCTATACACTCCAAAAGCTTAAGTCAAAAGGTGCATACTTTGTGGATGAGTATACTAGCCACATAGGGGTCTAGAGCTAAATTAGCTCCCCCTATGACCCTGAGGGCCATTCATGCAGATGTAGAGGGTGCATCCACTAGGGATGCATCCAATACATTCTCATCAGATTTTTCATTCTTTCCTTATGACCAAATCAAGCTCACATCCTCTAAGGCTTTCACAAACTTGACTTCTATTTTAGGATCCAATACTGGTTCTTCAGTCTTTTTAGGGCTTTCGTAACCTTGCATCCTTGATCTATAGAACTTTGAGATATGTCTAGCCTTGTTACAAGAGTGAAAAATGACTGGAGGTCTATTATTCCTTAGTGTATTAACATGAGTCACAATTCTGCATGTTTTGGCTGAGTGACCATTATAGTTACATATCTGACATGTAATTGTAATCACCTAAAAAAAGTCACCTAGACTATTAGCTCCTTTTGCTAAATCATCAATTGCTTATTCTTGATCAAATCCTAGTTCTATCAATTATTCAATTATTTTTTATGGGTTAACCATCTTATCCTAAGTCTTTATTTAATTAAAAGGAATTTCCTCCTCTTTTATTAAATAAAAAGCCCCCCACTTTTCCTCTTATCCTAAGTTGCACAAATAAAGCATTATTCTTATTTTATAAAAAGGGAAAAAACACTTTTTATCTCATATGGACACAAAAGTCAACTCTTATTTTCTCATTGGAGGATATTTGTGCACATGGATTTCTCCACTTTCAAGCCCCATCGTTGATTAAATCTTTTGCCTCTTAATCTCCATGGTCCATTATTTCTCATTTCTTATAAAAGGAGAGCTCTCTTCTCATTCTTAGATCCAACTTTTTATGCTAACTTTATGCTGCAGGATTTCTTGGAGACTTTGGAGCTTTTTGAAGACATTCTTGCATCCATCTTTCATTCCTTGCATCTTAGCTTCATATTTATGCTTTCCTATATTAGCTTCATTTCTATGCTCTAGATTAGCTCACATAGATTAATTAGTAAGGATTTGTAATACTTCTATCTTTCATTTCCATAGCTTAGCTAGCATTTCCATTCTTAGCAGAGCTTGCATTTCATCTCCATTTGGATTCTTGAAGATATTGGCATTCTTTCCCTTGTCTCATTGAATCTCCCATTGCATGGTTTACTAGCAAGGTTATTGGCTTAATAGCTCTAGTTGAGAGCACTCTTAAAACCCTTGCACTCCATGCCTAGGGAGCTCTGGGTTGATTTTCAAGGTCTCCCATTCATGGATTCCTTTGGAAGAAAAGACTTAGAGAAGTGCACATCTTAGTGTGTACAGTAACATTCTAAGAACCTCTAACATTTGTCTGATTTTGATTTCTTTGATCTTGCTAAATCTTGTTCTTCTTACTAGTCTTACAATTCATAGCTCTATGACCAAATCTATTGCATGAATAATAGTAGCCATTAAAAGGTCTTACCTCTATATAGTTCCTTGCAATGTTCCCATGCTTGTTACATGCAAAACAGGTGCATTCTACAGGCTTGCGTTCATTCTTAGGAGGACCACCATTGTCTTTGGTTTTATCTTCAATATTTTCAGCATTAGTAGAGTCTTTTTGTGTTTCCTTTCTTTCTCACATATTGTCAATCTGATTTTGTGCTTCATTGTATCCAATACAACTAGTGTCTCCTTTGATTCTTCTTGCATACAACTAAGATTCTACTAAATCAGCACTAGTGTGTAACTTGTCAATATGATTCTTTGTCTTTTTCAATTCAGATTCCAAGCTTTCTTTGATATTCTTTAGCTCCAAGATTTCTAAGTTAGCTTCCCTTAGTTCTTCATTGAGTTGAAGGTTCTCCTTGACTTGTTCATTGTAGACATCTTGATTGTTCATCAGTTTGTCATCAAATTCTTCAAGATGACTTAATAAGGATGCATTTTCTTCATTCAACTTCTTGACCTTTTCTTCAAGTTCACTGTTAGAGTGTCCTTTCAAATCCTTTTGTAGTCTTTTGATAACTAATTGAGCATCATTGACTTTTTCTTTTAGTTCTTCAATTTATCTTTTTGAATTGTCTAGGTCTTCAAGAGCCGCTTCAAGATTTTTCTTCAGATGTTTCATTTCCACTTTTTCCATGATCTCCTCAAGTGGTTAAAATTATGTGCTGAGGACCAGAGCTCTAATACCAATTGTTAAGAATGGGAACACTGAGAGGGAAGGGGGGTGAATCAGTGTTCACTGTATTTTAACTTTTAACTTTAATCTTTATGCTAAACATAAATGCTTAAGTACTAAATTAAACATTCACATTAACATGAAACATGAAATCAACACATGATACCAATATGGTTATGAGGAAACCCAAATAGGTAAAAACCCTGGTGGGACTTGATACCCACTAATATTTTGTACTAGTGTTTTGTGATCCTTGTTAGAAGATCCTTTACCCTATTAGGAGTAGCTTTAAAATGCTTTAAGTACAGTAGACCTTGTTAAGGGTCAGACCCTGTTAGGAGTCTTTTACAATGATCCCTATTAGGGGACTGGACTCACTTTCCTAGAGCTCATTTCTCAAATGGTGAAGGCTATAACCTTCTAATTTCAGATACACACTATATCTCTGGTGAACTGTCACTATGACATTGCTTGTCTGATCAGTTCCTTTGGTGCGATGATGCTTTGACCTCTAGGAAAGCTCTAATACATCTTATTCTATATTTTCATATCTCTGCTCTACTTATCACAACTCTATTACAACTTCCATGCCGAATACAATGGGCACATCTTATACTTATACGCTCGTACAAACAAAATATTTAGGTCACCCCTATAACTAATTACAAACAACACTTCCAAATGAATTGGCTTAAGCGTACTTACAATTATACATATAAACATGTTGACAACCTAAATACAATAGGTGCATAGCCTTTACAATATTATATTACAATCATAAACTAAAATTCCAACTATTGGCTCCATGCACTATTCTCTACTGGCACACACTGGCTGTGCAACTTCAACTGACTATAACTTCCACATCTTTGCATATCTACTTATGCACTCATAGACTAAGCATAAGTATAGTCTAACAAGCTTAACTTCTAGGGTGCATACCATAATTCATCCGAACACATGTGCACTGATGCTTTGAGCTATAGGAACTCTGTACACTGTCCAGTCTTTAATACTTAACTGAATTCTGATCTTTACACTAAGTGCACTGACTCCAAACAACTATATGACTTTTTTTCCATAATGACAACACTATATCAAGTCATATACTTTAGTATAGACAACTTGCCAATAGAAAGATCTAAGTTAGCTAAGGACACCATGGAAGGAAGCAAAGTAAAAGTTGACAAGCAACCAAAATTCTTTGTTTATGGTGTACCTATGACCCTTGACACTATATTGGATGAAAGTAACCCATTTCAAGGAAATGTGGATAGTGTGGTAATGGAAGAAGAGGAAGGATAAAAAGAGGGAGGACAAATAGAGGAAAAATAGGAAGAGAAAGGATAGAAAGAGGAAGGACAACAAGAGGAAGGACAAGAGGAAGAACAAATAGAAGAGATAGGGACAATAAAAGAAGAAGAGGTAATAATTGAAATAAGAAAAACTTGATACTTCCACCACCCTATTTTTGACAAGCATGGGCAATCCTATGAGCACTGATCTGGAGAGTATGGATGAGGATGAATTAATGAGATTATCCTTCATGGCATTTTCTAAGGAAAAAGAGTGGTCAGAACAAAAGGGAGATAAAAAGGTAAGGTGAATGCTAGGGAAATAGATATAGTGAATAAAATACTCCCCATACCTCTTGTATTTCAAGGAAAAGATGATGTTGAGAACCTTAACATGGCATTAGACAACTTTGATAATCACTATGAGTCTCTGATGAAGATCATAGAAGAGAAGGCAGAGAAGAGATACCTAGAGAAGAAGTTGAAGGAAGTATGCCAATCTATTTCATGGGACTTGGCAATTTTGAAAGAAACTACATCTAAGGCCAAAGGTTGTGTTGCACAAGGAATGAATTTGTACAGCTATTGCATTAACCCTCTCAGACACACCAAGAACATTGATGATATAATAGCTAAGGACAGGGCTACCTGGGATATTATGATGGACAGTTGTGAGACTTCCTCACAAAGTGTATTAGAGATGGACAAGAAGACATCCAAAATCTTGGATAAGGTGAATGTCTTGGATATAGAGAAAGGGAGAGTAATGACAAGATTTGGGTTGTTGAAGAGTTTAATTAATCCTAAGCTATCAATTCTTGAAGCACATCTTACTGAGATGAAAAATATTGGTGATTCAATGACCAACTCTATACCAACAAAATTGAAGGCAACAAAGACTCCATCCTATGCACTGAATGGACTAATTCATGTAATTGATCTATTGATAAGTCTTCTAATGATGAAGTAAAGACCTTAGAAGATTCCTTCTAAGATATTCTAAAATTGGTGAGTAAGCACTAAGTCCTACATTTTTTAAATTTTGAAATATTTAGTATAGCTTTTCCATTTATGTCAAAGGGGGAGAAGAAGAGAAGAAGAAAATAATAATAATAAGAAAAATAAAATTGTAAAAAAGGAGAGAAGAATATGTGTATGTGTAGAAAAGAAAAGAAAGAAGAGTATAGTTAGTAATTTGGACACTTAGTCATTTTTCGCTAAGTTTTGACATTAATGCCAAAGGGAGAGATTATTGGAAAGTGATGTTTTGAGAGCACTATGGATCACTTTAGGATTTTCATTTATGGAAACACATATGGTATGGTGATCACATGAAGAAAATATGAGTGTTGAAGACATAGTAACAAAAATGATTTTGTATGAAATCCAATTTACATAGTACTGCAGAACTGTTTTGGACAACTAACATATTATATGCCAGATAATGACTTGCGAGATTAGAGGAATACATTTTGGGATATGTATGACCTTCAATTAAGATCTCATGTGTTTTTTTATTGATATTAGTAAGTTACATTGATATGAAGATATGCGAAGATAGAGAAACAATGAAAGAAGGCACATGAATAGTTGCGATGATTAAGGGAATGTAAGATGGAATGGTAATGTGCTAAGTTAAATAAAGATTGTATATTTCCAAAACTTTATTAATACAAGATCCTTGACTTAGTATTTATTTTTTTCATTATTTATTATTATGTTTTGTATTGTATTTGGAAGCCGACTGGATGACATGATACATATAAATGAAGAGTGTTTTGTGAAAGCAACAAAATGATAAGATATGGATGAAAGATTAGGATATCAGTGATGGTTGATAGAAGAAGTGAGATCAGAGATTGGTAGAGGCTATTGATAAATATAATTGGAACTATCAAAGCATAGCAGATGGTTGTATTCTTCACTCTTGAGAACACTTTTGTAACTAAATTATTGATCGTAAGAGCTGTAAGCTCAGTATACCTTTAATAGGGTAGATATTCCTCTAACAAGGAAATGTACTATGTAATACTCTACTCCTAACAGGGCTAGGTCTAACAGGGACATTATACTCTAGTGCACATTTGTGCCCATACCATCTGCACTAGGGTCTTCCCTTGGCTAGGGTTTCCTCGAAAACAAATAATGGTGTTATGAGTTGTGTGTTATTTTTTTATGTTATTTTCATTTCAGTAATCATATGGTTTATTTGGAATTGGTTTAAGTTTAATTTAAAGTTATTTAATATTGATTCACCCCCCCCCTCCCAGTATTAATAAATCCTAACACTCACCACATCGAGCCCTCATTGGTGTTACCACTCTGATAATATGACATTCAATACCCATTGCGTGTTATTGGCCTATCATATTTTGAGGAGTCCTTGAGTGTGTTCATAAGTCTATGAGTGAGGATTTTCAATCTCTACCAAATCACTTAGGGATAAAGTGTGTTTGATTCTACACCAATGTTTTTGATGTATTTGTTGATCACCTAAAATATAAAAACCTATTAAAGAAAAACATCAATTTGCAAGAAAACTAAAAAATGACTATGATTCACTTGTCACATATCCTAGTTTTTCAAAGGTTTTACTAGTATCAATATCCTTTCCATGAAACTCAAACTAACTTTTTAAAAAGTGTCCAATACTTAGGAATTCAAGCCTTACATGCGATACCTTGTAGAAAGTTCACTTTTGATATTTTCATCAATATTCAAACCTCATCAACCTTTCTAAGATAGATCCAACACCAGTTGCACTAGATATCAACATTGGGAACCTAGTTACTCTTTACAGTTAATCACATCAAAATTTTCATGCCTATACAAACTAGGAGCCAAAAATAGAGATATGATCTCTAGGACAAAACTATCAAAAAACATTTTTATTTCTTAGGAACTTCACCTTTTCAAAAGTCCAGATTTGCAAAGAGAACTTTGATTCAAAAAAATTACCTCCATCGTCAAAACATCATTCACCTATTCAGCAAAACACATAACTGAATATGTCAGGCTACAACTGGGGAACCAGTCAAGGTCATCAAAGTAATCATAGTAATCAGAGTAGTAAATATTCCTCAGATGATGAATTTATCAAAGAGGAGATTACGAAGTGTCAACAAGACAAACACTTCCAAAAGATGATGTACATGATTCTAAAAGTGTACAAGGACAAATACTTTATGCATCTTACTTTATGGGGATTGAAAATCCCTCATGACTTTGATGTAAGGAATAAGAGTCTCCCATTATCATTATTAACAAACAACTACAAGAGATGAGGGTCGAACTTATGCAAATGAAGAAGGAAAAGGATAAAACATCTAACAAGAACTCATTAGAGTCCATATTTCCTTTCCCCTTTGATCAAAATCTATACATGCCACCATTTCCCTCAAAGATCAAAATTCTTAAGTATGACAAATATGATGGAAATGGTAACCCACAAGATCACATCAGATAATTTTTTGCTTCAACATGGAATTTATCCATGAATATAAAAACCTGATGAGACTCTTCCCTAGGATTCTCAGAGGACAATCCATGGAATGGTTCACAAAACTCACACTAGGTATCCATATATTTGATGAATTGGTGAGGAAGTTCATCCAAAAATATTCTTACAACATCCAACACATAGTCACCATGTTAGATCTATGCAACACCAAGAAATAAAGTGGGGAACCATTTTTCACATATCTCCAACAATGGAGAAAGATCTTCACAAGATATCCTAGACAAATTCTAGAAATGGAGAAAATATATTTCTTTGTCAACAACCTGGTACTAGAAATGAACTATGCACTCTAGATGCAAACCCATGGAGCTTTCGGTAAACTAGTGGAAAGTTAAATATGAATAGAATATGTTCTTGTGAGGAAAGGTGAACTTACTTTGAATAAAGACAACAAGTCCTCTAATAGTTCCAGCAACAATAATGGTAACAAAGAAAAAAACAAGTACTAGAACAAGAAAAAGAACATGATGTCTAATGGAGTTGTGGACTTGTCCAATGTCAAACCCAAGGAACCTATTTTCAATGTCTCTAATAGCATCCATGATTCTAAGAGTGGAACAAATATCTCATTAAACACTAGATCTAATCAAGAGATGAACAAGGATAAAATGCCTTAGAGCCCCAGACCCAAACACAATTTCACTCCTCCGGGAGAACCTCTGGATGTTTTCCTAAATACATTAATGTCAAAAAATATCATCTCATTAGTGGAAAATTATAAACCTGGGAACCTGAGATCAAACCAAAATGGTGGAACAATAACCCATATTATGATTATCATCATAGCAAGGGTCACGAAACAATAAAATGCATGAAACTCAAGCATGTGATTCAGGATCTCATTGACAGTGACACCATGATGGTTGATGGAAATCAAGAGAATGTTGATAAAAAAGTATAAAGAACCCTTTCCTAAGTATGAGAAAGGAGAATCTTTAAATTCCAATGGTGGTGGCAAGATTAAATACACCTATACCAATAATGACAACGTTATAAACATGCTCAAACCCTATGGTTAGTCGATTGATGTGGTCACCATAAAAGGTAAAAAAGAATCAAAATCTTCTAGTGAAATGACTCAAATTCAATATAAGATCACTATCAAAGGAGTTGGTTCATCCTCCTCTTCAAAACAACCAAACACCAATGACTTGGAACCTTCTAACACTATGACCAGAAGAAAAACCAAGGTCACTCTTTAAGGAGTTGGCCCATCAAAATAACCAATCACTCATAGATCCAAACCTCTCACATCAACACAAGTATCCTCATCCCTAGAGGAAAATTATAGCTTGGTCGATCAGTTACAAAGAATGTCGACACAAATCCAAATCTTTGAGTTGCTAAAAATGTATCTTGCTCATAGAGAAATTATAGAACCAATATTATTGGTTTCTAATATACCCAAGGACTTAAATTTTGATCAATTCCAGTCTATGGTAAGTCATTTGACTTCCCCACACTATCTTTCTTTCTCTAAATACGATGAAAAATCTTTAAATCATCCTCACAATCAGCCCTTACACATAGATATTCTTATTCACAAGAATTGTGTCAAGCACGTTTTGATAGATGCAAACAGTGGTTTAAACATTTTTACATATAATCTGGTCAAACAATTGGGTTTCTATGAACATTCTATAGACCCAAAAAAAATATAACCATAAAGGCATATGATGATGAAGAGAGGTCCTCCAAATGACTAGTGATATTTCTAGTCAGGGTAGGACCCATTAAAAGAGATGTAACATGCCAAGCCCTCGATTTACATCTAGCCTAAAATATTTTGTTAGGTTTCCCCTAGATACATGGCATGTAGACTTTCCCTTCTACATATCACTAGTGTGTCAAGTTTCCTCACAATGGAGTTGAGGTTACCATTCCAGCGCATGCTAGTTTTTCCTGCTATGCCTTGAGATGATCTACAGACACTCTTGTTTGTCACAATAGAGAAGTTTCTAAAATGCAACACATTGAAAATTCAAAAGCTACAATGCAAGATTTTGAAAGGAAACTTAAAATCAAGGATACTGGAATGGGTGGATACAAATTAGAATCATTTCTCTCTCTTCCTACACCCCCAAAGATCATATGGGAAACCATCTAAAAATATGAGACCTTCTATCTAACATGCCCTGGCCATCCATGATGGTTCTTGTTAGAATATCTAATGTTTCCTTGGTGTTTTATTTAATTTGGATAAGCCAAGGTATCCTAAATGTATTTTTTACTTTATTCCAAGTGGGAGGACATCTCATATTTTGTAATTCCTTTTATAAGGAAATTAGTTTATTCCTCCTTAAGAGGATCTTGACACTTTGCAAACACCTATTATGGATGATGGCATTCATATATTGATGAGTTACTTAGTAACTCCTCCCCTCATCTCTATTTAAGAGATGCTCCTCTCTCATTTCTTAGTAGACAAAGCTATTGTAATGGGAAAAACACTCTCTCTTAGTCATTTTAGGCTATGACCTCATTCATAATGTTACAACAGGTTTTCTTTTTTTTCCCCTTTCAAAATATTTCTCTCATTGTGTTGATCTTGGAACATCTTAATGGTTTTGATAAGATCTTGAAGCTATCTCTCTTTCTTTCTGTTTATGGTATTCACTCACTTGGATTCTTTCCTTTAGTTCATTTCATTTTTTGTATATTCCTTACATGGTATTAGAGCAGGCTAATCCTTTTTTTGAGTGTTTGTAGGAAGGTACCATTCAAAGGATATCTAGTTTGAGAAGAAGCAAGCTTTTTTTTATTGTCTAAATTTTTTGTTGCAGGTTTTTCATTTTTGTAGAAACTATAACATTAGTTGCAACCCTTTCATGTTTCCTTGTTATTTTAGTTTTTTAAGTTTCTAGCCCTCTCCGGAAGGCTTACCACCAGAGAGTAATTTTATTATTTTTTTTGGGTTTGGACGGTTTTCTGCCAAACCCAACTTAGTTTCTTCATTTCAAGTTTTTTAAAGGTCTATCGGCACCCTCCGTCGAGAGACCGTAAGGGTTTTATCTTTGTTCATTTTTTTTGTTCTAATGTTCTTGCAAGTTTATTTATCTCTATCTACTAAATATATCTTTTTATATCTCTAATCTTTTTGCAGAGTTCAAAATCTAACTATTTTTTGATCTAACCCTTTTTTTCAAATCTATTTTACTTATATATGTGTCTGCTTTTTATATTCTGTTTATTTTTCATTTCATTTGGTTTAACAAATTGTTGTTTAAAATATATATTTGATCTATTGTTTATCATTTCATTTATCTTTCTCAGCTCCAGTTGTTGCATTTGTATGACTGTGTTGTTGCATAAAATGAAAAGAACATCATGCTCTAGTTGTTTCATTGAATTGAAAAGAAAACTCACAAAAAAAAAATCATTATTTAATCCATTCTCTTACAGGCTGTATTAGGGAAAAAAAACCCAATTTTGTCTATCACTAATCATGTCAAAACAGTTCTTATATTTTGTATTTCCTTACACTTTTTTGTAGGAAAGATTGTAGATATGTATTGGTATTTGGGACATTTGTGACCCTTTCAATTTTACAAAAGAACAAATCTGCACAAAAAACCATGATCTAGAAGCAACAAAGCTTTGTGGGGTCTTCAACTACCCCCACAAGGTAGTCTTATATGTTAGTTACACTAATTAATCCTGTTATGATGGGAAATGGAGTCTAGGATTTTGTCTCATATCATCTTATTACTAATAAATACATGCCTAAGTATCAAGCCCCGTAATTTAATGTAATTAGAATATATAGTGATTTTGTTTGGTTTCATGAGTGGCTTGTTGAGAAGAAAAAGGGGATTTTTATCCCACCCCTTCTAGAGAAAAGGGTTGTAGAGAAGTTTTGTTTTAGTGCAGAGTTTATTGAGCTGAGGCACCATGGATCATATGTCTTTTTAAATAGAATAGCTTCTCATCCACAACTGTGACAAAGTGAAGATTTGAATTTTTTCTTACAAGTGAATGAAGAGGCAATGGACTGAACAAGATTTGTGGATAGTACCATCTTTTGAAAGAAGCCTCTCTTCATCCAGGTAGCCCTACTTCACCTTGTAATACCCCAAAAATGGGCTATAAGTTCATTAATCTCTAAACATCATCAAATCAAATGAAATCGACATCAAAGTCCTAACCTAAGGCACATCTAAACATCATCGAATCCTAATTGATTATCTTAAATTCTGCATCGGGGAATATTCCTAGCAATATTCCTAATTATCTTAATTATCTTTAATTTAATGATTATTTGGCAATAAATCATATTTATCCTAAGTTTGATTAATTGAATATTTTCATATTTAATTAATTAGATTTAATATCTTGCCAAATTAATTATGTAATTAAATTTAATTCTATCTATTATTAATTGTATTATTTAATTTTGACAATAAATCTAATATCTTATGAATAATTGATTAAATTTTTATTTAATTAATTAAAGCAAGTTGTCATTATTTAATAATATAGTTTTTAATAAAAGTTTGATAAAATAGTTAATTAACCCATAAATTAATTATTTTATTTCAAAAATCAGTTAAGTTGAGCATAAATCACTTTATTTATTTATTAAATCATAATTATCCATGTGCACATTCAAGGTTTAGTTAAACTCAAATTGGAAAATCAATGCAAGTTGTTAGCTTTTTGAAACTCAACATCTTTTTGAGTTTTAAAGTTGATCTAAACTTCTAATTCGAGTTGAACTGTGCTTTTGCATGATTTTCGTGACTTAATTATCTTTATTTAAAAATAACTCAAAAATCAAGCTGAGTTATTTGAGTGATTTATGGCTTTTTCTCATGCACCTCCAAAGCCCTGGATTTCTATAAAACCAAGGCTTAGCTCTTCATAATTCATCTCTCAAATTTGCATCCATGGAATCTCATAATTGTGCAAACTTATGCTGGAGAATTGCAATTGGAAGGATCAAAGCTTATTGCGAATCAACATTGTTGTGAGATCAATTTCAAATTCATAGCTTTCATATTATTGTTAGAATCTTCATTCTCATATCATATCACTTCTAAATTAGCATTTCATATCATTTAGCATAGATTCATATCATTGTTAGATCAATTTTCATATTAGCATAGATTTCATATCAGTTTTCATCATTATTATTGCATAGAAATATCCAAAAAAATTAGATTAATTGCATTCATATTTCATATCAGTTTTGCATTCAAATCCTTCATTTAGGTGTCATCTAGGTCACTGATCTCGATAACAATCTGAGAACATTAATCTCACACCTACTAGAAGGCAGTAAATCACTTGGTTAGATAGCTTTCAATTTTGCATGATTTCAATTATAGCTAACCTCTAATGTTTTACTGAAGTGTTGTGTCTACAGATCAGGTACAATTTTCACACACACACACCTCACTACCCACCTCCTCTCCTTTGGCACGTTCCTTGTCCCTTGCTTTCCCCTTCATTGAATTATCATAATGAGGAGCTGAGGCCTTTTTTTAGCCTCTTCCAAGTAACCCCTGCCAAGAAACCTCTACCAGTCCCTTGTGCAACCTTCCTTGTTTTTTTCTACATAGCCTTCCTTCTTGTCTTTATTTTATGCCACTATTTTACTAGTCTTTAACCTATTTTCATTGTCTCATTTCATCCTGCTATCTCCCTACACCGCTATTTGTTTGTGTCACATTGGCTTGTTATCTTTCCTATATGAGATGGTATGGGATTTTCCTATTACCATGGTATTGATAGTATTATGTCTATGAATCCTCTCATTTGTATCTATGAATTTATAAAATTTAACATATAATACATTTGGAATCATGTTAATGCTAATGTTTACTTAATATGTCAATTATATGCATGAATCTGTGGAATGTGGACATGCAAAACACTGGCTATACAAAGAAGCTTGAAATATAGGAAGATGCATCTCCTCTCCCTTCTCCTTGTGCAACTACTCATCCCTTGCACTACTTAATCACCATTTATCTTGTTCTTGTTCTTGTTCTTTTTTTTTCTTGAGTGTATTTAGTAAAAGGCATTAGAAAGCTAAAGATGCTCTGTGTTTATGGCCCATAATGTCATTCAACTCTTAAACTCTATCCCTCATGCCTTTTTGTTCATAACTCTGTGCAACTTATCATAGATCCTTCAGTTTCCCTTCTATCACTGCATAGGTATCATATTTTAGTCCTTGTGGTATTTCCAGTCATTATTTCATTTATATCTCTAACATTTTTTTTTTCTCCTATCCATAGTAAAATGGTTTTGTATATGTCTCTTTCATTATTACGGTGTAGATTCTCATTACTTTATTTTTTTTGGTAATGTAGACACCTAAAATCCCTTTGCCAAATAAAAATATTTTATTTTACAAAAACCCCTGATGACATCATCATTAATTAATTAATTAATTATTATATCATTAATTTCTCCTATCTTAATTAAAAACATTTAATTAAGAAATCCCTTGCTAAAATGTTTAAATTGAATTTACACATTATTCCCTCCATAATTTATTAATTATTTAATAAATTATCCCAAAAACCTTTAAATAAATAAATTATTTATTTGAACCCTAAAACCCTAGAAATATTCTAGAAAACCCTAAAAACTTCTAGAGAACCCTAAACCTATCTAGACTTTCCTAAACCCATCCTAAACCTGATTAGAAGGTGATTCCTAACCTTCTTAGTCTAACCCACCCTCCTTTGACTTCTAGTCAAACCTCCTCATTAAGGAGCCTTACAGACTCATTAATGGCTTCTTACACCCTCTTTAAGGCTCTTACAGCCTCATAAAGAGACCCATGTATCCTCTTTCACCTTGGTTCCCTAGGCACACTTCCCTAGTGTTTCTCACACATGTGTGAGAAACCCTTAACCCTCATCCATCTAACCTTACCCCTAACTCGACCACTAGCTCTACCCCAAACCCTGACTCTAACCCTAACTCCACTTCCTAACCCAAGCCCTTCCCAAAATCCTATAAATACCCTCACTTCCAAGAGAAAATTCACCAATTCGCATAATCATATTAAGTAGTGTTGTAATGCTAAATTACTTCTAGATCATCATAGCTTAATTCCTAAGTGTTAGTTTTAGTTCATTTCTAAGATTTTTAACTCACATCTTAGCTTAGCATTAATGGATTAACCTAGTTTATTTCATTTTTTTTCATATAATTTCATCACATCACACTCCTATTTGGGCTTAAAATCAAATCTAGCACAATCATTCTTAGCTTAATCTATATTCCAACTTCATTAGGCTCCTTGAGGCTCTAGGGGAAAATCAGGTGTTCTATACCTGATTCTATGCCACTATGGGGTTTTCATGGTCCCTATTTGTTGCTAACCTTCTTAATCTAAATTAGGTACATGATCCAAGTGTTTTGAGAGCACACCCACATCCCTAAATCGAGAGCAAATTGAACGGTGACATGGTGCTCCTGTCGAGCTCTATTTGAAGTGTCTTTGCAAATTATTTTTACTATATTCTAGGGATATGCTCTTATTATAATGTTTGAATGTCCACACTTGTTCTGAATAGGTTAGGTTTTCTTAGATCACATTTTGGCACGCCCGGTCGAACCCCACAAGCCTTCTAAACTACATTTTTCAGGGATTTTTGTCCAAAAACTCAAATTTTAAAGCATCTCAGAAAATATTTTCTATAGTGTCATGTGAGATTCTATCACTGGACCATGGAGTGTCATATGGGTAGTTCCCAAGTGTCATATGGGTTGTGCCCAAATGTTATTTGAGACATTTTGCATGTTTTTGAGGCATTTTTCCCACTTTCTAGCTCAAATGTCATATGCATTATGTCCAAGTGTCATATGGGGGCTCATACAATGTCATAAATCACTGTAACTCAAAAAAAAAACCCTGGTCTCAAGTGTCTTATGGGAAGAAAAGGGCTTGTATGAAGCCCTAAACTTGGTTTTTATTGACTTTTTGGGCCTGTTTGGGGATCCTAGTGACCCTAGGCTTCAAACTTGTAATTTATGATCCCATGATTTTGAAGGTACTTCTTGGAGGCCAATTTATCACTAAAACATTAAATAATTAAGGCTCATCAACCTTCTTGAATGTTTAGGAATCTAAAAACTTCATTTATTTGGCTTAAAATGAACTTCTATTCACTCTTGAATGCCTTAAATGGAACAAACTACAAATCTTTCCTAAATGTTTCCTAATCATTCCTAAACCATCCTAATCATTCCTAATCAATCCTAAAGAAATCAAAATCATTCCTAATATCTTTCATTTGGCTAAAAAGAACCTCATTCGTGAAAATTTAAAGTTTTAGGGTTCTTTCATGCAATCTAGGAAGACTTCAAATTTTGGGTACTTAAAAAGAACTAAAAATATGCATATAAATCCTAATTGGTTCCTAATAAATCCTAAATCATCCTAATTATTCCTAAATAAATTCTAAATCATTTTTCTTAGCTAAAGTAAACTTCATTGACAATATCTTAAGGGTTTTCCAAGTTTCACGCAATCTAGGAACAAAACTGCATCTCATTCCTAATCGGTTCCTAATCAGTCCTAAACTATCCTAAAGATTCCTAAATCAATCCTAATGATTTTTTTCTTGGTTAAAACAAACTTATTTTTTGCAAAATCTTGAAGGTTTTTCTTGGTTAAAACAAACTTATAATCAAGCAAGTCCTAGATGAATTCCAAATGAAGGATGACAAGCTTCTACCCTACAAAGAACTAGTGGATAGATTGAAAGAGCACTTCCTGAGCCTACAGTTCATGTAGATACCAAGGCTACAAAACAAAGAGGTGAACACAATGGAAACCATCAGATCCTTACTGGAAATCCCTCGTGACTTATCCCAGTACAAATTCTTAGTTGAGTAGCTACACATGCCTGCTTATGAGAACACCGATTCAAAAATGGTGTGTGTGTCTTGGTTGGCCCTTAGTCCCCATGGTACCATGACATGCATGCATATCTTAAAAATGGTATCATATCTCCCCACCGCACCAAAACCCAATGTCAAAACCTAATTCTCAAAGCTTCCTACTACATTCTTGTAGCCAACACCCTTTATCATTAAGGATATCACAACATCCTCTCTAGGTGTTTAGATTCAAACGAGGTCATCCTGGCTTTACAAGAGGTTCATGTTGGAATTTGTGGTGCCCACACGAGTGGCATGGTCCTAGAAAAGTAGTTTCTTAGAGTCAAGTATTACTAGCCTACAATGGAACATGATGCCTATGAATTTGTTAATAAGTTCTTACCATGTTAGAAACATGCAAATCTGATTCATGGGCCAGCTCAAGACTTGCATCCCATTGCACCACCATGGCCTTTTTCATGTTGAAGCTTCAACCTCATTGGGTTAATCACTCCCCTTTTGTCAAATGGACATAAATATATCATAATGACCACATAATACTTTACAAAGTGGGTCAAAGTGATGTCACTCATCCTTACTACTGGAATTTAGATATCCAAGTTCATCCTATACCATATCATTTTCCACTTTGGCATCCCATCCACCATCTTCACCGATCATGACACACCCTTTGAAAACTAGCATGTGGATGATATGTGTGCCATAATCCACATCCATCATCATTTCTCTAGTCCATACTTCCCTCAAGGAAATGGCCAAGCTGAGGCAACCAATAAAACTATCCTGAAAAATCCTTAGGAAGGTTGTCAATGATTCTGGTTGTGACTGGAACCTCCAAATAAATCCTTCCCTCTGGGACTATCACACTCCCATAAACACCACCCCATATTCTCTTGTATATGGTGCCAAATCCATTCTACCCATCGAGGTCAAGCTCCCATCATTGCATGTCTCCATGAAGAACTACACCACAAATGAAGACTATTGCATGACACACCTCACATAGCTAGACCTGCTAGATGAAAAGAGGCAGCAAGCATATGATCATCTGGCTGCATACCAGAATTGACTCAAAAGGAGCTATAACAAGAAGGTCCATCCAAGATAGTTCCAAGTGGATGACATGGTGCTCAAAGAAAATAAAAAACTGCAAGCACATTGAGAGAAGAAAGGAAAGTTTAAGCCTACTTGGTTAGGGCCTTATGTTGTCACAACATGTTTTGGGTCTGGAGCCTATTAGTTATCAACACTAGAAGGTGAAACCTTGAATGATCTTATCATCATCATACATCTAAAGAGGTTCTATGCCTGAACTAGATATTATATATCCAGAAAATACATAAAAATTGGAAAAATCCAAAAAACTACAATAAAAAGAAAAAAAGAAAAAAAGAAAAGAAAAATAATCATCCAATGGTGAAAACTTGGTAATTCAAGCACCTTGGACAAGTATGTTGGTGAAAACCTAGAAACAGGTGCCATACATAGTGGACCGAGTCATTATCTATCAAACTCCCATCCCCAATCCCAATCCCCAATCCTCTTTGTCCAATCCCCATCGCCACCACCAACCCATTAATCCAAAGGTGTTCTATCCTCAATCCTATCCAATGCCACAATCAATTTCATATCCCCAATCCTAAGCTTCATGTATATATCATGTATAGCAAGATCCTCCTATCCCCAATCTTGAGAGTCACATATATATCTTGTATAGCGAGACCCTCCTATCCCAATCCCTGAGCTTCTGAACATATCCGATGTAAATATCTTTCCATCTATTGTACATATCATCGCATCTTGTTTTACATATCCTCATCAGTCCTACACGAGTATTTGATCAGATAACTTTTCCCACCCAGCCTTGTACTTCAACAATATCTTTTGTCGACTATCCTTGGTCACCATGTTTATCCTTGACTCATCATTTTCCAAGGAACAAAATAGCATTCAAATGGGTCCTTGAGGATTTATCCTTCCTCCTTTTTGAGCTAATCCTCCACCATCAATCAACCTAGGTCCATGATGATGTATCCTTCACCATGTTCAGACCTAATCTTCCCCCCATCAATCAAAACAATCCTTCTCCTTGTAAAAAGATGTCTTGTGGATTCATTACTTTGGTCTTGTATTTTGTCCTTTGGATCTTGTTAATCTTTTATGGTTTCTCGTTGCTCCTCTCCTCAAAGCTGTCATGATCCTTTATATCATGGTGTAATGCGAATGAGGGAAATTTGGGGTGAGGTCTTTTGATCTTTTGTTTTTTCATGTGATTCAGTCAGACATGACCCTTGCACATTTCACATGTGATCTTATGGGTTACATGGTGCACTTGGGAAGTGTCATTTTTTTGTGGTTTCTCTCACATCATTTCTACCATGCTTCTTCTTAGGTTCATGTGTGATCCTGGGGCAACCCTTACGTGTCCTTTTTGCATCAATCCTCTATAATGCTGGTGACAAGGCCTTGTGTTCCTAGTAACCTTGGTAGGTCTCTAGCATTTCTATATCAAACTAGGTTGTGCTCTCCACATTTACCCAATGAGCTCCCCAAATCCTCCTCATCCTGCATCATATAGATTCATTTTGCATCTTGCATATAGCTTCATCTTGCATCCTGTATTTCACCTCGTATTGCATTCATGCACCTTTACGCTTGGAAGGATATCTGTTTATCCCCTCTTCCCATATTTTTGAATTGCTTCCTTTTTTGGGTTCTTTTCAATAAAATTCCACAATGTTTCCTCTTTGCGTTATTTTCTCGAGGGGGCACAACCCCTTATTCCTCTAAATTCTAGCTTGGGGCATCTTATTTTCTTATCTTTGATGCCACGCGACTTGGGGCATTGCATCAAAGAGGGGCAAAATGTACACACCTAAAATCCATTTAACAAATAAAAATATTTTATTTTGCAAAAACCCTTGATGACATCATCATTTATTAATTAATTAATTATTTAATTAATAAATTATTATGCCATTAATTTCTCCTATCTTAATTAAAAACATTTAATTAATAAATTCATTCCAAAAATGTTTAAATCCAATTTAAACATTATTCCCTCCAAAATTTATTAATTATTTAATAAATTGTCCCAAAAACCTTTAAATAAATAAATTATTTATTTAAACCCTAAAACCTTAGAAATATTCTAGAAAACCATAGAAAACTTCTAGAGAACCCTAAACCTATCTAAACTTTCCTAAACCCATCCTAAACCTGATTAGAAGGTGATTCCTAACCTTCTTAGTCTAACCCACTCTCATTTGACTTCTAGTCAAACCTCCTCATTAATGAGCCTTATAAACTCATTAATGGCTTCTTACACCATCTTTAAGGCTCTTACAACCTCATAAAGAGACCCATGTCTCCTCTTTAACCTTGGTTCCCTAGGCACACTTCCCTAGTGATTCTCACACATGTGTGAGAAACCCTTAACCCTTATCCATCTAACCTCACCCCTAACTCAACCCCTAGCTTTACCCCAAACCATGACTTTGACCCTAACTCCACTTCCTAACCCAATCCCTTCCCAAAATCCTATAAATACCCTCACTTCCAAGATAAAATTCACCAATTCACATAATCATATTAAGTAATGTTGTAATGCTAAATTACTTCTAGATCATCATAGCTTAATTCCAAATTGTTAGTTTTAGTTCATTTCTAAGATTTTTAACTGATGTCTTAGCTTAGAATTAATGGATTAACCTAGTTTATTTCATTTTTTATTATATAATTTCATCACATCACACTCATATTTGGGCTTAAAAGAAATCTAACACAATCATTCTTATCTTAATCTACATTCCAGCTTCATTAGGCTCCTTGAGGCTCTAGGGGCAAATCAGGTGTTCTATACCTGATTCTATGCTGCCATGGGGTTCTCATGGTCCCTATTTGTTCCTAAACCTTCTTAATCTACATTAGAGACATGCTCCAAGTGTTTTGAGAGCACACCGACATCCCTAAATCGAGAGATCGAACGATGACAGGGTGCTCCCGTTAAGCTCTATCTGAAGTGTCTTTGCAAATTGTTTTTACTATATGCTAGGGATATGCTCTTAGGATAATTTTTGAATGTCTACACTTGTTTTGAATAGGTTAGGTTTACTCTAATCACAGGAAAATGCAGGTTTCTTAGAGCTTAGTCATTAAATTCTTTTTATTTAACAAAATTTGTTCAACTTTAATTTATCAAAAAAAAAGTTTAAACATTAAAACAAAATTTTGACTTCATAATTTTTAAAATTGTTTTAACCCCATATTTATTTGATCAATATAAACGTATTTCAATTTCCAGTTTGATTAATAGTTGCAATAAAAATTGATTTTATCATTTAAACATATTAATCATTCTATATTTATTTAAATTTTTTTTCAAATCACATTTCAGGGCTTTATTTCTTCGTTAACATTAAGTTAAATCTAGGAACACAATTTGATTTCATCCTTAATTTAGTGTTTCAAACTTTATTTAATCCATTTATGCTCTTAAATAGTTAATCCTTTTAGTTAAGTTTTTTTTTAAACTCTATTTTTTCAAATCTCTATTAAAGTTTTTTTTCAAAATCATCAAAAGGATAATGGTAATCATTTTCTTCATGCTAAGTTCAGCTCATTCTAATGAATCTGAACCTCTATAAAAATGAGCTATTTATTTAATTCATTACATTGCTAAATTTTAATTTTGTTCAAGTATTGTGAGCTCTCTAACAACATTGCCTTCCAGTGGCTAATTATTGAGCATTAATTTCTATCAAATTTTATATGATCTATTTTTATACACTTATTTGCATCTTTTATGGGTTCCTTTTGATCCTTTGATTCCATTTGTAAGTTTCACTGGGATGTACTTACTTTAGTTGAGTTTTATCAACTTGTGCCATTGGTTTGTTTTTCTTCATGGTGAGGATGGTGCTCCTGAAATATGTTGGATATCTCTTATATTTGGAAGGCAATATATTTTTCTCACTCATAATTCTTAGTTCAAATTATTATTTAGTGTCATGCCCCACAAGGGAACTGGGGAAGGGAACACAGATTCTCTTTGTAAAAGAAAACCTAAGTAATGATTTATGAATTTTTTTGAATTTTAAAAGAATTATATAAACAAAACATAGATTAACTTAGATTCCTCTAAGGTTCCCTTTTCATTTAATGCACAAATCATTAAGCCCATAGAGTATACTAACAACTTGAGTTACTTCTTAAACAAACTACATCCCAACATTTGTAAATTCTTTATAAAGAAATATAAAGTACTTTCATTTCATTTTGCCATTCAATTCCATCTATATTCCTAAGTATTCTTTATGAATGATATGACATTTAAAGCATTATTACCATACAATAGAATCGTCTAAACATTTGATACATTGAAAATATCACATTTGTTTTAAATAGCTTTTCACTTAAACCACAATAATGAGAAACATACTATTTTACTTGAAATGCTACCAAATCATTTTCCTTTCAAACATACATTATATACATAAAGTTCATGCTTTCCCTTTTTCCTTTCTCCTAAGTCTACCCATTTCCAATACATCATTTTGAAATACATTAATGATTACATTACATTCATCTCCTCTTGGGAGGTAACAATAACATTACATTTAATTGAATATCAATAAAGATAGTACAAGGTCTTCTTCTTCAAAACTGGAACATAAGCAAGCATGAATCCTTAAGAACTGCATTCGCAACAAGTACCTCGATAAAACAATTTACCACCCAACCATGTGGATACCAAAAGGCCCACTCCCCCATGCTAGGAGATAAACACCAAGTCCACAAAGAAGGAATAGCTAGGCCATACCTAGGGTTGGGTAACCTTTCCCAAATAGCAAATGAAAAGAAGGTAAAAATATAAATCTTTTCCAAAAATTTATAAGGCCTGGTAGAAACTCTAAGAAACAACCTAAGTGAGTTTCATCACATAGCCCTCACCTCTTGGGTTGTCCTGGTACTAGCCACTCCGGACCCTGGCCCCCAAGTAGGCACATGCGAAACAGAATGCCTTTTGTACAGACAAGTGCCATTTGATCGTACCTATGCATAGGCACCTTCTCCCACTCCCATCCATAGTCTTTACTAGCACTAATGGCATGGGAAAGACACATATTAATATTTTTAGTGTTTCAACCCATTCCCATAAATTATAATTAAATTATCACTTGTTAAAATAAATCTTCAGTTGGTTATCCTGGTACTAGCCACTTAGGGCCTTGGCCCCACACTAAGAGCCAGTCACTTAGTGTTCTTAGGTTTTCTACCCTTAACCCACACATCAAAAATACATCATACATGAAATAAAACACATCATAAACAATTTTAAGAACTTATATCAAAAAACATAAAAGAATAGGATAGTTTAGGGATGTTTAGGAAAATTAGGAGCATTTTAGGGATACCTAGGATAGTCCTGATCTTCTAGACAATCCTAAACCCTAACCCTACTTCCTACACACATCCTAACCCTATTAAGGCATCTAAATGCACCATATAACTTTCATCAAACAAGAAATGATCATATATAAAGTTTACACAAATATCCATATGCCAAAACACAATACTCCATAAAACCTCTGGTTCCTAAAATTTAACTAAGTCTGATTTTTAAATTGGAAATTCAAAATCTAGAAGTTGCATCTTAACTCCTATGAAGCTAAAACCTATCTCAATCATCCCAGAAGGTACCTTATTCCTTTATACAAGTATAACTTAAAGTATAATAAATTTGGAAACTCAAAATCTAGAAGTTGCATCTTAACTCCTATGAAGCTGAAACCTATTTCAATCATCCTGGAAGGTACCTGATTCCTTTATACAAGTATAACTTAAAGTATAAGAAATTAAAGTACCATAACATATACTTGTATAAATCCTATTTTCCTGAGTTCACACTAATCTACTCATTTCGCACTCCTTTTCTCAGTTGACATAGGCTTCCTCAATTGCCACTACTTTTCTTGATTGACACAGTCTGCTCGGTTAACACTGGCTTCCTCAGTTGACAATAGTTTGCTCAGTTGACACAGGTTGGCCGGTTAACACTAGTTTTATCAGTTGATACTAAACTGACCTTTCTTGGTTGACACTAAATCGATCTTTCTCGGTTGACACTAAACTGACCTTGCTCGACACTAAACTGACTGCCAGAAACTACAAAAAATGACTGTCAACTTTGACTTGCAGGTAAAACTAGGCATTATAGGGACTATGTAGGCCAAATTTGGGAAAGACCCATTTGAGATCTCCTAGCTTCCCTTTAGAAATGGCCATCAATCCATCTTATCTATCCAAAAAATCTATTCTAGATCTGGATGAAGAAAGGTGGTACAAAAATAAATATGAAATTGTACAGTTGAAACAGAAGTTCTAAAGCCTCAAAGAACTCATGGATATTCTGGATAAGAAAGGAGATACCAGGAGAATACTAAGGACTCTACAACCTCTTTAAAAATGCAAAAATATTCATATACATACAGCATGAAAAATTATTTCATTTAAACATAATCCTAACTCCAAATCACTAATACAGACACAATATTTCTATAACATAAACATTCTAAAATTTACATATACAATAAAACACACAGAGGAAACATTCAACTAGACTCTTATCCAATACATGTCACAAGGGAGAGAGATCTCTTTGGATGGATTCCAACCTGGAGTCCTCGAAAGATTCAATTGATGAAGAAGGATCCAGTCCCCTCAAACTCTTCCAGCAATCCTTCAAATCCTTCAGGGTGCAATCTCCAGCCTCTACCGGAAACAACCAAATGCCAATCATAGAGACTAATGAATTTATCTCCTCACAAATACAATTTTCCTACAAGCATAATACTAATCTTGTTATCTGAATCCACTTCTATCCAACACCCCTTCACATAGGAAATCTTTCATGTATATAGATTGGAGGAGGTGGTTGCATGGGTAAGCCAACCGATGCAACCATCCCAACTATAATAGTTATTAATTAATTAATATGGTTTGTAAAACCATTCCTGTGAAGGGATAAACAAATATTATTAAATAGAATTGTAAATCTATGTCTCCCAAATTTAAGGGTGGTAAAATATTATTTACTAAGGTTATAATCTTTGTCTCCTAAATTTAAGGATGACAAAATAGATAAATAAAGGTTTTAGGAATAATTTACTAACAACCATGGTAAAAGAATTTACCAACCACATCTCCATTAAATGAAAGTAACATAGATTTATTATTATCTAATAATAATAATTTTCTTCACACAATTTAATTAATTTATTATATAATAATTTATATTTATATATGTATTCATAGGCATATGTGTGCACCCATATGCTTATGGTACATATACCATAAGTAAGACACATTATTATTAATATTTAAATATTATGAATATCATTATTATAAAATATATTATTTATTCATACACTTATCCATATTCTTTACAAAATATAATAGTGATATATATTAGGTAACCACTAACATAAGTTGGATTTTACCACTATTATTAAAACATCTATTATTAATATTACCATAGACATCTTATTATTGTGGATATTATAAAACATTATTAATACCATATTGATATTAAAATCACATGATTTAATCACATACTAACTCATTCCTAACAAGATACACTTGTACAAATAAGTAAATACTAATAAAGATAAATTACTAAATCATACCCTCAAATGAACAATAATTCATATCAATAATATACTAATGAAAATTAAACATACCATGAAGACAATTAGAGCTATCATACTCAAGACCTCATTCTCAAAGAATGCAAAAGAAAAGAACAAGCTACCAAATCCAAAAAACCAGTAAATTGAAAGGACACAGAAATACATCATCCACACAAGGGACTGACTCAAGAACTCCCCACCTAAAGGTAAAAGGGTCAAAGGTAGAGTTCCTTCTTGTGGAACATGGTGATATCTCTGTAACAACAACAACGCTTAAGGATTTTGAGGGATCGCTCAGACCTATGGAGCTAGGTGGAGATGATACCAAATACCTGCAAATCTTGCATCACCAAGAAGGGATACATGTATACATATGGATATACATACAAATAAGATATATGCAAATAGATGACCAGGATCGATACATTGTGTGGACCTCAACTAAGTGAGTAACTACAACTTCATCCTAAGTCATGAAGACACATCAAACACATATACATAAAACATCATGGTAATGATTAGATTCAAACCCTTGGGTTAGTTCCATAAAACATATAAAGATAGATAGCTTTCTAATTTCATAAACATATAAATGATAACCATAAATGAGCATATCAATAATCTGATAAACATATCATCATACACAAAACATAAATGTAAACATATAGTTCTAACCATCATAATAGAATGTCCAAATCAGAAAGTCCAAGTATCCCCATAGGAGAGGGTATTACATTTAGCATATGTCAATATTTGATTTGTCAATCTTGGTTTAGATTATTTTTTCCTTAATGGATCATTGATTATGGTTCTTGATATCATACTTGGATTATGGTTTTGTCTCTCTCAATTCTCTTTGTAAAATTACTAATGTGATTATGAATCTGCATACTTCATTGCTTCGAACGTGAGTCATCTAGGTTGTGGACTGATCACCCATACACTTGCAGTGGGATGAATCATTTGTGGACTTTCTATATCCATGTGATTAATGCAATGTTTATGCAAGTCTCATTAGTTTGACATTTTCTTTAGTCATTTGTACATTGGTATGTTTCTTTTATGCGAGCATTTATTCTTCCCCACTTGTTCATTTTTTCAACATTGAGCATTAAGTCTATGTTCATATCATGTTAGACCGATTGCATTTTGATGAGATTACATTTATCTTTCTCTCTCTATCTTATTTTTTCACTATGAGATTTTTTCTGATGTTACCAATTTCTAAAGATATACAAACTAGAATATGCTATAGAATTCTACTTGTGGATAGTTTCCTTTTTTTATTGTTCTATGTTCTATGTTTCAAGTGATCCATCAAGGAAAATTCAAGACATCATTTCATTTAAAAAAATCCTATGAATCACAATACTACTTGAAGATTTTAATATACTTCCACTTGAACATATTTAAATGACCTATCCACTTCACTTGGCTCTAGAAAATATGCATGTACTATTAATATGATTTAGAACAACAAAGAGGGGGGGGGTGAATTAGTTGTTCTCAAGTCCAGATGTATAAAACAAACTTTAAAATTTTTTCTTTAAATCAGATCTAACAACCAAAACCAACTCAGTCATCACTAATTCAATAATAGAAACATATAACATTGCAGTCCACTACCCAGCTGTATCTAACTTGTAAAACATAGAAATGTCTAAACCAAAACATTCACACAAGCACTGAAACTAGGATTTATAGTGGAAACCCAATCTGGGAAAAACCACTTTGTAACATGCTACTATTATTTTCACTCTTCTAAAGTGAGCTCGGTTAAAAGCCAACCCTGTCAAAGGTTACAATACACACTATTAGGTGTGACCCGATTAAAGGATTTCAGTCATTCTGTTAGAAGTGAGCCTTGTTATAGGACTTACATACATTCCATTAGAATGCAACCTTGTTCAAAGGATTTAAACATATGACTGTTAGGTCAACCTCTGTTAAAAGGATTTTGACTGTTACAATGGTTAGAAAGTAGCAGTAGTATTGATTTGAAAAACATACAACTCACTTTGCAAAGATCAGATCCAATTCCATACAAAAATGTTGGTTTGCTGACTTTGAAACTTTTCCATCTCCATCTCTAATCTGCTCAAAAATTTTCTTCAAGAAATCACCACACTTCTCCTTCAACCTTTTCTGCTTATATAGTCAATAACATCTACTGATCTTCTAGCATCCTCTGTTCACCCATACACACACATACTTAATGCTTAGGTTCCCTTAATACTTCCTCAATTAGGTTAACTCATCTTTTGCCACTCAATCTCCTTCGTAGATCTTAGGGTTAGGTCAAATTCATTAAATCTACCCACTTTATGTTCTTCGGATCCTTTTCTAAAAACATCTCAAATCTCTTAAAGATTTACAATAAAACATTTTTCAGTGCATTAAATTGTTTCAAAAAATCAATAAATAAAGTCAACACGTTTTACATAATCCAAGAATTCAACAATGTCGGCTCCAAATCCAAATTCTCTTCAAATATAAAAATACTGATGCACGGTCAATACTATGATCAACTACTCGGTCTTCATGTAGAAAGCTTGGTCATTACTAAAAATGTTGTCATTACTAAAAATGTTTCCTCGGCTTAAACTGTCTTACTCACCAATTAATTAATGTTCAGTTGACACTAGAATTTTTCTCGACATACACTGACTCTATCGACACTAACATCACTCAGCTTGAACATGATTTCTCTATTTTTTCTCAGTCAAGCCTACTAGTTTAGTCTTCAATCTTACTAAGATAAACAATACATTATCTCATCATTGTACAACATAGTCAAGTACACTTTATAGTATCAAGATAACTCAACCTTTCCTTAGGTGCTATTGTTACCAACCTTTCCTATCCCCTTAGCAACACTCAAATAGATATAGTACTTTGCTAAGTAGTAACAGTCTTATTAGTTAAGATTTGACATCAATGACAGCACAACAATTGCTTCAATTGCAGTTTCCAACAATCTCCCTCTTTGGCATTGATGGCAACACCATATGATATCACCTGAATAACACATGGATTACCAACCAATCCAAAACTTATCTTTCCATCAGAAATTTTTTTTTAATATCCTTAGCTTCATTTTGATTCAGAATCTATAAGCCTCACTTATGTGACCATCAGAAATATCCATATCTCCCTCTATCTTGATCCTTCATTTCAGTTCACCATCTCCTTACATTTCCTTTCAGTGTCATGTGTTATTATATCATCTCAGTTCATCTCCCTCTTTGACAAAAATGCCAAAGTAGCAACTAAAACATACATCCATAAAATGTAGATATTATCTGTGTAGCTCAGTGTTTCTCTCTTTATCATCTTACTTATGACTGATTCATTGTCTTTTCTCTTCTTCACAACTCTAGGCCAGTCCTAAAGTGTGACAATCTTCTGCATCAATCTGTCAGATATTCTACTGTAGCACATTTGATGAAGTGCTCCTAGCTTAACTAGGTAGCCTCAGTTAGGGGAAGGACCCCTAATTCACTTCTCAAATACTCATGTGCCTCTTTAGTTAAAGCTTTAGTGAATATGTCTGCTAATTGTTCCTTTGTATTCACATATTCCATTCGGACTTCTTTGTTTTGTACCAATTCTCTCAAGTAGTGATACTTGATTGCTATGTGCTTGGTCTTAGTATGCATCAGTGGATTATTAGAAATGTTGATAGCACTTGTGTTGTCCTAGAAAATAACAAAAGGTTCAGTGATTTCTTCTTTCATGCCTACCAACAATTGTTTTATCCATACCAAATTTGAACAGTTTACTATAGTAGCAACATACTCAGCTTCAACAATAGACTGGGAAATGCAATTTTGTTTCTTGCTTGTCCAGGAGACTAATCTCTTTTCAAGAAAGAAATCTCCACCACTAGTACTCTTTTTGTCATCTACATTTCTACCCAATCAACATCTGTATATACTCTTAGTTCAAATCTTTCATCCTTCTTGTAATATAGCCCATAGTCAGTAGTCCCTTTCAAGTATCTCATAATTCTTTTTATGTCCATCATGTGTGTTTCCTTAGGATTGGAAGAGAATTGCCACAATCCCAACATCTAGTGCAATATCTGGTCTACTATGTACAACATATTGCAATTTTCCAATCAAGGATCTGTACAAAGTCTGGTTCACTTCTGCAGCATCATCATTCTTAGATAACTTTTTTCCAGTAGCCATAGGAGTACTTACTGGTCTAGAATCTTCCATCCCAAAAAAATTTAGTATTTCATTAATATACTTAGACTGTGTAATGAAAATTCCTTTCTTCATCTGATATACTTGTAAACCAACAAATCATTTGATCTCACCAAACATGCTCATTTCAAATTCAGTTTGCATTTTATTTGAAAATATTTTACACAAAGTATCTTGTCCACCAAAAATAATATCATCCACAAACAAAATTTCCAACAGGATACCTTTACCTTCTTCATCTTTCATGTACAGATTGCTTGTGTCATTTTTTCTTGAAAATCCAATCTGTATCAAGTAGTTATGCAATCTCTCATACCATGCTCTGGGAGCTTGTTTTAATCCATATAGTGCTTTGTTCAATTTGCATACCATGTGTCTTCTATTTGGATCAATAAAACCTTATGGTTGTTCTATGTAAACTTCTTCTTCTAGTATACCATTTAAGAATGCAGGCTTGACATCCATTTGATAAACCTTGAAATCTTTATAAGCAACATATGCAAGCAGAGTTCTTACTCCTTCCAATCTAGCTATAGGGGCAAATGTCTCCCCATAATCTATTCCTTCTTCTTATGTGTAGCCTTTTCATACAAGCCTAGCTTTGCTCCTAGTTATTTCACCTTTTTCATTCAACTTATTCTGGAACACCCACTTCGTTCCTATAACATTTTTGTTTTCAGGTCTCGGCACCAGAGTCCAAGTATCATTCTTCTCTATCTGATCTATTTCTTCATTCATTGCTTGTATCCAGTCTTCATTGTCTAATGCCTCTCTAGTTGAATTAGGTTCAAATTCACATAGTAAACATGTTGGATCCATTGTCTTACTTCTGGTCAGAATTCCAGTATGTTTGTCTCCAATTATCTATTCAGGCTTGTGATGTCTTCTTACATATTTTTCCAAAATAGGTTCAGCTCTTCTCTCCTCTATTTCATCAGGTTCCTCAACAAGATTTTTAGATTCATCTTCTGAATGCTCGGCAACCTCTTCCTGATACTTAGCAGCATTATCTTGTCACTCGACATGTTCTTGTTATCTTTTGGTACTATTTTCCTGATGCTCAGCAACATCTTCCTATCGCTCGACATTGCTTACCTGAGACTCGGCATTAGGTGCAAGTCTGTTACTTGCCTCTTCTTCTTCTTCAATATACACAAAAGATCTATAATCTTCTAGTTCTCTTTTTCTATCAGTTTCATTTCTTTCTGCATACTCATCAACTTTTACATTCACACTTTCCACAATTTTGTTAGTGTTAGAGTTCAAACACTTATAAGCTTTAATTTTTGTGGAATACCCTAGGAATATGTCTTCATCACTTTTAGCATCAAAATTTCCATTCCTATTGTCTTTTAATCTGTAGCACTTGCTTCCAAAGATTCTAAAGTATTTAACACTCGGTGCATGCCCATACCATAATTCATTGGGTGTCAAATTTGTAACTTTCTTGATCTGTACCTAGTTAAGAGTGTAGATAGTTGTACTTATAGCTTCTTTCCATTATTTTTGTGCCACATTCTTTTTAATCAACAATGTCCTTGCACAATCCATGATAGATCTATTTCTTCTCTCTGCTATACCATTTTGTGGAGGTTTTCTAGGTGCAGACATCTGTCTTTTGATTCCTCTTTCATTGCAAAATAGATTAAATTCATTTGATGTAAATTCTCCACCTCGGTCAGATCTAAAACATTTCAAGTTCCTACCTATCTCCTTCTCAACCTTAGCCAAATACCACTTAAAGAATTGAAAAGGATCAGATTTTTCTTTTAGAAACATTACATGCATCATCCTGGTATGATCATCAACAAACAAGATAAAATATCTAGCACCACAGTAACTTTGTACACCCATAGGTCCACAAAGGTTAGTATGAACCAAATCTAAAATGTTATCAGAAGTAAAGGATTTGCTCTTAAAACTTGACTTTGCATTTTTCCTAACTAACATTCCTTGCACATCACATTCTCAGGTTTCTTCAATCAAGGTAGACCTCTTACTTTCTTCTTCTTACTTATTTCTACCAGATTATCAAAGTTAACATGACATAGCCTCTTATGCCATAACCAAATGTCATCAAGTTGTGTAACCATACATGCTTCTTTAGATAGGTCAAGATAGAAAAAATTACCTCTAGTATGTTCTCCACTTCCAATCAGTTCACCAGTAGCATCAAATATTTTATCTTTCTTGTGATGAAATTCCACTCGGTAGTCAGTGTTGTTGAGTTGTGAAACACTTAGCAGATTATAATTTAAACCTTCAACCCAATATGCATTTTCACAAGAGATCTTATCAATCAGTTTAATCAAACCTTTTCCTCTAATAGGACATGGTGCATCATTACCAAATTTTACACTTTTACCTCTATAATGATGTAAGGTCTCAAACTTACTCTTGTCACCAGTCATGTGATGTGAACAACCACTGTCAATAATCCACTTTTCATTCTTGTTCACATAGGAGATCAATGCAGTTTTCTCATCCTCATCAGATTCATCTTTCATTGCAACATAGACTACCTCAATTTCAAAATCATCACTATCAGTGTCAGTTTCTTCTTTAGCAATGTAACAAGATTTCTTACATTTTCCTTTGTAGTCTTTGTACCTTCGGTAGCTTCTGTCATCTCTTCTTTCTTTGTGTTTGCCTTTTCTTTCTTCATCTTTATCATTCCTATCAGGACATCTAGCAGCTATATGACCAACTTTGTTACATGCAAAACATATAATAGGGAGTTTACCTTTATATTTTCCTTTTCCCCTTCTCAGTCTTCTAGCCATAAGAGCTTCTAGATCTTCAAGTTCTTCATCAAAAGTGTCACTGTCAATTTCACTTTCACTTTCACTGATACATCTTTCTTTCTCTTTCTTTGGCTTGTTTAGAACTAATTGTGACTTAAAAGAAGATTCAACATTACTAATACTACCAACAATGAAGTTATCATAGTTAGAGAGTTCAAAAGCAGTCAACTTGCCAACCAAAGTTTCCAAAGTAAGCACATTTGTAGAGTTAGATCTAGATTCCTAAATAGTTGAGATCTTAATAGCATATATAGGACGCAAAGTTCTTAGTACTTTACCAATTATAGTTTCATCCTCAATAGTCCCACTTGCTCCTCTAATAGCATTCACAACTTCTTTTATTCTACCACAATATTGTGCAATGTTCTCACCTTCTTGCATTTTCATTTGATAAAACTTACCTTTGAGACTCTCAGTCTTAGCTTTCAGTACATTTATGTCACCACCATAGATCTTTGCAAGAGTGTCCCACATCTCCTTAGCACTTGTGCAATCATTAATGTCCTCAAATTCTGGATAGCTTAGGGCAAATGCAATTTCTAACATTGCCTGATTATGTTCTTTCTTAGCTCTCATTTCTTCGGTAGTCAAAGGTGTGTAGGTGAGACATAGTCATTCTCAATGTAGTACTTTGAAAAATCACCAATACCAACCAGATGCAACTTCATCAGACTTTGCCATGTGGGGAAATTTTCCTTATTTAGCTTCGATACCTCCTTCTTATACATCCTGATCATTTGCTTCAAGCCCCTTTAAAATTGATTTCTATAAACACCAATAATAAGAAACACATCTCTGATACTAATTGTTAATATGATTTAGAACAACAGAGAGGGGGGTGAATTAGTTATTCTCAGGTCTAGATGTATAAAACAAACTTCAAAAACTTTTCTTTAAATAAGATCTAACAACCAAAACCAACTCGGTCATCACTGATTCAATAATAGAAACATATAACATTGCAGTCCACTACCCAGCTATATCTAACTTGTAAAACACAGAAATGTCTAAACCAAAACATTCACACAAGCATTGACACTAAGATTTATAGTGGAAACCCAATCTGTGAAAAACCACTTTGTAACATGCTACTATTATTTTCACTCTTCTAAAGTGAGCTCGATTAAAAGCCAACCCTATCAAAGGTTACAATACACACTGTTAGGTGTGACCCGGTTAAAGGATTTCAGTCACTCTGTTAGAAGTGAGCCTTGTTATAGGACTTACATACATTCCATTAGAATGCAACCTTGTTAAAAGGATTTAAACATATGACTGTTAGGTCAACCTCTGTTAAAAGGATTTTGATTGTTACAATGGTTAGAAAGTAGCAGCAGTATTGATTTGAAAAACATACAACTCATTTTGCAAATATCAAATCCAATTCCATACACAAATGTTGGTTTACTGACTTTGAAACTTTTCCATCTCCATCTCTGATCTGCTCGAAACTTTTTTGCTTATACGGTCAATAACATCTACTGATCTTCCAGCATCCTCTGTTCACCCATACACACACATGCCTAATGCTTAGGTTCCCTTAATACTTCCTCAATTAGGTTAACTCATCTTTTGCTACTCAATCTCCTTCATGGATCTTAGGGTTAGGTCAGATTCATTGAATCTACCTGCTTTATGTTCTTCGAATCCTTTTCTAGAAACATCTCAAATCTCTTAAAGATTTACAATAAAACATTTTTCAATGCATTACATGCTTTCAAACAATCAATAAATAAAGTCAACACATTTTACATAATCCAAGAATTCAACAATGTCGGCTCCAAATCTAAATTCTCTTCAAATATAAAAATACTGATGCTCGGTCAATACTATGATCAACTACTTGGTTTTCATGTAGAAAGCTTGATCATTACTAAAAATGTTTCCTTGGCTTAAACTGTCTTACTCAGCAATTAACTGATGTTCAGTTGACACTATAATTTTTCTCGACATACACTGACTTAGTCGACACTAACATCACTCGGCTTGAACATGATTTCTCTATTTTTTCTCGGTCAAGCCTACCAGTTTAGTCTTCAATCTTACTAAGATAAACAATACATTATCCCATCATTGTACAACATAGTCAAGTACACTTTGTAGTATCAAGATAACTCAACATTTCCTTAGATGCTATTGTTACCAACCTTGCCTATCCCCTTAGCAACACTCAAATAGATATAGTACTTTCCTAAGTAGCAACAGTCTTATCAATTAAGATTCAACATCAATGACAACACAAAAATTGCTTCAATTGTAGTTTCCAACATGTACAACTTATGAAAGACTACTTTCCACTCAAAGACAATACATTTCTTCCTTATATTAAAGATCAAGTTGCAGATTTTTGTAAATTTTGGGTTTAATACCCCTTTTTTTAATGACCCCAACTAAATATTAAAGGGGGTTGTTAGAATATATAATCTTTCCTTGGTGTTTTATTTAATTTGGATAAGCCAAGGTATCCTAAATGTATTTTTTCCTCTATTCCAAGTGGGATGACATCTCATATTTTGTAATTCCTTTTATAAGTTTATTCCTCCTTAAGAGGACCTTGACACTTTGCACACACCTATTATGGATGATGGCATTCATATATTGGTGAGTTACTTAGTAACTCCTCTCCTCATCTCTATTTAAGAGATGATCCTCTCTCATTTCTTAGTAGATGAAGTTACTGTAATGATAATCTCTCTCTCTCTCTCTCTCTCTCTCTCTCTCTCTCTCTCTCTCTCTCTCTCTCTCTCTCTCTCTCTCTCTCATTTTAGGCTATGGCCTCATTCATAATGTCACAATGGGTTTTCTTTTCTTTTCCCTTTCAAAATATTTGTCTCATTGTGTTTATCTTGGAGCATCTTGATGGTTTTGATAATATCTTGAATCTATCTCTC
Organism: Chamaecyparis obtusa; assembly: GCA_027943335.1. Classification (NCBI taxonomy): domain Eukaryota; kingdom Viridiplantae; phylum Streptophyta; class Pinopsida; order Cupressales; family Cupressaceae; genus Chamaecyparis; species Chamaecyparis obtusa. Next base: position 161,016 of record BSBK01003948.1, read on the forward strand.
TTTCTTTTTGTTTATGGTAAAATACTTCCTTTTATTTCACCACTTGGATTTTTTCCTTTAGTTCATTTCATTTTTTGTATATTCCTTATAGTTATTTTATTCAATCTAGTGTCTCTCTCTCTAATGAAAATGAGGAGAAATTTGTTTTATGATGGTTTTATAGAGGAGAGGATGAAGATAGAGAGGTCAAACATTGTGAAATATCCCCTAAAAAATATGGTAATGAGTATAACCTAATGAAACAAATGGGTTATAAAGGGAAGGGTCCTTTAGGGAAAAATGAGATAGAACTCGTTGAACCACTACATGCAAAGCTCAGGAATTCAAGAGATAAAACTGGCATTGGTTTTAAAGAAGAAAAGTTCTATCATATAGGTGATTAGGGAGGGCCCATATTTGATCGAGAAAGTGAGGAAGAAGCTTAAATAAAGAACCTACTATTTGAAAGGATATTGCATAACCAAATAGAGAATCCTAATTATCAAGGAGAACCATACCTTCCACAATGGTACAAATATCTCTTTGAACCAAATCAACCATCATAAGAACCATTGACAACTCAACATGAGCAGGATCAAGAATCTAATACAAAAGAAAATGAGTTGAACCAAGGATCACAAGATAGACACCTTAACTGGGGCCAGCTAGTAACTATAGAACATGTGCTAGATCCACTCTAGTTTATTGATCCCAATGAATTACCTCTATCAACACAAGATGAAATGATAAGACCTCTGCAAGAGGGTAGACAATAAGAGAGAAACAATCCAGGTGAGGATAGATAACCTCACATGACCCTTGCATGATACACAGGTAGGCCCGACGATAGCCAAACCAATTCACATGAGTATGAATGGGATGTACTATCAGATACTATGATAGATATAGAAGTGGATGTAATACACAAGTATTCCACTCAATTTGAACAAGGAGAAAGATCAAATGCAAGGGCTACAATAAATCTTCTGACAAACATCAATTGGAACTTTGGGGAATATGATGGATCTCTAGAATTCCTACTGCAAAAAACTCATATGTTCTCTAACCTAGTGTTTTAGGATACAAATAAAATGGACATAGACAACCAGGTGATTCAAGAAGAAAATGAAAGAGCATCTGAAGATAAGAACTTAGACTTGAGAAAAAATGAAAAAGCCTTAACAATAGAATCCTCTCAAGCTCTAGTATTGAAATAATCCCTCTCAAGACATGGCTTCATCAAATAAATGAGAGATATGCTAGGGAAGCATGAGAAGGTAATCTAAGTCCTAGCAGTAGACCAAATGGGTTAGGTTCACATATAGCCAACATGAATTTTGATCACAACACTAAGCTCCCTTTTGGTCTATTAAACACTTTATCACAAAGTAATTTCCTAGATCTTGACTTACTAGTTGTGATTATAATAAACATACCATGATTTCCCTGGCACCATCCAATGAACTACCTCTCATGCATCCTAAGATAATCAACTAGACACAACAAAATAATCCACTTGATATCCCTACCTTTCCTAATGACTATTCATTGTCTTGTTATCTAAACACTATTGAACCTTCAACCTCTTCCATCAGCGAATGTAGCATGAATTTGATGTAGGATATCAAGTACCTCAATCTCAAAAATAAAATAAAAATATATAAGTGTTGTGATGGTGAAAACCACATTATGGCAGTATTAGAACCAAAAAAAGTAAAAATAAAAGACAAATCAAAAGGTTAAAACCTCATTGAGGTGCCTAAAGATGGGGTACTTGATATATTTCCTAGTAATTTATAGGAAAGATAATCAGTATTGATTGAGCCTACATAAGCAGTCAATGTAAGAATGACAGAAAATCCTCAAATCATTCACCTAGAGCAATCTCTCTCAGAAGACAAGAAACAATGATTCACCGACTTCTTCAAAGTGAAGTAAATTAAATTTGCATGGAAATATTCAAGTATGCCTTGGTTGGATCAAGACCTAATAATACATCATTTATCCATGGCACATGGTGTCAAACCTATCAAGAGGAAACTAAGAAAAATGCATCCTCATGTTGCATTATTAATCAAAGTTGAATTGGAAAAATTGTTGTAGGTTCGGATTCATTTGAGCTATTGATTATGTAGAATGGATTTCAAACAATGTGCCTATATCCAAACCAGACAAGTCAATTTTAGTGTGAAAATACTTCAGAGATCTGAACAAGGCTTGTCCTAAAGATGATTTTTTGCTACCCAACATCGAGATGATTTTATCTCACCACGGGCTATAATATGTACTCATTGATGGACAGATCTTTCAAATATAACCAAACAAAGAATGCACCTGAAGACCAAAAGAAAACTAACTTTACTTGTGCTTGGGGAATATTTTTATGGAACATCATGCCATTTGGTCTAAAGAAAAAAGGCACCCATACCAAAGGGCTATGACAACTATCTTCCATAATATGATACACAAAAAATATGGAAGATTATATAAATGATACTCTGGCTAAGTCAATTGAATGATCTACCCACTTGGAGGACCTCAACAAAATCATGGACAAAATGGAACAATTCCAACTTAGACTCAATCCTAAGAAATGTGCATTCAAGGTTACATTAGGAAAGATTTTTAGATACATCATTTTAGTAAAAGGTATTGAGTTTGACCCTACAAAAGTAAAATCTATAATGGAAATGAAACCTCCTTAGAATATCAGTCAAATGAGATCTTTACAAGGAAAACTCCAATCCATCAGGTAGTTCATATCTCAATTGGCCGGCAAGGCTCATCCTTTCACAAAAACTTTGCATAAAGGTGTGGCATACAAATGGGATGATACATGCGATAAGAACTTCATGAAAATAAAGGAATAACTAGCTAACCCACTAGTAATCATGTAACCTATTCAAGGAAAACCTCTAATACTCTACATCTCGATAAAATACACTTCTTTGGGAGCTCTCCTAGCACAAAAAGATGACATGAATAAAGAAATATCCATCTACTATATCAATAGAAGATTGGTTTCCTATGAGCTCAAATACAGAAACATAGAGAAGGATTTCATGGTGGTAGTCTTTGCATCTTAGAATATGCAAAAATATATGCTAGCACACTCAATCAAGATAGTGGCTAAAATTGATCCCTTGAAGTATCTTTTCAACAAGGCCACACTGATAGGCATACTTTCCAAACGGATTATTATACTCAATGAGTTTGACATTGAGTATGTAGATAGAAGAAAAATCAAATGATAGGTGATCATGGATCGTATGGCTGATTTTCCTCTACAAGATGATCACCAACTAACTATAGAATTCCCTGATGAGTCCATTATGCATCTCATTGAATGCTCATGGACTATGTTATTTGATGGATCATTTACTCAGAATGGTTCCAATGATGGAATTCTTTTCATAACACCTTAGGGATACACCATTCCCAAAGTGTACAAGATCTTATTTCCTTTTATCCATAACATTTTCAAATATGAAGCTTTGGTGAATGGTATCAAAATGGAAATTGAGTGGAAAATCATGGAACTACACATCTACGTGACTCTTAACTGATTATCAATCAAATGAATGATGAGTATCAAACTTAGGATGAAAAGATCATGCCCTAAAAATGGAATGGTTGATGATATAAAAAATTATTATTTTTTTGTCACATTCCAACAAATTACAAGAATAGAAAATAAGGTGGCTAATGCAATGACTACACTAGCATCAATTTTTCAAGTACATGAATGTGAATTAAAGCTACTTGTTCTAAGTGGAAGAATTATGCTACCCAACATAAAACTCCCTTGATTCCTAGATAATTTGTACCATCATAGGTCAAGACTCCTCACAATATAGCCATGTCTACTCTACCTCTGAGACTAAGTTATTTCGGATAACTTAACCAAAAATGAAAAAAGACATCATATCCAAAAATCCTCATGGTATTTCATCATCTCTAATGACCTATTTAGGAGAGGCTTAGATGGTACTTTTCGTAGGTACTTAGAATGAGAGGAGTCTAAGTGTGCGTTAATCGAATTCCATGAGGTCATGTGTGGATCCCATTCAAACGGTCTCTCGTTATCCTAGAAACTGCTAAGAGCTGGCTACTATTGACCAACCATGGAAAAATATTCTGCTAAATTTTATAAGTCATGCAAACAATGTCAACTATATGGTAATCTGATACATTCTTGAGCTAGGGAACTTCTACCCTTTATCACTCATTAGCCCTTTCAACAATGGGCATTTGATCTTGTGGGTCAAATATATCCAAATTCATCAAATGGACAAAAGTACATCATTACGGCCATAGAGTACTTCATGAAGTGGGTCGAAGAAGTTCCACTAATCAAGGCAACTAGAAAATAGGTGTCTATGTTCATTCTCAACTACATCATTTATAGATATAGGATCTCCTCCTCAATTGTAAATGATAATGGAGGAAAATTTAAGAACAAGGATATAGATGAGCTCTACAATAGGGTCAAAATTAAACATCATTGTTCTTCAATCTACTACCCTCAGGGTAATGGATAGGCTGAAGCATCAAATAAAACCATTCTCAAGATCTTAAATAAAATAGTGGGTAAATCAGGATGAGACTAGCACCTACAACTTAATCCACCCTTGTGGGATTACAAAAAAAACACCAAAACACCTATAGGAGCTACTCCTTTTTCCTTGGTGTATAGGGTAGAAGAAATGCTTCCAATTGAGGTAGAAATACCTTCCCTATGAGTTTCTTTGAGAGGACTAGTAACTGATGAAGACTATAGAATATCAAGTGTCCAAGAGCTCAAATTACTAGATTAATGCAGACAAGCCACGTTCAATCACCTTAGAGTGTATCAAAAGATATTGTCAACATGATACAACAAAAAGGATTGCCATAGAGAATTTCAAGTTGGTGATCTAGTATTGAGAGAAAATCCTAAAAATCAGTAGAATTGTAAACACAAATGGAAATTTGAACCCAACTGGTTGGGCCCCTACATCATCACAACATCTTTTGGTTCTAGTGCTTATCAACTCTCAACTACTGAAGGACAAAAACTCCTAGATCCGATCAACGCAATTCATCTAAAGAAATTCTACAGCTGACATTCTCAAATCAACAACTTATACAAAGAAAAAGTCCTAAAATTTTATTTTATTTTTTTTGAAAAAGTAATCTCTAAAAATATAAAATGTTAGAAATGATCGTGAAATTTTTTTTAAAAAAATTTAAAAAATTAAAAAGTAAAAAAAAATTAAAAAGAACAAAAAATTGAAAAAATGAAAAAAGTGCCTTGGTGAAAACCTGGTAAACAGGCACCTCAGTAGTAAAAATAGAATATCTACCAAGTGGTGAAAACCTAGTAAACAAGCATCAATTGTAAAACTAACAGTCCATCTATCAACGCGCAACTTGGCTATCCCACCTACATGGGCTTCAGTCTTACTTTTCATCTTGGATATAGCTTAAGTCACTTTTTTGACAAATTAGTTATTCCACACAACATTTCCATGGATTGGAATTGATGTTTATTTTCATACTAGGACATTGAGGTCTTGCTAGGGGGTAGTTTTCCTATTGCAACAGTTAGTCAGATCAACATCCAAAAGTGAATCAGAGTCAGTTTTCCAAAAAACCACTAAAAGGTTCATCACTAACACATAATGATGTTTCACAACACCCCTCAATGTGAAAACATCAACAAACAGTGTTTCTCAATTCTTATCAGATAAACTTAAATCAATCCAAACAAACAAACAACATACATGAATGATCAAACAATATTTCTGAACACTACACACTTCAACAAGCTAGAAAATTATACACAGACCAAAACACAAATAACACCCAAAAACTTCCTAGATTAACACTAAGAACATCTCTATTGCAACTCAACGGTGTCTAAACGACTAGAGAGGCAATAGAGGTTGTGAATTTTATTTTTTATGTTGTATGTTATCATTTGATTTAATGATTATCCCTTTCTATGTTACTCAATGATGTCTAAATGACTAGAGGAACATGGATTGGGAGCATAACCATTTTTCCTAAACTTCTTTTTGTCAGTGTGGTTTTGATGATCCTAAACTATCCAATAAATTAGGTGTCTTTGGTAAGATCCTTCATATTGATTTGAATGCCCCAAATACCTCAACTCATTTTATATCGATACTAAGGTGAGGTCGAAACTATCTCCTTGTTTTTTATTGTTTGTTTGTGCAAGATCGTACTCATGGTTATCTTAGAACTAAATGCATCGATGCTAGTATAAACTTGCAATATCAACTGGAAACGATGCTTAGGTCATCTCATCTTTTATGCCTCGATCCTTGTGTTAGTTTTCCATATTTTATCCAATACAGGTTATATTCATATTATTATGGTCACAGTGGCACGAGTGAGAATTGTATCAACTACAATATTCCACAACGCTCGATGATGATAAATTGGCTAAAGAGATCAATGACTAAAGTCCTAGTTTTGCATTCATATTAGGCTTGCATGTAGTTTGCATGGTAACTTTGAATGAGCTGAAATGATCCTAATCTTGAAATCCTAGAGTTTACAATTATTCATCACCTTAGCGGTCAACTGCGGACATCATCCTTGACCTGATCAAATCATTGGATTATCCTCAATCTATTTTCGGGATCAAAATCAAAACATAAAATTTCAAGTCAAAACATGGATAAAATTTCTCAAAATAACCTCATATTTTCTCACAATTCATTCTCAATCATCTATAATCCTATCTAAATCAAATAGAACCAATCTAACATCAATTCTACTACAAATTCAATGCATTTCATCAATCAAATCAATGGTATTTCTTTCCATATTTTGATCTTCATCCCGAGGGGGTAGGAATACTATATCATCAATCAAATCAATTAAGTTCAAAACTAAAAATTCAAGGAAGACCTCATCTCTAGGGGCATCTCAACTGCATCAAGACTCACATCAAGTTGAGTCTCTTCTATCTTTCTACACGAGTGAATTCATCACACCACATCAAGTTACTCAAGGAAGGTATTTGAATCAACCAAAAATCTAGAGGCATATTAGTTTCATCACACCACATCAATCTGATAGTGTCTCTAAAATTATTCTCTTAATGGTAATCAATTTCATTGCACTTCATCAAGCTGGTTATTCGTTCAAATCAATCTATTGATTTAAGAGTCTTTTTTGACATTAATCAATTTCATCACTTCACATCAAATTGGTTAGTTATCATCATCAAATTAGACAAGTGTTCATTTTTCATCTTATTACATCAAGATAAACATTCTGGTCTTTCCATCAATCTTTATTCAATCAAGCTTAGAGTCGGTATGATCGGTTCTTGTTCAATCAAGTTCAGAATCAATATTTTGGTCTTCTTATTGATCTTCATTCAATCAAGCTCAGAGTCATTATGATCGGTTCTGGTTCAATCAAGTTCATAATCGATATTTTGGTCTTCCTATCAATCTTCGTTCAATCAAGTTCAGAGTTGGTATGACCAGTTCTTGTTCAATCAAGTTCAAAATTGATATGTTGGTCTATTTTATCAGTTTTCATTCAATCAAGTTCAAAATCAATCTTTTGTAATCAAGAATAGTTTCAACAACCCGTATCAATCTATTCTTAGGTTCAACTTTAGAAGTTCTTTAAATTGATACGCTTCTCGCACATCAATTCAAAAAGGGGCAAATGTAATCACCTAAAAATGGTCTAGCTAACTAAGTGCCCCTAATTTCAATTAATTAAATCAAACAATATACTAGACATAATTATGTAAGTAATTAAATCAATTGGCTTGTATAATTAAATCACTCATCAAATAATCAATTAATTAATTAAATCAATTGGCTTGTATAATTAAATCACTCATCAAATAATCAATTAATTAATTAAATCAATTGATAGAGAATAAAATTTATTTTAAATCAATTCAAATCAATTAATTAAGAGGCATCTAAATACTTTGAATTAATAAAATAAACCATTCAATTTCATGTGCACAAATCTCTAATTTGAATTTATAAATTCAAATTTCTAATTTGGATTTTTAATTCAAATTTCTAATTTTCTAAATTTATTTTTTTAATTAAAAGAAACATTTAAAAGAATAAGAAATTTCTAATTTGGATTTTTAATTCAAATTTCTAAATTTCTAAATTGATTTCCTTCTAATTAAAAATAAAGACTTGAGAGAATGAAATTTGCTATTTTCTCTCTCAATCTCATCCAACCATAGGAAGTTTCTAAAAATGTGAGAGAATCTTTGTTACTCCTAAGAGAATTAAGAGTTTTCATTAGTATCATTCATATAGTCGGTAAAGGAGACAATACAGGCTAGTCAATCAACACACCGAGAAAAATATAAGGCAGAATACTATTCTAACCGAATATAGTTTTGACTAAGTACTCACACTGAGTCAAATGATTACCGAGTACCGAGCACAATAGTCACCAAGCATTCATATGTACTGAGTTTCAGTTAAATACCGAGTGATGAATGCAGTGTATATCGAGTAGACTAGGAAATGACATAGCAGTTTATAATGGAACATACTACAAGGTAAATGATTTACACCAATCAAAAAAATGGTTTACCAATATCGAGATGAAATTAAATATGGATGTAATCATTTAATGACTGATGATTCCTATGTAAAAATGATCTAGGTTATTCATTTGAACCATTGATCTTAGTTTTCTAAGATAGTGTTAAAACCCTAGTTAGGTCAAATCATTTTGATATAAGAATTATAAAGATATCATTTTGACAAGTATCACACATGAAGTAGTCGTCATTGGGAGACATTTGAAGATCTAACAGGGTTATATTGAAGAATTGACAGAGTATTCAATTTATCAGAAATAGTTCAAGGCTATCGAGCAGTATTCAAACAAGAGATCAATCACATTGAGGTGATAACAGATAAGTACATATCAAATCTGAAATCAGCCAAGATTAGTTTCTATCTATAGATCAAATTTTACTATTGATTTTTAACCATTGTAGCAAACTTAAATCTCTTAATAGAGTAGACTTAACAGTCTTATATAAAATCTCTTAACCGAGTGCACACTTAATTATGTTGCTAAAATACTCTAACCAGCTAAATCTATCTTATCTTTTTTTAGATCCTAACAAGGTAAGATCACTAGAAGTGATCAAATCTTTGTAGCCTTAACCAACAAATTTATTTACTGCACTAGTGAAGCTTTGTGGGTTCCATCCCCACCACAATTTTTACCTTTGAACAAGGGTTTCTGTAATACAAAAATACATGTGTTATGTACATGAAGTTTCATGTATGCATATTTGATTAGATTGCATGCATATACATTTCAGTTATGTTATTGGATGTATGGTGAATGAAAATGATATAGTCGGTTAGTGAATTACATGTTTACAAGGATTTAATTGAAAAAAATTTAAGGGTACTGATTCACCCCTCTCCTCTCAATACACACCTTTCCATAATTCCAAAAATTGGTATCAGAGCTAGCTCTCTTGTTGAGGAAGTTTAATCACTGAAGAGAAAAGATCTTAAGGATGGAAAGGTATAATCTTGATAAGACTATTGAAAATAAAAAATTGAAGATGCATATTCTCATAGAACAATTCAAGGAAGCCAAAGAAAAATTGAGAGAGTTACTGATCAAACAAAAGGAATTGGCATTTTGGTGCAATGAGACTGATTATCAAGAAGAAGAGATAGAGGACCTATTTGAAGGATCTAAATCTGGAAGTATATCTAATGCATCTGAAGGAACCATATCAGACCTATTTGAAAATAATCAACACCTTACTGATCAAGTGAAAGCACTATAGATTGGTCAAGAGACTCAAATGGTAAGAATGATTGATGTCATGAACAATGCAAGACACGCTGAACAAGAAAGGAATTTAGATATTGAATATAGAAGATAAATGACTAAAAAGCTAGAAGAAAAGGAATCTGAGATAGTGAGACTTACAAAGCATCATTTTGAAATTTCCAATTAGATGGTTCTCATGAGTTAGGAATTCAACCGAGTGAACAATGAGCTTACTAGAAAATTGGAAGACATTGGTGAATTGAGGGAAGAGAATGAAAGAATGAAAAATAAAGTGAAAATTCAACAACAACATAATGAGATGATTAAGAAAGCTAAAGAAAGTACTAAAAGGATGGATGAATTCCTAAGTAGTCAAAGAAGACTTGACAACACTACTGGTTTAGATTATACCGATCAGGGAGAGTCATCAAAACAAGTAGAAAAAAATAATCCTATGCAAATCCAAGGCCAAAGATGCTCTCATGCTATTAATGTGGAAAACTAGGTCACACATCAAATGTTTGTAGAAGAAAAGAAAAAGGTATTCCTAAATCTACTCCTTAATTTGATGGTTATTGGTATAACTACAATAAGTATGGACATCAAGCACATGATTGTAGATCAAAGATGAATAATTCATCTAAGAAACACTACATGGAAAAACACTTTCGTACCTACAACATGCATGGCCATATATCACAAGAATGTATGACAAAAATGAAACAAGTTTGGAAACTGAAAGGAAAAAATAAGACATATCAACTGAGAAGATAAGGTAATGCATACACTTGGGATTACAACACTTGGACTAGTTGTACAACATGTGGTAGATATGATCATATAGAAACAAATTGCATGAGAATGCACTGGAGAGGAAGATCTCGAAACTGGACAAATTCTGGAATGGTATGTTTACACTATCATAAGGTTGGTCATTTAAGCAAAGACTACAAAGACTAAGCACTAGAAGTGAATGTTGATACAAATGAGAGCACCATTGAAGAAATAATGAGGATAAGGAACCAAATGTGGAGAAGAGATACAAATGGCAATGCTGGAATAAGCACAACAGTCAGTGACACCTCATCCATTGGATTAGGTGATCTCACCACCTCCACCTAAGAAAACTAAGTAAGTATGGAACTCAATTTCAATTGGTTATATTTTACAACAGTTCATTAAATTTGTTGCATGAATACCAAATCAACATGAAATAAGATGCACTAGGCAGTTATATGTCTTGAGCATGAAATGTGTATAGTCAGTAAAAGCATGACTAAGTGAAAAAAATTTATTCGATGAAAGTATCAAGGTTAACCAAGTTGAAGAATCAACCGAGAAATGTTTAGTGTTAACCAAGTTAAAGTTTCAATAGAGATAACCAAACATCTTTCTATTAACCGAGCTATGGTAGGTGATGTATTTATTGCAAAACTTTGAGTGGGAAAAGGAATTTTAGGTATAAATAAGCATCGAAGCAACTCATTTCTTCTCATAGTGAACCAAAGTGATTCAAGCAAAATTGAGAAAAGAATTTTTCAAGCATTTCACAACAATTTAAACAGATCATGAGTCATCTAATATCATTTCAAGTAAGTTCTTAGTGAATGGAGTTATTTTCTTATAGTTGTTGCGAAGCCCTAAATCTGTTAAAATAATGGAATCCTCATCAAAGTCTATGAAATCCAAGATTGATAGTGACAAGGTCACATTGATCAAGTTAGCAAAATACAAAGAACCAAGATACAAACTACACCTCGAGATTGCATCACAAGTTGATGAAACAGGTGTGTTTTTTAGCATACCGCCTAGGGGTTTTTTGGTCTATGATATACGTTCATATATTCACTACAAGATAAGAAAAAATGGAGATTTCAAGCTTCAATATACATACCATGAGCTGTGCTAGGACGGAAAGATGAAGGATGATCACACCCACCTGGAAATCAAAGGTCTGACAAATGCCCTTCATTTCTCGAAGGAGTTCAAGATTGAATGGATTAGGGTTGTACTCAGCTGAGTACATGAGGGAAAGATGTGGTTGGATGAATTGATAAGAATCACTAAAGATGTTATCCACGTGGTTATCAGTTACCTAATAAATGATAAGGAAAAATCCATAAGGCACCCACCGAGAACAGAAATTGAGAAACTAACAGGAGCCTAATGGGATGGCAAATCCATGAGGATACATACCATCACTGATTTGGAAACTAGATTTGGAGCCTATTTCATCGTGTACAAAATATTCCAATCAAGAAGGCCCAATAGTGTCCCATGCAGAGCAGTTGATATTGCACACAAGGTTGTAAAGAAAGGCTTACAATTAGACCTCACTGAACTAATGCTAAAGTAACTTGAGGAGAACATGAGGACTATCTTTGTTGCTAAGACCAACATTTGTAAGTTTGGTTCACTTCTTGTATGTACATTTTTCTATCTGAAAAACTATTTTCCATTAGTCAGTAATGTTGAATGGGATATAAACTAACCGGTCATCATACAAATCAATGAATTCATCAAGAACTTAGGTCATAATTTTGAGGCTTCAATGGATGATTAATTTGGAAAATTCAAAGAAAGAATGCATAAGAGGAGAAGGATACCTACATAGTTATTTGAATAGTACAAGGAAGATATTTGTTTTCTAGTGGATACCGACACAACCCTGATAAAGGAAGTTGAGGCAAGGATTGCATGGTTACCTCATATGGGCTATGAACTTGACATTGACTAAGCCTCTAGGTCAATAATTGTACTTTTGGCTGAGACCAAAGACACCAATGCAACTAGGTTCAAAACCTATGAAGAAGCTAAGTTGAGAATAAAAATGGATCTAGTTCGAGTTAAAGTTAGCAAAAAATATAATAAAATGATGGATACTCTAACTAAGCAATTCAGTGATGAGGAAGAAGATGCAATAGAGAAGCCGGTTGAAGAAGCAACTGAGGAACAACTTTTGATTGGTAACAGTGAGCATGAAGAGGAGACCGAGTCAGATAAATAATTACAAGTTTCACTAGTGAAGGAAAAAGGGAAGAGGAAATAGGAAGAGACTCCTATACAAGTGAGGACAAGATCCTTTATAGGTGTTGCTCCACCCTTGAAATAAGGAATCACAAAAATCACAAGGCTTAAACCTATAAAGACATATCAAAAGAAGAAGAGAGGTGCATAAGCCTCCACTGAGAAACCCAAAAAGAGGAGAAAGCTAATAAGAGGTAAGGATAACATCAATTCTGAAGAAGAAGACACCAGTCAATTCAAAGTAGTTGTAAATAAAACTCAATCAATTGATGAGCTAGTAGAGAACATAAAGGAAATAGGTAGACTAGGTCGCCCTAAAATGAATCGGTTTGTACATATGTTGATCAAGGATTAGGAAAAAGTAGAAGAAGAAATCATCAACATGATGATTAAATTCAAAAGATTACTTGTTGAATTTGTAAGATACATTCCAAAGTATCTATACAAGAAGGTATCAGCAAGATGGACTTATGCCTTGCATACCGAAAAGAAACTGAGGGAAAACTCATTAATTTTGGCAATGCCTACTCTATTGGTTACTAAGATTGAAGACATGATGAAATAATATGCGAATATATTTTTGATGAAAGACAGAGAACTAAATATATTGCAAGGGAAACTTGAAGAAGTAGATGAAGATAGTAAAGTTTTGTGGGTAAAAAATTTGAAGTCAAAGGATGAAGCAGACAACACTGTACTTGCAATAATCCTCGAGAAAAATGTAAAAGGTAAAGGCAAAGGGGTACACTTAGATGATGCGCATCTTGTTGTTAAAGAGCCTATTCACATATCTGATATTGAACAACAAGATGAAACATACGCTGAAGACTTCTATCCAGTAGGCTATCCCGAGGAAAAAAAATAGGATACTCCCGAGTAGCTAGTTATAACTGGGAATGCTAAAGTGACAATAGAAGATATCACTGATGGAGATCCTGATGATGAAGTAAAGGATGATGAAGATATCATCATTTCTACAGAAAACACCAAGGAATAAAGACCTAGTGAGGAAACATCAACAATAACACTAGGTAAATGATCTATATTGGTGCAAGTCATTGATATTGCCACTCAAGGGAAACCCAAGGAGCATACAATTGAGAAACAAACAAAAACCACCAAAGGACGGGTTAAAGAAGGACATAAGGAGCAACATGATCCTAAAAGAAAAGAGGCAGAAAATAAAGGAGATGAAACTGAGACAAATGTAGATGTTTCTGCAACTGACACAAGGCTAGAAGCTGAAGGACCTTAGACCAAGGGTACAATAAAAGGGAAAGACAAGGAAGAAAGTGTCTCAACCAAGCAAGAAAAGTCTAATCTAGAGACTAAAGCTCTAGTTTCATATGGGAAATCTCCCACATAAAGCACATAGGAGAAGAAGAAAAAGAAGAAACATGGTAAGGGTCTAATCACTTTAGATGAAATTATTGAAATTCCTACATGTGACTTGAGAAGCCTAGACCCAAAAGAACTTAGAAGATATGGATAATTGTGCACAATAAAGGCAACACAAGAAAACCTAAGACAAGAAAGAAAGCACAAACAAGTCTTAGAAGATGTTAGAGAAAATTTAATGTAGGTAGTACCTGATATCAATGTTGATGAAGAAACTCCCATCATTGATCAACTTGTAACTCTAATGGGGCATATAAACTCTCTGAATGTAGATGCTAAAAAGATAAATGAAGAGAGAGACATGTCTAAGATAAAACTTAAGATTGCAGAGAAAATCAGCCAAGAAGTGGCAGTTAATAAGGTAAAACTATCTGAGGTAATAATTGAATTAGATTTAAGTGTTATTCAAAGGGCTATTACAATTTTGTAAAAACTATGCACTATAGACTCTTTCACTACCAAGATTAGTGAAAAGATTAAGAAGCTAGATGAAGACTTAAAGAATAGTGTGAATAGTCTGACAACCGAGCCAAATGCATTTTATGAGCATTATGAAAAAGTTACACAAATCCAGTGGTTAAGACTAGAATTGAGGAAGGAAGAGGATAAAATAAGAGAACATGTAACCGAGCTATAGGCTGAGTTACTACCCCACTTAAAGGTGATGCAAAAGCACATGAACAAGGCAAATGAATTGTTTGCCACCCCTAAGATATCAATTATAGAAAACATTTTTGATATGCATGCACAAGTCAGTTTAGAGTAGAATGCTCTAGAAAATCTCAAAGAGGAATGTGAAAACCTCTTAGCCACTCTACAAAAAACCCATCAGAACATATTTGACAAATTGTAAGTATAGTTTTGGCATTACTTTCAAAAAAGGGGGAAATATATGTATATATTTTTGTATGTACTTTTCACTAAGAGCATGTCCAAAGGGGTAGTTCACACAACTCACACATTTTTGGTTTACAATTTTTTGTCGTCGGCATACACATATATGTTTTTTATACTAATTCTAAATGTTACTCCTAAGAGCATTAAGATTTGTCATTAGTATCATTCATATAGTTCGTAAAGGAGATAATAGAGGCTAGTTGTTCAACACACCGAGAAGAATACAAGGTAGAATACTATGCTAACTGAATATAGTTTTGACCAAGTTCTCACACTAAGTCAAATGATTATTGAGTACTAAGCACAGCAGTCACTGAGAATTCATATGTACCGAGCGTCAATTATATGCAGAGAAATGAATGCAGTGTACACCGAGTAGACTAGTAAATGACATAACAGTTTGTAGTGACACAAACTACAAGGAAAAAGATTTAAACCGATCATAAAAATAGTTTACCAAGATCAATTAAATATGGATGTAATCATTTAATGATTGATGATTCATATGTAGAGATGATCTAGGTTATTCATTTGAACCATTGATCTTAGTTTTCTAAGATAGTGTCAAAACCCTAATTAGGTCAAATCATTTTGATATAAGAATTATAAAGATGTCATTTTGACAAGTATCACACATGAAGTAGCCGTCATTGGGAGACATCTGAAGATCTGATAGGGTTCTGTTGAAGCATTGACAGAGTATTTAGTTTATAAAAAATAGTTCAAGTCTATCACATAGTATTCAAAGAAGAGATCAATCACATTGAGGTGATAACAGATAAGTACATATTAGATCTGAAATCAGCCAAGATTAGTTGCTATCTATAGATCACATTTTACTGTTTCTTTTTAACCATTGTAGCAGACTTAAATCTCTTAACAGAGTAGACTTAATAGTCTTATGTAAAATATCTAAAACCAAATGTACACTTAATTGTGTTGCTAATATCCTCTAACTGGGTAGATCTAGCTGATCTTTTTGTTACTCCTAACAAGGTAAGATCACCAGAAGTGATCAAATATTTGTAGCCTTAACCAACAAATTTATTTACTACAGTAGTGAAGCTTTGTGGGTTCCATCCCCACCGTAATTTTTACCTTCTAACAAGGGTTTCTGGGATACCAAAATACATGTGTTATGTGTATGAAGTTTCATGTATGCATATTTGATTAGATTACATGCATTTATATTTTAGCTATGTTATTGGATGTATGGTGAATGCAAATGATACAACTGATTAATGAATTACATGTTTACAAGGATTTAATTGAAAAATTTTTTTAGGATACTGATTCACCCCTCTCCTCTTAGTACACACCATTCTATATGATGCAGGGGCATTCTTGGGTCCTCGGTGAATCTGCATGGTGGTGTGTTTCTTGGACGGTGTTACTCGGTTGCAGCCTTAACCGATGGTCTTGATTATTGAAGGAAGCTTGGTCACTGAAGGAACTTGGTGAAGCTTCTAGTGCTTGGTGGAACTGGTGCTCGATGATGCCTATGTTTCTCGGTATTGCTTGGCTTGGTTGATTGTTTCACTGGTGCTCGGTAGTTTCTTTGGTGCTTAGTAGTTTGGTATACCGACTGGTGTTCTTGGTGATTTGGTTGGCCGACTTGGGGCATTTGTTGTTGGTAGCTAATGTTGTATTCTCCTATGTGGATTTGGAGGCCGACATGTTGAATTAAATAATTGTAAGGCTATTTGAGATCTGACTTGTATTGTATTTAATATTTGTTGGTAGGAGTTAATTGTTTCATCTAGTTGACTTGTGGCTGATGATTAGTATTTATAGGATGTTTGGGTAGTTGTTTTAGGCATTCGGATGGGAGGTTCTCAAAGTAGATCTGCGGGTAGCAGATAAGTGAAGTTGTGGAAAAGATCCTATGAGATCTTGCAGATCAGATTGTTATCTGATAGTTGTAATAGCAGAGTTAGTGGTTGAGGCTTGGAGAAAAGGAGATTTCTTGGTGGCTTGCAAGCACAAGTTTAGATCTGCCTTAGGGTTTCCATCAGTTGCTGATAGTTTTCAGAACTGAACTAGCTGGAGTTGTATTGGATCTTGTTGATCTTACTAAATTACTTCTTGACTGTAATTGGCCCTAACCTGGAAGGCCTTACAATCAGGCATGTTAATGGAAAATATATTTTGAAACATATCTTATTGTGTTATTCCATTGTGTTGTTCTGAAGCTGCAAGGTTGGACTGTCCTTAATTGGATCCACCACCCTTGACTTGCATCAGGTGGTATCAGAGATGAGTTGTTCTTGTGGAGTGAAGGTTGACCTAGCAAGGTTGATCTTGCGAAGTTGATCTTGTTGGCGAAGAGATCGTATGATCTGGATTGCAGATCTGTGACACTGAATTTGTGGAATCTTGGCCTAGTTGTTGTGCGAGGTGGTAGGTTGATCTGACTTGCATACAACTTGGAGGTTGTCACAAGGTGGTTGATGTAGGGTTTTGTTGCAGAGGGTTTCTCTTATCTTTAAGGATGCCTTTGAGAAGATTGGACCCTAGAGTGATTGTGGATCTCTATGATACTATGGAATCTAGGATTATAGAGAAGGTGAAATCTGATTTTAGATCTAAGATGGAGTTGATGAAGAATGACATGGTCGCGGAGATCATGAGAGTTGTTATTGGTATACTTTGGAATTTTGGTACTGAAGATGGTTATGAGGAAGTTGCTAAAGACTTTGAAGCTGCTGGATCTAGTGGTGATGACCAGAGGGATAGATCTGGTGAAGACAAAACTGCTCGGTTGCTTAGATCTCGAGCTCGGTTAAGTAATAGTTACCGAATGGAAGTCTCTACTTTCTCTGGTACTTTGAAGCCCAAGAACTTGATTGACTGGATTGGTGAACTTGAATATTTCTTTGAGTTGGAAGAAATTGAAGATCCTCTTCGGGTGAGATTGGCACAGACAAAATTGAAAGGACATGTTGCTCTTTGGTGGAAAGAATTACAAAGAGATAGAGAAGATGAAGGTGAAATGAAGATCAATTGGTGGAGGTTGATGGTGACTAAGTTAAAAGCTAATTTCATACCTACTAACTATGAGTTTGACTTGTTTAAGAAGTTGTAAAATCTGAAACAGAAGGATTTGTCTGTTGAAGATTATACCGAGGATTTCTACAAGCTTACTATTCAATCTGGACATGAGAACTTGGTAAGGAAAAGGTAGCTTGGTATGTGAATGGTTTGAGATTCAATATTCAGGATGAGCTTGGTATGCTGAAGATTGATTCTGTTGAAGATGCTTATCAATATGCTCTGAAGGAAGAAGATAAGTTGAAAAGGAAACAACATAGTAATCCCCAAGGGAAGGAAAATATTGATCACTCGGTGAAGGATAAACTGACTGCAGAAGATGAATAGAAACCTGTAGAATCAAAGAAGACAAGTAGAGTTATCTTTAAGGGTACTTTCTATAACTGTGGTGAAGAAGGACACTATTCTTTTGAGTGTACACAAAAGAATCTTAGTGACTAACAAACTATTGTGGTGAATGAAAATGTTGAGAATGAACCTGAATCTGAGAGAACTTGCTGGTTCGGTGAACATTTATCGGTACAAAGGAGGAACCTTGTCAAAGGAGTAACTTGTTCAGGACCTGGTACAAGTCTCAAGGAAAACTTTGTGATGTTATTGTTGACAATGGTAGTATTGATAACCTTGTTGCTGAGGACATGGTTTAGAAACTTGGTTTGAGTAGAATGAGACATCCACATCCTTATAGGATTGGCTGGTTGCAAGATGATCATGCTCTAGAAGTAAGAGAACAATGCTTTGTTGATGTTCAGATCGGCCAGTATAAGGATCTTGTGTTATGTGATATTGTGGAGATGAATAGTTGTCATATATTGCTCGATAGACCTTGGCAATATGATTGCAGAGCTATGTATGATTGTGTGAAGAATGTGTTTACTATTGAGAAGGATGACAAGAAGTTTTCCCCGATGCCTTTGTTGGATACAACACTCGGTAGGAGAAGTCTGAGTATTGGTAGTTGAGTTGAGTTGGTAGATCCTGAGAAAATGAATGATCAGTTTGGAGAACAGACCTGTGTGTTATCAATGAAAGACTTGAAGAGACAGAGGAAGTTGAAGTGGAAGAGTATGCAAAGTGAAAAGGTGGAGGACATGTATGTGAAGAACTAGTTTGGGGTTTATGTGCTGAATTCTGGAAGGTGTTCTTCTCACATATGAACATCTTTTTGAATCTGGGGTGTCTGATGCAGGGGCATTCTTGGGTCCTCGATGAATCTGCATGGTGGTGTGTTTCTTGGCCGGTGTTACTCGGTTGCAGCCTTAACCAATGGTCTCAATTATTGAAGGAAGCTCGGTCACTGAAGGAGCTTGGTGAAGCTTCTAGTGCTCAGTGATGTCTATGTTGCTCGGTATTGCTTGGCTTGGTCGGTTGTTTCACTAGTGCTCGACAGTTTCTCTGGCGCTCGGTAGTCTAGTTTACCGACTGGTGTTCTTGGTGATTTGGTTGGCCGAGTTGGGGCATTTGTTGTTGGTAGTTGATGTCTCATTCTCCTATGTGGATTTGGAGGCCGACATGTTGAATTAAATAATTGTAAAGCTATTTGAGAGCCGACTTGTATTGCATTTAATATTTGTTGGTAGGAGTTAATTGTTTGATCCAGCTGATTTGTGGCTGATGATTAGTATTTATAGGGTGTTTGGGTAGTTGTTTTAAGCATTCAGATGGGAGGTTCTGAGAGTAGATTTGGGGGTAGTAGATAAGTGAAGTTGTGGAAAAGATCCTGTGAGATCTTGCAGATCAGATTGTTATCTTATAGTTATAATAGCAGAGCTAGTGGTTGAGGCTTGGAGACAAGGAGATTGCTTGGTGGCTTGCAAGCACAAGTTTAAATCTGCCTTAGGATTTCCATTAGTTGTTGATAGTTTTCAGAACTGAACTAGCTGGAGTTGTATTGGATCTTGTTGATCTTGCTGAATTACTTATTGATTGTAATTGGCCCTAACCTGGAAGGCCTTACAGTCGGGCATGTTAATGGAAA
Organism: Chamaecyparis obtusa; assembly: GCA_027943335.1. Classification (NCBI taxonomy): domain Eukaryota; kingdom Viridiplantae; phylum Streptophyta; class Pinopsida; order Cupressales; family Cupressaceae; genus Chamaecyparis; species Chamaecyparis obtusa. The sequence continues at coordinate 181,162 of BSBK01003948.1, forward strand.
ATATGTTTTGAAACATATCTTGTTGTGTTATTTCGTTGTGTTGTTCTGAAGTTGCAAGGTTGGACTGACCTTAATTGGATCCACCACCCTTTACCTATGTCACTATAATTCCCAAAAATCTCAATTGCTCAACAAGATGAATCTCAACCGCACGTTCATACTAGGATTTCTATATAAACCATCCTTTTAGCTCATTTAAAGGATCTTAATTTATTTTATTAAATGCACTATGCTATTTTTATGTTAGATTATATGCACATCTTTAGCTAGTTTTTCAATTCTTAAAATCAACTTGCATTTTTTAAATTTCTAGATTAATCACATAATCATGTTAATTTCATTTCTTTCTTAGGTTAATGAGTCTTTCATAACTAGATTCTGATTTTTTGAATGCATTTTTGTATTTCAATCCACTATGAATCTTTTTTTATGGAATAGTCTAGTCACTAATCTCCTATGCTATAACTGAGAGCATATTTACATAGATCATACTTGATTCATACAGGAAGCAATAGATCATTTCTAGGTAGTTTCTTGTATTAGTTAGAGTAAAGATCTATTGAAGTTTTGATAGTTAGATTCACCACATTTAACACACACACATCATACAAAGACTTTTCCTCATCTTCGAATACACAAAGGGATCTTTCTTTTCTTAGTCTGTGAATAGGCAACCTCCATTGTTTGAATGCATTCTCTAGGGTAAAATAATCCTCTTTGAGCTTTTGTATATCAATGTGACTTTCACAATCGCAACCCAGATCAAACACTTGTTTTATGTATTCCTTGGTTATTGGTAATAAAGGGTTCCCTTTGTGATTGTATACTATTTGTATTTTATGATCATACTTTTCAACAATGAATTGCATCAATTTAGTGTTCACAAAAACATTTAGGACAAGTGACCTCCCAAAATTTAGTTTCTAGGGGTTACTAACTAGTTCAACTTCACATTTCCTCTTATAATGAAACATAAATAAATTATGTCCTCTAATTTATGTCCAAATGTCATCAAGTTCTTCAAATTTATCTTCCAATCCATCCTCTCCAGGTTTAATCCATTTTGATATTTTTTTGGATAAAGGGAATTGATCTAAAAATCTTGGTTCAGGGACCTACCCTCTTTCTTATGCCTCTCTGACTTCATCACTACCTTCTAGTTTTGAGGGGTCTTTTTGTTTCTTTCCCTAGATTTATTAGAGGATGAAGCTTCCATAATGAATAACGGAAACAAACCAATGAAGTTTTCAAAACCTATTTGATATTTTGTCAGTCTAAAATGTGACTTTTTTCAACTACTTCACATATGATATTACATCCATATGATACAACAACGATCATTGATAGTGTGATTTAAAATATTCATTTTGATGTGACATATTTTGAATTTTGATATACACGACCTTTCACAGTGGATTTTATTTATCTCATTTTCAAAGCTTAGATGAAATCTTCATTTGTCTCTTGATATTACTCTTACAATGAGTAATCAATGGATGATCTCCATATTCTATCTATATTGGTTTATGTGGCAATATGTAGTATCATTAGTCAAATGATCAATACTTCCCTCGATACTCATCTTTTGACGGAACACTCACCTTTGAGCTATCACTTTTACCTTTCATCGATCTCTATGTTTCATCAATAATAAATTTTGATTAAGTGACCATGCCTTAAATCAATATCTTTTCATCAATGAAACTTCTCTCTCGCTGCACTCGTAGAATATTTTATCTTAAAATTTATTTCCTCGATAATTCTTTATTGATGGAACAAATAAAATGTTTCTTTGATATAGGCCTTCTCAATGAAATACCTATTTCGTAGTAACCTCTTTCACTTTGTTGTACTCCATATGTTTCTTATGATAAATCTTTCTTTCGCTCGAACTTTCTAAATGTTTTATCGATATAGATTTTGTTTGAACCTTATTTTTTATAAAACCCCAATCAAAAATTCTTCGATGTGTTTTATTTCAATAAAAAATTCCTTTCAAATAAACCTTTTTATCTTTGTTAGAGTCATTTCGTTCAATCAATATCTTCTCTTTTCGATGGAACTTTGATGTAATGTTGATTTCTTAGTACTTCTTCCTCCTTTGTTAGATATTCGTTCTTTTATCGACATTCCCTCTTTCAATAAAATTCAGACCTTATTAGTCCAGCCTATTTATAGGCTGAGACTTATGTTTTCAAGTCATTTTTGGCTATTAGTTTGCCTAAAAAATAGTGCCAACATAAAATATTAAACATAATTTCTATAGTTTGAAGTGCTTTGTTTTTTATTTTGAATTTTTTGAAAAAATTTCTATTTTCTTATTGGCCGGTTCTATTTTTCCTGGGGGTAAAATTATTTATTCATTCTGACAAATATAAAAAATTGTCTAATCAGTAGTCGCCGGCATTACGTAAGCTGCAGAGGAGCTACCTTTGGTTAATTGCTATTGCCGTTTGTTGACGAGCGGCAGAATATTGTCAATCTGTAGACGCTGGACTTTTCGAACGCAATTCTGCTCCTTGGAAAGTGCAAACAGAGGGGTAAGCACGGGGAAAAAATTTGATCCCGAAGCACATGACTGGTGAACCATTCATCGATCAGGGACGCCGCGGTGGTGTCGTAAGTGATCTTTAGCCATGACGTGAATTTTATATAATTCTTTGTCGCAGAATGAACAAAATTTATTTCATTTTTACTCTATGTAATAATCTAATCTGTTTTACGAAAATGAACAAAATTCATTTCATTTATACAATTTCTTTGACACAGAATGAACAAAATTCATTTCATTGATCCAAATTCTTTGACGCAAAATGAACAAATTCAACTCATTCTTACTGAAATAATCTAATTTGTTTGATGTAGTCAAAAAAATGAAGCTGCATGGGAGGTTCCGGTAGCATTTGTGGTAAAATCCGAGGGATCGGATATCAGCGAGCAAGAAATCAAAGATTACATTGCGAAACAAGTGATCTACTACAAGAGGATACACAAGGTTTACTTCGTGGATTCCATTCCCAAAGCTCCCTCTGGTAAGATCTTGAGAAAGGACTTGAGAGCCAGACTTGCAGCAGCCTGATCTTTTCACACTCTTTTTCTCCGTAAAGCATCATCATCATACACAATATACAGTGTGTATAAGCTCCAAATCTACTCGCAGCACACATAAATTCGTGTATTGTATTAAACTATTTCATGTTGCTAATGCTGGTATTTTTTTAATATCACTTGCCTTGCATCGATTTCTCCACAGACAAGGCTGTGCAATCCTCCACGGGGAGTTTCCCTAAGAACTTGTAATTATGAGCTTCACAATAATAATGGTAGGAGGAATTTAAATTAATACAGCCTCTCTGCAAATGCATGTTAATGGCTGCTCTGTCAATTCTGATTTTATCTGCAACCTCTCAAATGCATGTTAATGGCTTCTCTGCCAATTCTGATTTTAGATGGAACCTCTCAATTGACTGTTAATGTAGGCTCTGTATTTTCTGCTTTTATCTACAACCTCTCAAATGGCTATTAATGGTGGCTCTGTGTTTTCTGGTTTTATTTAAACTATTATTTAATGCACAATTTTGTCAGTATTAAGAAAGATAGTTTGGAGTCACAGGCGGGTCAAGGGTTGGTGAGATGCTTTGTATTCAATTCTTCAAATTCATTCTGTGTTCAAATGATGACATCAGCAACACCTAGAGACCAATATTTCAAAGTGGAAGAATGGTGGGGCCCTTTGCTTAGATTGTTGTTGGGCTAAAAAGACGTGTCCGGATTTTTTAATTTATTCTTAGGACAACTCTTTAGATTTATTATTATGGGAGAATTAAAAAATATTGAAGGATAAAAAAACATATTAAGAGACCATCTCTAGTGAGTTGGTGGAGTCTTATCACCTAAACAAAAAATTATTTTTGTTTTGGTTGATAAAATGTGTGTAATGCACGTATTGTTTTTTTTTTCAAATTGTTTTTTTGTTGTTGTTTTGTTGGCTTGTTTTCAAGCATAGAGTCTTCTTTTAGTTGGGTGGTTCTCAATGTGGAACACCCTCTTTCAAGGAGTTTGTCTTCAAGGATTTGGAATTAGTCAATAAGATTACATTTTTAATGCTTAAGTATATGATTGCATTGTATTTTCAACATACATATTTTGTAAGAGGCAGTTCGAGAGCACGTAAACCAAGCCGGAAGTTCTGATCGGAGCTGACAGATTTACCCACCCCACCACCATGCCTATCGCTAACGTACCTTCAATCCCATCAACGTACAACTTGCAATTTTTAGGTGTATCCGCACATGCACAAATTGAAGGAATAAAGGTCCTTTTTTTTAATTTTTTACTATTCTATTGGGCAACGAAGGGGACACTTAGCTTTTTTTTAATCAAACTTCCCTTCTAAATTTTACTTAGTAGAAGGCAATAAATAAACTCTTTATTTTATTATAAAGAAATTTCATTTTAATTTATTAATAAAAATATTATCAAATTTTAAAAATTAGTTATTTATAATTAATTAATTAATTAATAATATATTATATTTGTTATTTATTATTTTTAAATTTTTATTAATATTTAAATTTTGATACAAATTTATTTCATTTGTATTAATATTATTGATTTTATTTTTAATTTTTTAAAATTCTATATATTTTTTACAATTTAGAGAAAATTAATATTAAATTGTTAATTATATATATTTATGTTTACTATTTATTTTAATTTTGATAAGTATTGATCTCAGATATTTTATATTTTTATAAGTTAGTATTTTCAAGTGTTATATTTTTATGTTAACTAAAATTTAATACATATTTGTTTCAATTATTTTAGTATATGAAGGAGATTTAATATAAATATGATAAACTTTAATAATCTGTATTTAATTTTACCTTACATTAAAAAATGATAAAAATAGATTGGTAAAAAAATTCATTTTTGTACTATTTCAATACAAATATTTCCTTTTTTGTATTTTAATTTTTTAGCATATTAATAAAAAAAAAAATTTAATAGCTACATTTTGTGGTTGCACAAGCTATTTTCTTTCTTATTAGGTTGGACTCTTGCTGTTACACAGCTCTTGTTCTATTAATGGATTTATGTATAAAATCTAGCATCATAAATTTCAAATTCCTTTTCGATGTAACTTTCCCTTTCAATAAAACATATCGAGCTTAACTATAGATTTTCATACTCCATCAAAACTATAGCTTTTATATAACACTTTCTTTCAGTGTAGTCTTTTCTAACTTAATAGATATCAACGTTCCATCAAAATTTAGGTCCTTTGTTATTTCTTTATTTTGGGTGAAGTTGTACACTTTTTTTTTCTTTCTTGCTACCACTATTTTTGGTGTAATTTGATTGTTCGATGTACTTCTTTTATGTTTAACTAATGATCAAGTTTCTTCGATATGTATTGATGCGATAAAAGAAAACTCAATTTTATTGAAATTATGATGTCATGGTTATTTCCTTCAATTTGGTCAATTTTTACGAAACATAATGGTCTTTAACAGAAACTTTATTTTAATTTGAATCTTCCTACCAACCTATGATATTTTACAAAATTAAATACATAGATCTCTTAAAGGCAAAATGTAGGTGAATGTGGAGAGGGGGCAATTTTTTTTATTCATGTCAACATATCAAAAATGCCCTATCCACTAATATCATATCTAATAAGATATTGCAAGAGAATAAGTGACCACATAGATAGGATAAGGGAATCACTAGAGATGATACAAAAGTCCATGATCTAATCCACTATCATAGCTATGAGAGCATGGAAAGAAGAGAGAGATCATGAATCCAACATGATAGGAAGTTGTATTATGCTAGGTGATCCATGGGAAGAGAAGAGGAGGAGAAGAGTAGAAAGGCTAGAAAGATGCATTATGCTAGCTCCACTCATCTCAAATAAAGATATAGAAAGAAGAATTAAGGCTATAGCAATTTGTGGTGTGCTAGTCAATTCTACCTTGAAACATTTTTGCACAAAGGCAGCTTTAAAAATGTTTTACGCACAAGGGAATCTTTGGAAATATTTTGTGTATAGGGGAAGCTTTGAAAATGTTTTGTGCATAGGTGAGGATTTGAAAATGTTTTGTGCATAGGTGTGGCTTAGTGATCAGTCTTATGGAAAGTATTGTCTCCATGTGGATCCATAAAAAGTGATTAGCCCTAACTAAAGCATTGTCTCCTTAGCGATCAATAAACAAAAATATGCATATACTTTACAAGGGAGGCCACATGTATGCTCCCCTCCTTATGATGGAAACATAGGTGACCTCATAAGGAAATAGAACTGAGGATACATACTTAGAACAACAAGAAGATATCCTTAAAGTGATAATGTATACCATAATCTCGGCAAAGAGAGAAAAATCTTGTTAGTTAAGAAAATAGATAATCTTGAAAGGATATTCGACAAGTGGGAAGAGGACCTTGACAAGAAGAGACCTTGGTTATAGTATGTCTACCTTCAAGATGAGTTCTTGAAAAAAGATAACATATTCAAGAAAAAGATGGGAAGACAAAAAAATTTACCCTTTTAGCCCCCTATTTCTCGGTAAAAAGGGATTCTTTATGAAGGATAACATACTCTAAGATGAAAAGTAAGGGAATTTTAATATGATGAGCATAGCTTTAGAAGATAAAGAAGATGTTGTGATCAATGATACACACCTCTTATATAGATAATTTTGAATCAAAACAAACAATTCCTTATAAGAAAAGAATGTCACATAATAAACAAATACCACTATACTAAGGAAAGAAGATTCCTAGAAAAGAAAGAGTAGGAAAATCATGAAACCTTTCCCCACCAAGTTTGAAGGAAAGATATAATGTGTGATGCATCCTTAATAGTAGTAACCTTATAATAGATATGCAATTTTACTAGAAAAATAAGTTGCAAACCAAAGAAAACTCCTAATGTAAAACAAAAATATTTACCCCAGAAAGAATATAACATTATAAAATAAGCAAGTTATCAAGGAAATGAATGGTATTAATGATATGGAAGATTATTTTTTTGATAGACATACCCTTTGAGGAATGAAAAATATTGTTAAGAAAATACTTAAGTATCTTGCGTGAAACAAAGTATCTCATACTAGAAAGGATGTACCATCATGAAATAATAAAAACCCATAAAGAAGGAAGGAAAAATGATACCACATTATACCAACTTAGTGGTCAACCCAATTATACAAGATATACACTTCAACACAAGGAAGACATTGAAAGAAAGATACCAATCTCATTAAGGAGAAATATCATGATCAACAAGTTCATTCATGTGAGGACATAATAGTACAAAATATGTGATCAAAGAGATAATGGATCCTTAGAAAGAAGATAATAGTACATAATAGGAAAATGGAGATGTTGAGGTATATTTTTTATGTCAAGGAAATGTAAAAGATGCGGTGTTAAACAAAGAAGACATCTATCCACCAAATATTGAACAAATTGTCTAAACTCAACATAATCAGTAAGAGAATGTTTATTACTATGATGAAAGAAACATAAAAACTCACCATTAATAGGTCTTTGGTTCCTTTTAAAATGTCTATAAGGGAGTCAAATTCTAGAGTCATGTTTGATTTCTCCAAAATATTCTTTTTGCTAAGGATAAATGATCATCAAAAGGTTGTGGAACAAAAGATGGTTTTGGAAAAAGAATATCTGAAAGTGTGGCTCCGTAACCTATTCCTGCACACAAAAATGTAGGGAAGAAGGTTGAAAAGGGGTTTGCCTCAATCAAAACCCTATTTAGGAATCAACCTTGAAATGAAATGAAATGAAGGAAAAGAATGCTATCATGTAGCAGAGGCTAGATCTAAAAAATGAAGCATATAAAACCTTGTATATGTAATTACTTCTTTAAAAGTGACCAAGTATGCTGATACAAGGGTATGTGCAGGATCATGGTATGCCAAAAAGTGGCGATGTGAAAAAGAAGTCCCGATTGATAGACTCTTTGAAAAAAACTATAACTTTCAAACAGTATAACATTTTTGAAATCTGAAATACACATCACATTCTATGCTTCATCTAATACAATAATAATAAACAATTCTTTCAATTTGATGAAATTTATACTAAGTTAAGGTGGTCAAACATGAGATTTTTTATATTCAAGAAAATTTGTAGTAGAAAAATCATAATTAATTATTTACATAGAAAAAAATACAAAAAAATATACGTCACATTCGAACATGATTCTACTACTTTTATCTATAATCTTATATAAAAATATTATCATTTGATTTTGTTTAATGTGGTCAAACATACACCTACTTGTTATCTTTCTAGTCCTGATTGATAGACTTATTGAAAAATAGCTATAACTTTCAAACTATATAACATTTTTTAAATCCAAAATATGTGTCACATTCTATGATTTTCCTACTACAAGAAAAATTAAAAAAATTTCAATTTGATAAAGTTTAGACTAAGTTAATGTGGTCAGACATGAGAATTTTTGTATTCTGGAAAAGTTGTACAATAAAAATCATAATTAATTATTTACTTGGAAAAAAATTACAAAACAATATTGGTCACATCCGGACATGAGTCTACTACTTATATCTAGAATCTTGTAAAAAAAAATTATCATTTGATTGTGTTTAAGGTGGTCAGACATACACCTACTTCTTATTTTTTTCCTGAAATTTTTGTACTACTACATTGAAATTTGAAATTTTTAACATATAGAATAATTATTTTTCAAAAAAGACCTAGTATCTTAGAAACGAAATTCAATTTTCTATAGATTATTGTCTCACATATTTTTGATATAATATTTATAACTTGTTCAAATTTTTATGTCAACTTGCCTAAACCTGATTTTTTGAATTTTCATTACCACTTAAGAGCTTAGTTTGGCATACCATGATCCTGCACATACCCACAATAGATTTGACTAAACAAAAAAAAAAGAAAAAGAAAATCATGCAAGACAAAACCTCATGGAATAGATATTGTAATTTTCCACAATATTTGATTGGAGAAGAGAGAGAAGAATGAAACCTGAATGGATGAATGTGGATCTCCTTCCTTGATATAAAATATAAAAATCCTTTTTCTAGCCTCAACAAGGGAGAGAAGCTAGATCTATGGAAGAATAAACCTTGATCACTTGACAAGACTTTAATGCTTGAACTTGATGGCTCTTGATTTTCTGCCTTGCACTTGATATCTTGAATTCTCACAATAGATAATAGATTATATGATGGATAGTTTTCTCTTGATTCATTATTCAATTGATTCTTGATTCTTACCAAATGAGGAGATAAGAGATACTTTTATACTTTAGTCCCTCAATTTGGGATTCAAATCTAATCCATGTTAACCATAATTAAAAACTTGGGAAGAAGAACCTCATATCAGGCTTTAGGCAAAATTTGGGCATAGAACCTTAGAAAAATATTGGTTAGGTGATGTGTCTTAGGGAAAGATTGAATTGTTGATGTCCCAAAAAAATAGGCTCAAATTTCACAAGGAGATTACGGATAGTAAATAGGTGTGAGAGAAGAAAGGACAACTCATTTTAGGGCCGGATCAAATCACAAAGGCCAAAAAAAATTGGATAGGTCCTAGATGAGAAAATGAATTATGATATTTGATGAAAAAAATAAAAAACATGCCTATAAATAAAGGCTAATCTCAAGTTTAAGCAATATTGAAGGTGGTGGAGGACCCATATTTGAATTTAGGTACCCTTTTAGTGAAATATGAGGTACTACAATATAAAATACACTAAAGTAGGTACAAAATGATCCTAAAATTGAGCACAACTTAGATTCTTACAATTTAGGACTATAAACTTAGCAATAATAAAATTGTATCCTTCTTTGTAAATGAGCAAAATTATAACCAAATGTCTATTGTAATGCCCTGCTAGGGAACCCTTGGAACAAAAGGGTAAAACATGCCCTTAATTTTTTCTTTGAAACATAAGAAGATGTGACATGAACATTATATATCCAAGTGCATCATATAACCATAACATACACATTAAAGAACATGTCAACATAGCATCACAAACATCACATGTTTGCAACCAATGAAAGTATTTGCAATCACTTCCAAAGGTTCACAAGCACTAACACATAGGCATGAACATGATAGGAACATTAAAGACACAAAATGAGAGTTAGGATCACATCCACAAACAACATGATTCATGACCAGACCATTTTCAATGGTATCCCCTCGTGGAAATGTAATGCAAGAAGTTGACCATGAGAAAAACAAAGGGGGGGAAAACACAACCAGTGAATATGAATATGATCTATTCCAATTGAAATGGCCTATCCAAGATAAATTTAGGCTATCCAAATCTAGAATTATTTTTCTCACAGACCCTCAAAAAGTACTCTTTTTTTTAAAAGAACCAATCCATATGAGCTAGAAGATTGATTGGATGTGATAATATACTAATCAAAGATGATAATCTGATGATAAATTGAGAATTCCAAAAGTGTTAATCTAAGAGTCAAAAGCTATAAATGATGAATCAAAAGTGCTAAACTATTGATCAAAAGCACTAATCTAAATGTCAGAGGCACTAAATTGAAAGAAGACCTTTTGGAGGTCATAACTTTTGCATCTGACATCCATTTGAATCCTTTCAAAATGTGTCAAGAATCTCTTGAAGAGATCTACAATATAAAATAATTTAAAAAAATAGGTATGACATTGTGATTTTGTCACCATCCATTTAAATCAAATGTGGTCCAATATCAGGTAGCCTTTGTTTCCTAGAGCAAGCAATAGGTGGTGTTTCTCGGTCTAAAATCTAGATAGCCTTGTCAAAACCAATGTATGACATGAAATGAAGGCTCGATCCATAATGGGGAGCATCAAATACATGAAAATAAAATCATTACCCACTTGATTGAAATATAGAATATAAATCAATAAACTACTCTAAGAATAAAATGTATATATGTGCATATAAGATCAAGTATAAATACAACAAATAATCTACTCTAAATATAATAACTAAAAGGGAACAATATACATACATGATGATCCATGTGAAGTATATCATGGAGCACTCAATGCTAAAACTCTTTCTAAATCTAGAGGAATCCCACCACCTGTACACCAGTCCCTAGTAGTGGTAAAGTAATACAATGCCACTCTACCACATGGAAACCTAAAGCCCACCACCACCATGCTCATGGAGATAGTAACTTGTCCATAAATACACTGAAAATACACAATCAAGGAATGGATCTCACACGTGCCAATCAAAATGCATGACTTAAGGATGAAACAACAATCTGAGTATAAACAGATAGATACATAATACAATACATATGGAGAACACTCACATGTGATCCAAATAAATAAAAAAGGTGAAGAGTACAAATACACATGGAGAATACTCACATTTGATCAAATATCCAAGCTTCATACCAAGCACACTCAAAGTACATAGGGTCACTACTCATAACTAACAAAGGTTTGGTATGGAGACTCAAGAGTGGGAGTGTCATAATATGGCACATTGTGGCCCATGTGACTTTGAACAATCCTTCTCTCAACAAGGAATCTCTACTAAGACATATCAATGCTCGTTGATGGAAAGGCTATATGTACCATATCAACATCCTCAAACAATGGCAAGGAAAAGACATACCATGTCAACATCCTCAAATAAAGGTAAGGTAGACACATTAACTATTATTAACATATTTTAATCCCATTCATTTATTTAGTTATTTCTTATTAATAACTCTACCAAGGGATATGTTGGGACCTCTTTGCATCTCATCTTGCCATGGAGAGCCACTCCACTCCACTACTCAAACACAAAAAAAGCATATATTGTTACAACAATGAGGTGAAAATAAAATAATGCAATAAGGAAAAATACATAAAAGACTCTCAAAGTCATAAACCCAAAAGGTACATGGTAATCTCTATTGGTCTCACTACCAAGAGAATAATTTGCTCAGACCTCAGCATAGGAGCATAGCTCAAATAAATGTTTGGATGTGGTCTCAAACACCCTACATCCATATAACACACATGATCTCAAATTCAAGCATGGACTGTGATAAAAAAAGGAAAAAAAAATAAAATAACCAAGATAAAACCAAAGACTCAAAATAAAGCTTCCACCAAAATATGAGAATAACTTAATCAGCCACAAGTCGAGAATATGGGTCTCTCGATATCTCTTCAAGAAAGCATAGCTCAACGATGCTCAAGGATGAGGTCTCAAAACCTACATCCACATGTCACGTGTGAGTTCCACTCAATCATGGAAGGTGTCATTACTAAAGACACGAGCAACAATGAAAAAGAAAGAAAGGAGGATATCTTAACTCCAAAACACTCAAGGAAAGAAACCGAGTAAATAAAAAACCAAGCCAAATAAAAATTTGCTTGATTGGCCACTTTTCCAAGAGTATGGATTCTCATGGAATCCATAAAAAAAAAATTAGAACACAAGGAAGGCTTAACATGCCCAAAAGTAACAAAGTACTCAAATTCTAGCAAAATCCAACTAAGGGCAAATATCAACAAAAAAAATCCAACAAGGCATAATTGGATTGCAATAGAATATAACCAAAATGTCCTATATCCATTTAATCTTCACAATCACAAAATATCAATGGAATACTATCGAAAACACTCACTCATTTTTGCCCAACAATTTTTAGATATAATCTAGGTGGCATGTAAAATGAGGAAAACATAAAAATACCCAAAATTCAAACATCACAAAATTTTATGAGTGGCATGTAAAATGAGGAAAACATAAAAATACCCAAAATTCAAACATCAAAATTTTTTATGAAATTTAAACCCATTGTGTATTTTACCCCTAACAACCCAAAAGTATAATAAAATTCAATTTCCTAGAATATATGCAAAATCTGATAGCATAATGAGGTAAAAAATTCAAACTCCAAATATGGAATCAAATAACTATTCATACCTTTACACAAGGGCTATGAAATCGAACAAAAGTGTTGGGGAATGCTAATTATCAACCCACAAATATATTGCAATTAATTTTTCTAGAAACAACAAATTAAAATGAGGGATATAAAAAACCCTACCTCTCATGAATGAAGCAAAAAATGGAATGATAAGGAGAAAATAAAGACTCCACCAAATGGGATGAAATCTTTGGTAAAGTGGAGGAATCTCAACATGGATCCAGTGAGCCATTCCTCATGAAGATAAGACACTTGAGCTAAATACAACAAGCAAGAATCATTTTTTCTCCAAGAGGGTTTTGGAGCAAAAATCCCATTTCTCAAAGGCAAAATATGAGAAGTGAGTGAAAACTCACTTTTTTAACATTAATAGCCCTTTTTCAAAAGTGACTTATAAATAGATTATTAAAATAATTAAATAATCAAATTGACCCTTTGTCCAAATTAATAAATCGATCCTAGATATTTACAATCCAACTATGACAAATTAGTCGATAAATAAAATTAAATTAAATCACATAATTAAATTAATTGATTAAAGTCTTTTCCCAAGTTACCTGAAAGTGATTCCAATGAAATGGACTTTGACTAAAGAAAATCAGCCAATGACAACCCTAACTATATAAAAATCAACATTTAAATTAAATCCTTCTGCGAAAACTATGGGAACTCTAATGCATAGACAATCACTAGTCTCAACACAAATGCAATATGAATTCATGTTTACCAACAAGTACCAAAGGGTACAACACATGATATAATCTAATACGTCATCCATACAATGGTTTAATATGTAAGGCCCAATTTACTATCTCCTATGCCAGTGCCGAGGACTTAGACACACTCAAATCATGCATCTCAGGGAGAATGTGTCTAGTACCTATTAACAAAAATAAGGAAACATCAAGTACAAATGCTCAAGATATAAATGGTTGAAGAACATATAATACATGATAATCAATAGTGAAGGAGAGTGGTACATCATGTAGATCTCACTAATGAGTGACTACAACTTCGTCTCACTTCATACTGACACAAAGGGAAAAATGCATAGCAATTCTATGGTATGGTAGTAAACATCCTACAAGTAAATAATCATTGCATTTAAATAAAGAATTTTATGACTATTCTAAGCATAAATCAGTGAAAGTAAACAATTGAAATACCCAACAATGTATATGACACAATACATAATAAAATCCCATAAAATCATCTTGATATTAAATCCATAGTTTTGAATGCAAAATATACTAGATAACATTATAAGGCATCATCATGCAAATGTTATCAAAATGCTAGTAACAGTATAATCTATCATATAAACCAAAAATAATGCAGTAACCAACATTAAGTACAGTAATCAAATGCATCAAAAAATGCAACCACTAATCACATCACATGGATACTCAAATAATATTATCATGGCACAATGCAAATCTAGGTAAGTGTTGACACAAACCTCAGTAAAACCATCACTCAGATCACAAGCCACATAATCTAAAATGACTCACAATCCAAATGCCAACATGACCACAACATTAATCTCAAAATGAACACAAGAATCTACTATGCTAGGTGCATCTCACAATGCCAACATAAAATAATAACATGAGAATAGTCATCTCATCACAAGATTAGCTCAACCAATCACATAAGAGAAACAATAAGAATCTTAAAGCCAAATCAAGGCATCACAAATAAATTACACAACCAACCACAACACAATGGTCCTCACAATAAGGTATAAAGCATAAAAAAATTTCCAATACAATAGCATAAATTATATCACCTGGAAGGTACTAAATTCACAAGGTTCCAACATAATCACACAAATGAGAATGAAAAGCCCAAGGTACATCCATGAGGATGTCATATATATTGCAAATGGGAGAGGCACTACATCATCCCCCAATAACTAGGCTTACTCCTGGAAGCTTGAAAGTCAAACCAAAGAGCACATCAAGTGTGATATAGAAAACTAATCTAAAATGAAAGAATAGCCATAGACTTATCTACAATTCTAGCCAGTTAGAACCAAATCCTTACCATCCAACCTCACAACTGCTAAAAGGATAACACACACAACAAGAGCATCAGGAAAATCTAAAATTCTCTCAACAAGGAACATAATACATGTTAGGAAAGATACATCTAGTCATGATATTTGCCAAAAAAGGTATAAAACTAGTTACTCTACCTCATCATGAGACATCTACTATAAAATAGTGCCCACCATTATCTCCAAGACCAAAGCACCAAAAACTCCCAAGCCAACTGTATACACCCTAAATTGGTCAACCAAATTCAAGAAAAATAAAAGCAAGCAATTGAAGCCAAATCATGAATTAATTGAAAATAAAAGCCAAGAGAATTAGTTAAATCAAAAAGATCAAATAATTGTGCAATTGATTTTAATCAATTAATTGTATATTTTAATCTAAATCTAATCCAACCTATTCAAAGGGAGACATGGCTAAATTAAATCAATTAATAAATTAAATTATTATCACCAACCAAATAAGGACAAAATGAATTAAACTAATGAGGTGAGAGTATTTGAATCATATGAATCATATGAATCACTCAAGAGGCTTTTCTACCTCCACCATCCAAATTTCCTTGGCTATCTTGACCATACATTTGTGTTTCTTTGTCTCTGTAATGGCCCACCAGAGAACCCAGGAGAACTTAACCTAAACATGCATCTAAGTTTGCAGAATAATTTCTTTTTAAAGGTTAACATACATGATAAACACCAATGCAAAAGCAATAATCCTCAACTCACATTAACATAACCAACCAACACAAGTTACAACTCTCAAGGGTTCCTTGACAAAGATTACTTTAACTTTAATTAATAATATAGATTAGGTACAATTATAAAACTTACAAAAACAAATGAAAGATAATAACATCACCACCTAGAAGATAACATAAATACATCTAGTACCATAATCCATCCATAAATCTACATTTGTTGCACATGTCATAGGGTATGTAATACAATAACCGAAAATAAATACAACATGATATCACTAAGCAACTGGTACAATGATACAAGATCACAAAGAAGAAGAAAAAGAAGAACACATCTCCAACAATGAAGATCGAGAAGAATCAACTGCTACAAGGATCATCTAGCACTGGTGCACGAACGTCAGATTCTCAAATGGTAAAAGAGTCACTACCACCTGACCTTGTGAACCTAAATGGTCCACTCCCACCGTGCTGAGGAGATAACAACAGATCCGACTCGGGTCACAAACATCAAACAAATCAAGTTGAGGAAAGGATCCTGAAAGCTCTCTAACTCAAGGTGAAAAGTAGTAAAGCCATGAAAGACTCGCTAATCCAGAGGCAATCGACACATGTAGGATAAATAGACTATGCATAGAAAGGTGTCATCATGTACGTCTAACCCTTGAGTCTTGTCCTGGTAATCTCTTTGGATCCCAGCACTCAAGTGACCATACATGATGTCAATGAATTCTCATACTAATGAAGCCATCGACTATGCCAACTCATCCCTTTAAAGGGGGCTAGTCATCTTCTTAACACCATATTAGTCTGTACTAGCACTAACGCCTAGGTGAGGACCACATCTTATTAGGTTCATTTTAATAAAACTCTCAATGTTATATTTAGTTATCACTAGATTAAGATACTTAACAATAAGTGATCCTGGCAGCCACTTGTGGGCCCCGATGCTTATTGCAAGCCACCTCCTACTACATATCCAGGTAAACTACCCTAGGCTCACAGATCTCACATAGATCAAATAGGTACACAACCAGGTAATCCCAAATCTAGTTTCACACACAAGAACTAGAAATGATTACAAAGGCACCAAAAGTAGAATACAATACATCATGAGCCTATAAGGTCAAACAGGGTATAATCAGAACTCACACATACATCCAAACATAATACTAAGAACAAGAACGACTGACACAAAACCCAGCCTCTATCCTTCCCTTAAGTCTTCTAGTTCTCGATTGTATACACCTAAAAATGGTCATCTAGACTATTAGCTTCTTTTTCTAAATCATCAATTGCTTATTCTTGATCAAATCCTAGTTCTATCATTTATTCAATTATTTTCTATGGGCTAACCATCTTATCCTAAGTCTTTATTTAATTAAAAGAAATATTTCCTCCCCTTTTATTAAATAAAAAGCCCCCACTTTTCCTCTTGTCCTAAGTTGCACAAATAAAGCATTATTCTTATTTTATAAAAAAAAGAAAAGCACTTTTTATCTCATATGGACACAAAAGTCAACTCCTATTTTCTCATTGGAGGATACCTGTGCACATGGATTGCTCCTCTTTCAAGCTCCACCATTGATTAAATCTTTTGCTTCTTAATCTCCATGGTTCATTCCTTCTCATTTCTTATAGAAAAAGAGCTATCTTCTTCATTCTAGATCCCAACTTTTTATGCTAATGTTATGCTGCAGGTTTTCTAGGTCACCTTGAAGCTTTTGAAGATTTGGAGCATTTTTGGCTTTTTGCATCTACATGTTATCATAGTTTCATTTCTTGCATTTTCATGGCATTCTTAGCTTAGATTTCCTTTATGCTTTAGATTAATTCATCTAGCTTAATTAGGAAGGCTTGGTAATACTTGTTCTTTCCTTTTCATAGCATAGCTTGTACTTTCATTTCCATAGACTAGCTTGCATCTTTTAGTCTCATAGATTAGCTTGCATTGCATTGCATTCATTTGATTCTTGGGGGATATTGGCATTCCTTCCCTTGTCTTCATTGAATCTCCCATTGCATGGTTTACTAGCAAGGTTATTGGCTTAATAGCTCTAGCTGAGAGCATTCTTAAAAATCCTTGCACTCCATGCCTAGGGAGATATGGATCAATTTTTGAGATCTCATTCTTGAGTGTTCTTGAATCTAATGATTCATAGAAGTGTGACATAATTATAGCACACATTTTTGGTACCCACCGTGGGGTAGAATAGTTTTATTTTGTCCTTTTTTTGCATTTCTATACTTTATTTTCGTCATTTTTAGCTTATTGTTTTCAGCCTTTTTTTACAGTTTTCAAGCGATACTTTGCCAGTGTCATGCGATAATTATTTATATAGCAGCATGATACTTCACCTGTCAAGAGTATCGCCTGACTGTTATAGGAAATATCACCTGGTGTAAGGTGAACTATCGCCTGGTGTCGGGCGAAATATCACACAGACTAATATTATCGCCCCTGTATACTGAGAAGTATCGCGTGATAATTTTGGTGTCTGTAACTATCGCCTATACCTGGCAGTTAGTTGTTTTTGAGTTATTTTATCTACCTTGCAAGTTTTGGGTTCTCTGCTAACTTTTTTAAATTTTTTGAAAATTTCAGTGTTTTCAAATCCACTCTGGAAAATGGGCACCCATTTTTTTAGAAATTTTCACAAATGGTATCAAAAGTTTAAGTGTGATATATTATTGGAAATGTCTTTTCGAGCCTAATCCAACCATGCTAGTTTCATTTTTAGATTTTGCCATTTGATTAGCTATTTTACTTGCAGATTATCTGATTTTTTATTTTGCTAACCTTGTGGGCCTAACAAGTTGTGGTTGTAGGTGCACTTGCTTGAGATATTTTGCCAAAAGAACACATGTCAAAGAGGGCTACTAATGGTTTTTGTAGGGCTGCCCTAAGCATAAAAACCAAATCAAGTGCTTGTTTAATTGCTTTCTTTATTGAGTGCGGCATATACTAGTTGTTTCATTTCATAGCACTAGTAAATTTGGCTTCTAATTTCGACCAAGAATTGGTCTCAATTTCAACCAAAATTAGTCAAATTTACGACTAACATTGTCGTCGGTCTTTTTTTGTCGAATTTTTGACGTATTTAAAATCAGTCGAATTTCGACTAAAACAGAGGTCGAAAATTTGACTGAGTCCATGATTCAAAACTGTCATCATTTTTTTTATAATGGTCAAATTTTTGACCAATTGTCGAACAAATATCCACCTGATATTAATCGAAATTTTGACCGGTGGCAGCAAAAATTTCCACCAAATGTTGGTCGAAATTTTTGACGAAAACATCAAATGTTCGATCGCGATGCTATACGTTCGACGGATAAGATGGTCGAAATTTTGTTGTTTTGGTCGAAATTTTGTTGGTCGAAATTTTCTTATTGTGGTCAAAATTTTGACCATTCTTTGGTGGAGTTTTTTGGGGGCATTGGTCGAAATTTCGACCAATGTTATTTTTTTTTTAAAAAAAACAATGTTACCTACGTAAGGTGAATTTAGAGTTCCTTTCATTAACCTGTGATTCATGAGTAGCGGTTTACATAAACCCATCTCTCATGAGAATGAATGGAACAATTACCACTCATTGGCTCTAGGTGATGCTTACGGAGGTGAAGCACCGAGACTTCCCGGGAGGTCATCCATCCCAGTACCACTCCAGCTCAAGCACGCTTAACTACGAAGTTTCCTCCATGGTTAAACCCACTCTACTTGCATCCTCATTTGCAAAACCTTCACCAAGTGTTATGCCTTATGAACCATTCATTAGAAAGCCCCTTAAGCTCGTCAATTAATAAGTAGGAGATATTTTCCACAGCAAGTCAAATTGTGATATTGCTATCAACATTCAAATGTGTAGTTTTTTGAGTCAAACTCATTGACCCGTGATTCATGAGTAGTGGTTCACACGAACCCATCTCTCATGAGAATGAATGGAACAGTTAGCACTCATTGGCTCTAGCTGATGCTCACAGAGGTGAAGCACCGAGACTTCCCGAGAGGTCACCCATCCCAGTACTACTCCAACTCAAGCGCACTTAACTATGGAGTTTCCTCCCTGGTTAAAACCACTCTGCTTGCATTCTCATTTGCAAAACCTTCACCAAGTGTTGTGCCTTATGAACCATCGATTAGAAAGCCCCTTAAGCTCATCAACTGGTTCGTAAAGCGCAACACTTGGTGAAGGTTTTGCAAATGAGAATGCAAAGAGTGGGTTTAACCAGGGAAGAAACTCCGTAGTTAAGTGCGCTCGAGTTGGTGTAGTACCGGAATGCGTGACCTCTTGGGAAGTCCTGGTGCTTCACCTCTATGAGCATCAGCTAGAGCCAATGAGTGCTAACTGTTCCATTCATTCTCATGAGAGATGGGTTCATGTGAACCACTACTCATGAATCACGGGTCAATGAGTTTGACTCAAAAAACTACACAGTTGAAGGTTGATAGCAATATCACAATTTGACTTGCTGTGGAAAATATCTCCTACTTATTAATTGATGAGCTTAAGGGGCTTTCTAATGAATGGTTCATAAGGCATAACACTTGGTGAAGGTTTTGCAAATGAGGATGCAAGCAGAGTGGGTTTAACCATGGAGGAAACTCCGTAGTTAAGTGTGCTCGAGCTGGAGTGGTACGGGGATGGATGACCTCCCGGGAAGTCACGGTGCTTCACCTCCGTAAGCATCACCTAGAGCCAATGAGTGCTAACTATTCCATTCATTCTCGTGAGAGATCCATTTGATAAAGCTTGGTGAAAGAACTTCAAACATTTTGAAGCATCTATTGGATTCTGTCACCCAAATGGAAGATGGATTTCCCAATTCAAAAATTCAGAGTTCTTTTCATTAACCTGTGATTCATGAGTAGTGGTTTACATGAACCCATCTCTCATGAGAATGAATGGAACAGTTACCACTCATTGGCTCTAGGTGATGCTTATGGAGGTGAAGCACCGGGACTTCCTGGGAGGTCATCCATCCCAGTACCACTCCAGCTTGAGCATGCTTAACTATGGAGTTTCCTCCATTGTTAAACCCACTCTGCTTGCATCCTCATTTGCAAAACCTTCACCAAGTGTTATGCCTTATGAACCATTCATTAGAAAGCCCCTTAAGCTCGTCAATTAATAAGTAGGAGATATTTTCCACAGCAAGTCAAATTGTGATATTGCTATCAACATTCAACTGTGTAGTTTTTTGAGTCAAACTCATTGACCCGTGATTCATGAGTAGTGGTTCACATGAACCCATCTCTCATGAGAATGAATGGAACACTTAGCACTCATTGGTTCTAGCTGATGCTCACAAAGGTGAAGCACCGTGACTTCCCGAGAGGTCACCCATCCCAGTACTACTCCAACTCAAGCGCACTTAACTATGGAGTTTCCTCCATGGTTAAACCCACTCTGCTTGCATTCTCATTTGAAAAACCTTCACCAAGTGTTGTGCCTTATGAACCATCGATTAGAAAGCCCCTTAAGCTCATCAACTGGTTCGTAAGGCGCAACACTTGGTGAAGGTTTTGCAAATGAGAATGCAAGCAGAGTGGGTTTAACCAGGGAGGAAACTCCGTAGTTAAGTGCGCTCGAGTTGGTGTAGTACCGGAATGGGTGACCTCTTGGGAAGTCCCGGTGCTTCACCTCTGTGAGCATCAGCTAGAGCCAATGAGTGCTAACTGTTCCATTCATTCTCATGAGAGATGGGTTCGTGTGAACCACTACTCATGAATCACGGGTCAATGAGTTTGACTCAAAAAACTACACAGTTGAATCTTGATAGCAATATCACAATTTGACTTGCTGTGGAAAATATCTCCTACTTATTAATTCACAAGCTTAAGGGGCTTTCTAATGAATGGTTCATAAGGCATAACACTTGGTGAAGGTTTTGCAAATGAGGGTGCAAGCAGAGTGGGTTTAACCATGGAGGAAACTCCGTAGTTAAGCGTGCTCGAGCTGGAGTGGTACTAGGATGGATGACCTCCTGGGAAGTCTCAGTGCTTCACCTCCGTAAGCATCACCTAGAGCCAATGAGTGCTAACTATTCCATTCATTCTCCTGAGAGATCCATTTGATAAAGCTTGGTGAAATAACTTCAAACATTTTGAAGCATCTATTGGATTCTATCACCCAAATGGAAGATGGATTTCCCAATTCAGAAATTCCCAGCCACCATCTTTAATAAATTTATCTGGATCATCTGAAATGGTCTTCAAAATTGGCCACCAATTCAAGTTCATTCTGCTTTCATAATACTTTATATCCATTGAGTTTAGCCATTCTTTGATGCCATCAAGAGAAGATTGAGGAATAACATCAATGCGGAGTACATCCCACTTGAAGTCTTTGAAAACAATAGCCATATCAAATGCCTTTTGCCCAAGTCCTACTCTCTCAAGGTTAACTATCTCAATCTCACTAATGGCTATTACTAAGAAAGGCAATTCCACCAACTCTACCAAACAGTTTATGGTAGGAACAATAAAAGCAGAGGCTTTGAAAGGAACTCCATGAAAACCTAGCTCTCTAAATGGTATATCAAACTCCAGTTCAAAATCTTTTAGATGAGGCTGCTCCCATAGCTCTGTTACTCATTTAACAAACCCTTCAAACTCTCCATTGATTTGATTTTTCCTGTCCCTCTCTTGCTGCTCTTCCTCAATTTCATCGGGATCATACATGGACCTTCTTGCCCCTCCTAAAGTTTGGACCACGTCCATTACTTCCACATAAAATTGGACATCCTTAGTCTTCTTAGTTCCCACCATAATATGGTTATGCGAATGAAAATGAAGCAAAGTAATCATCTCCTTCTCTGCTGGCTGGAAGAATGCGTGTTTAATATTTTGATACATGATATCAGCTCTCTCTTCTGCTCTCATGGTTGAATATAGAAATCCATTATAGTGGGCCTCCAGAGTTCTATTCATCTTTCTTCCTCTTCCACCAAATGTCAGCCCGATCCACAAGTCTGCCAACCTAATTGGCTTTGTTTTTGAAAGCTGAAGTTTCTTCTGAGTCACCAGTGTAGGTCTCTCTGCCTTTTCAGACTCTGTCATAGCTACAGACCGTCTATGGGATTTGATCATTTGTACCACTTGGTTGATGATGCTGGGGCATCCAGCAGGGCACCTGAGCCCAGGAGTGGAATGGCATTCAGAGATGTTCAATTGCAATGTTAGACTCAATATTCAAAGAAAAATTCATAATCAAGTCTAAAGGTCATTGTAATGTAATAAGGAATAATTCAGTATGTAAGCAAGATATGGACGTACAAAAAAAACTAGTGAGTTGTTTAACAAATCCCCAAAAGAAATTGATATCAAGAATGTAGCGAAAAAGATGTGAGTAGAATGGAAAAAGATGTGAGATGCATGAACATCAAAGATTAATATGGCTAGAAGATAGAAGCAATGAACTGTTCATGGGTTCCAAGGACTTAAAAAATGTGGAGTTCAGTCAGCCTGTAGTAGCAAGCTAAAAAAATTCTTTCAAGTCATTGATTCAGTTTGCCATGTTTATTGACCTCAAATTTGGTCTTTTCATTAACCTGTGATTCATGAGTAGTGGTTTACATGAACCCATCTCTCATGAGAATGAATGGAACAGTTAGCACTCATTGGCTCTAGGTGATGCTTACGGAGGTGAAGCACCGAGACTTCCCGGGAGGTCATCCATCCCAGTACCACTCCAGCTCGAGCACGCTTAACTACGGAGTTTCCTCCATGGTTAAACCCACTCTGCTTGCATCCTCATTTGCAAAACCTTCACCAAGTGTTATGCCTTATGAACCATTCATTAGAAAGCCCCTTAAGCTCGTCAATTAATAAGTAGGAGATATTTTCCACAGCAAGTCAAATTGTGATATTGCTATCAAGATTCAACTGTGTAGTTTTTTGAGTCAAACTCATTGACCCGTGATTCATGAGTAGTGGTTCACACGAACCCATCTCTCATGAGAATGAATGGAACACTTAGCACTCATTGGTTCTAGCTGATGCTCACAAAGGTGAAGCACCGGGACTTCCCGAGAGGTCACCCATCCCAGTACTACTCCAACTTGAGTGCACTTAACTACGAAGTTTCCTCCGTGGTTAAACCCACTCTGCTTGCATTCTCATTTGCAAAACCTTCACCAAGTGTTGTGCCTTATGAACCATCGATTAGAAATCCCCTTAAGCTCATCAACTGGTTTGTAAGGCGCAACACTTGGTGAAGGTTTTGCAAATGAGAATGCAAGCAGAGTGGGTTTAACCAGGGATGAAACTCTGTAGTTAAGTGTGCTCGAGTTGGAGTAGTACTGGAATGGGTGACCTCTCGGGAAGTCCCGGTGCTTCACCTCTATGAGCATCACCTAGAGCCAATGAGTGCTAAGTGTTCCATTCATTCTCATGAGAGATGGGTTCGCGTGAACCAGAGTATCAAAACCCGCAGCGAGTCAGGCAAGTTATCCTAACTCGCGGGTCGAGCCATGGCTCCCTGGTTTTGGTGACCCGACCGAGTCATGGGCTGAGTTATGGGGCATGACCCACGTGACTCGCCGAGTCAGCGGGTCATGGCCATAACTCGTGGGTTCATGCCTCATGACCCGCGCCGCGGCAAGCCCGAGCCATAGACTTGTCAACAACAGTGATATACATGTTGTTGAAGGATGAGAAAAATTGTGACAATCACTTAGAACAAGACAATAATCTACTGTTTCAAGAAGGAAGACTGTACCAATGATGTAGTCATAATAACAATGATATGAGCAATAATCCATGAATGAGAGCAGCAAACAAAAGGATGTAGAAGATAGTATGCTGGAGGACAGTGGCTTTCATTTTTATGACAGTGATCAAAAATGGAGAAATGCAGAAGAATATTGGTGAAAATCATGACTGTTATGAGAGGACATGATAATTAACAAACAGTCACATCAATGTCTAAGGACATTGATCATCTTCATGAATCTCTAATGACAGTAGGCTTCATGAATTTCTGATGACAGTAGTCTTCAGTGAGTGTTCAAGGATAGTGTTCAAAGAAAGAAGACAGCAAACAGAAGAATGAATCCTAAAGCAGTCATTAGTCATGAAAAGTCACTGATAAAAGATGATTAAAAGTAGTGTTTTGCAATGTGATAGCAGTGAAAAGAAAATCAATCAGAGCAGTGATGTATAGCAGTGATTACATGATGAAACAATGACATATACTATTAGAAACAGTGACATTCACTGTTAGAGCAGTCACAATAAGGATCAGAACAGTAAGTAAATGATAGGTCATGAAGAGCAGTCCAAGGAATGTCAAAAAAGTTAGCCAATGAATAAATAAGAAGAATCATAAAGAAATAAGAACAGCTGACGATGTATCACAAGAATATCAGTTAGAACAGCCATGATTCATCAATGAGCATTCATGAGTTGTTAAAGGGAACAGTAGGACAAACGCCTTGGGACAATGAAGATTGAAATGCTAAGAATCAATGATCCACAAGATTCAAATTGGAGAGATGGAATGAAGACAGTGAATGTAATGGAAAAAATAGTGATCAAATTTCCTTGGTTATTGATTGAATCTACACATTTGAATATCTATATATATTGAACTAGCAAATAAGAAAAGACGTGACTGTTCACATTAGAAATGACATGTTAGTTCATAATGAAGTGACGTGACTGTTCATAACAATTACCATTCGTTCCCTTCATTATCGATTATACTTTGTTCTCTTAACCATATCCTTTAGATGTTATTTGACCTTTAGATGTGATGTGATGTGTTTTTAAGCTTTATTCAATAATGGGTGCCTGAAACAAGTTTTAAATTTTAAGAAATCTCTATTTTTTTTTTTGCCGAGTCATCGGAGAGTCACGGGTTGAGTCGGCCTTGCCGAGTCCGAGTTTTGATTCTTTGGTGTGAACCACTACTCATGAATCATGGGTCAATGAGTTTGACTCAAAAAACTACACAGTTGAATCTTGATAGCAATATCACAATTTGACTTGCTGTGGAAAATATCTCCTACTTATTAATTGATGAGCTTAAGGGGCTTTCTAATGAATGGTTCATAAGGCATAACACTTGGTGAAGGTTTTGCAAATGAGGATGCAAGCAGAGTGGGTTTAACCATGGAGGAAACTCCGTAGTTAAGCGTGCTCGAGCTAGAGTGGTACTGGGATGGATGACCTTCCGGGAAGTCCCGGTGCTTCACCTCCGTAAGAATCACCTAGAGCCAATGAGTGGTAACTGTTCCATTCATTCTCATGAGAGATGGGTTCATGTAAACCACTACTCATGAATCATAGGTTAATGAAAAGAACTCTGAATTTCTGAATTGGGAAATCCATCTTCCATTTGGGTGACAGAATCCAATAGATGCTTCAAAATGTTTGAAGTTCTTTCACCAAGCTTTATCAAATGGATCTCTCACAAGAATGAATGGAACAGTTAGCACTCATTGGCTCTAGGTGATGCTTACGGAGGTGAAGCACCGGGACTTCCTGGGAGGTCATCCATCCCAGTACCACTCCAGCTCGAGCACACTTAACTACGGAGTTTCCTCCATGGTTAAACCCACTCTGCTTGCACCCTCATTTGCAAAACCTTCACCAAGTGTTATGCCTTATGAACCATTCATTAAAAAGCCCCTTAAGATCGTCAATTAATAAGTAGGAGATATTTTCCACAGCAAGTCAAATTGTGATATTGCTATCAAGATTCAACTGTGTAGTTTTTTGAGTCAAACTCATTGACCCGTGATTCATGAGTAGTGGTTCACATGAACCCATCTCTCATGAGAATGAATGGAACAGTTAGCACTCATTGGCTCTAGCTGATGCTCACAAAGGTGAAGCACCGAGACTTCCCAAGAGGTCACCCATTCCCGTACTACACCAACTCGAGCGCACTTAACAACGGAGTTTCCTCCCTGGTTAAACCCACTCTGCTTGCATTCTCATTTGCAAAACCTTCACCAAGTGTTGTGCCTTATGAACCATCGATTAGAAAGCCCCTTAAGCTCATCAAATGGTTCGTAAGGCACAACACTTGGTGAAGGTTTTGCAAATGAGGATGCAAGCAGAGTGGGTTTAACCAGGGAGGAAACTCCGTAGTTAAGTGCGCTCAAGTTGGAGTAGTACAGGGATGGATGACCTCCCAAGAAGTCCCGGTGCTTCACCTCCGTAAGAATCACCTAGAGCCAATGAGTGCTAACTGTTCCATTCATTCTCATGAGAGATCCATTTGATAAAGCTTGGTGAAAGAACTTCAAACATTTTGAAGCATCTATTGGATTCTGTCACCCAAATGGAAGATGGATTTCCCAATTCAAAAATTCCCAGCCACCATCTTCAATAAATTTATCTGGATCATCTGTAATGGTCTTCAAAATTGGCCGCCAGTTCAAGTTCATTCTGCTTTCATAATACTTTATATCCATTGAGTTTAGCCATTCTTTGATGCCATCAAGAGAAGATTGAGGAATAACATCAATGCGGAGTACAGCCCGCTTGAAGTCTTTGAAAACAATAGCCATATCAAATGCCTTTTGCCCAAGTCCTAGTCTCTCAAGGTTAACTATCTCAATCTCACTAATGGTTATTACTAAGAAAGGAAATTCCACCAACTCTACCAAACAGTTTACGCTAGGAACAATAAAAGCAGAGGCTTTGAAAGGAACTCCATGAAAACCTAGCTCTCTAAATGGTATATCAAACTCCAGTTCAAAATATTTTAGATGAGGCTACTCCCATAGCTCTGTTACTCGTTTAACAAACCCTTCAAACTCTCCATTGATTTTATTTTTCATGTGCCTCTCTTGCTGCTCTTCCTCAATTTCATCGGGATCATACATGGACCTTCTTGCCCCTCCTAAAGTTTGGACCATGTCCATTACTTCCACATAAAACTGGACATCCTTAGTCTTCTTAGTTCCCACCATAATATGGTTATGCAAATGAAAATGAAGCAAAGTAATCATCTCCTTCTCTACTGGCTGGAAGAATGTGTGTTTAATATTTTGATACATGATATCAACTCTCTCTTCTGCTCTCATGGTTGAATACAGAAATCCATTATAGTGGGCCTCCAGAGTTCTAGTCATCTTTCTTCCTCTTCCACCAAATGCCGGCCCGATGCACAAGTCTGCCAACCTAATTGGCTTTGTTTTTGAAAGCTGAAGTTTCTTCTGAGTCACCAGTGTAGGTCTCTCTACCTTTTTAGACTCTGTCATAGCTACAGACTGTCTGTGGGATTTGATCATTTGTACCACTTGGTTGATGATGCAGGGGCATCCAGCAGGGCACCTGAGCCCAGGAGTGGAATGGCATTCAGAGATGTTCAATTGCAATGTTAGACTCAATATTCAAAGCAAAATTCATAATCAAGTCTAAAGGTCATTGTAATGTAATAAGGAATAATGCTATAAAAGCAATGTAATAAGTGAAAATCCCATGTAATGAGTCAAAATGCCATGTAATGGTCATATAGGGTTAAGGTCTAAGTGGTTTTAGGTTTATAGGCATTAAATGGGTCCTTGACAAAGAATAGTCTCAATGACAGAGACAGAGGATCAGTCTTCAAAAAAGGAGCATTGATTGAGGATACATTACCTTGAGACTGAGATCTTCAAAAGGTTGCAGTCAAATGGAAGATTACAGTCTCAAAGGAATATAGGATAAATGTTTGGAGACAAAATAGTGAGAGAGGCTTTACTCAAAAAATGCATCCAAGAAGGTGAGTACCTGGAAGATGGTTTGCTTCAAGGAAGTTAGAATTCTATTTCCTCAGTTTGATTGTTACAGTAGAGGATAGAGAGCAGCTTTTATAGGGTTCTTTGCTCTTGAGTAATTTGAACCTCAAAGGTAGAGTTCTTCTCATCTCTTTAACATTACAAGTGGCTGTTTAAAGAAGATTTCTAGGTTTGGATGGTCCATAGTAAAATTTCCCAAAGAGTGTATCGAGTCTTCCCACATAACGTTTTAAGCTTGATGGGAACATAGGCAAAAAAAAAGTTTTTAATTAGATTTTAACAAAATTTTAGCCCTTCCATTATATTCATATTATTTAACATCTTCATAATCACCACTGTAGCTTGCAAGGTGATTCATCAAATTAAAAACAAAGCCTCCATGGCTTCTTACAACCTTTGAGTATTGTAAACTATAAGTAATATTCAGTAGAGAAATATAGCGAGGTAAGTGAGGACATTCTTCATTATAAGAATGAAATGATAGACAAGGGTAACTCTCAGGTTTAGTCTTTAACCATGCAAACTGTAATTGTAGAGACCGGCCTGGTTATTACCGTTGACATTCAATTATCTATTGAGCTTATGAGCTTGGAGAAGAGAACTGCAAACTGCAACACCCTCACCAACTGTAAGAAACAACCAATTTGGTCACAGAATTTCAGTGAACTTTTCCTTTTGAAGATTCTCCATGAGATCTGACCCAGGGTTGCTCAATGCAAGCTAAAGATCATGTATACTCCTTGTTAGTATAATTCACATTGTTTACAATACAAAATAGATTTTTGTTAAATTTTGTTATAACATAAAGATAGTCACACTTATTTAAAACTTGTAAGCTTGGTGAGCACTTGGATTTTTATTGATTTATATGTAGGTTATAGGCCAGTAATGAAACAGTACGCAATTTAAAAAGGTCAAAGTTTAGAGTTTACTGTTTAAACCAAAATTCTATGAAGTGTTGATATAGTTGACATGTTTTATACAGAGTACATACTGCTGAACACATTTAAACAACGCATTCTAAGCTTTCATTTCTTTGGTTGATTTATTAGGAATGCTTTTACTTAATTCAATAAGACCCACTTATTAAATTTATTAGGAATGCTATTACTTAATTCAATAATACCCACTTATTAAATGATTTTAGATGAATGACATAAACAAATCAAAACTTAAAATAAATTGTTTAAACCAAAATAATATTTTGTTCAAACCAAAATTATGATAATAGTTACCTGAAGGCCTTTCAGTTCAATTATTCTCTTGAGCTCTTTGAGCATTTTGATTCCACTGGTGTCAACAGTGGTTACAGCTGCATAAGCGAAAAAAGAGAATGAAAAGCAGCACCAAAGTACAATACAAACCAAACCTGCTGGAGTTTGATCATATACAGCTGTATATCTAAATCCCAGAATAAAGGAAACAGGAATGGTTGTATATGATAAAATTAGGGTGCATTTATTCCATTTTATTCTGCTCCATAGTTTTGTTACTAGAAAACCGATTACAAGTGAAGGGAAATCCTTTTACAAAAAAAAAATGATGCATCAAATATGTAAGCTTTCAGAACTTATGGCCCATATCTATAATAACATACTACAAAGTGTCTTCCTTCAGCTTGGCAAGATGCTCCTCTTCATCCATTATCCATCTCATTATCTTGCGTACATTGTAAACTTTATTAAGGTCCCCAATAAACAATCCATGTAATGAAGACTGTGGATTAGAGATGTGTCAAAGCAGAAGAGCTCAGAAGAGAAGGGTTATGGTGAATGGGTGCTCATGACATTGCTATTGCTTGGATTACTCAAAACATCAAATAACAAATAATATATAAAGTTATAAACTGTTAAGGGGAGGGAGAACAGTAGTCGTATGGACTATCTTCTTCAATATCAAATACCATCATGCAATTCATTAAAATATTATGCTTAACATAATATATTCTAAAAATGACATTTTTGAAATTCTACCAAAACTTAATCTAAAAATGACTACTATTCAAAAGATGAGTTATTCGAAAGATGGGTTATTTGAAAGACAGGTTATAAATAATTGAATCAAGCATGACTACATTCAGGAAGCTGCATGACTGAATTCAGAAAGCTGACCCTACACATAGGACATTCATTATGTCTATTGAAAAAAAAGCTTTTAAAATAAACATAGACAAATCACCTTTCTCTTAAGTAGCTTGAATTGGAAAAATAGATTCAAGCTACAATGCTTTGAATTCAATAAAAACTTAATTAGAATTAAATAATATTTTGTAGCTTAGCAATTTAGGAGTGCTGGAGTGATTACCAGTTGTGATGTAGCAAGATGTGCATGAACCTTCAATGTTCATCGTGTCAATGGCAATCATCTCTTTATTGCCATCAATATTGTAGTTCTTGAACAGTGCAAAAGCTCTGCCAACTGCTATTCCTTCCTGTACGGGAATAATTCAAATCAACTAGAGGTAATAAATTACTAGCCAATGAAAATAATTATAAATCTTTGATGAGCTGATCTTTTAAACTTTTTTCTTGCAAATTCCACCTTTTAAGGAAAAACACAAAATTGTTAGATATAGCCACTAAAAGAAAAGACTGGAATGAAAGGAAAAATACTGTACCAATTAATGATATGAAAAAAAAATAGTGGGATAAACTTAGTTCACTTATGATGTTCCACCTTTTACGTATGGTGGGCCCGAATATATGCAATGTTAGGTCATAAAGTTTCTTATAAAACATATCATTTCCTGCAAAAAATGTCATGGGATAATCAATCCAAAACTTGTTATGAATAGGTAAATGCATATTACAATATAAAAAATAATTATTTAAAGTACCTGGAATCTGAGGACATTTTATAGGCATTGATTCATTATTGTCAATCAATAATGACGTTTGCGTCGCACCCATGCTAGTAACACGGGTAGATCCAGGAAATGGTGGTGAGTTTTCACCAATACATGTAGATTGATCGGTAGCAGGTGTACCAAGTGGTGCCACCGGGGGTATCTCCAGCTCCAAAAAAATAATCCACTATGTGATGCACCCAAGATTAAAATACAAATTATGAAATCATAATTAGCACAAAACCAAATATAGTAAAACAATGATTTACCAGATGCCATAGCCCTTGAAGGCGTTGATGTTTGCATGGCCCTTGTGGCTGACATTGCACTCGACAATCTTCTATGGCCAACTTGGCTAGTAGGAGTCTCCTGCAATTGAGGACTTGAACAATACATTGTTAGCAAAGACATTTTCAAATAATAAAAGTAAGAGTTAACTTGAGAAGTTTTTGAATGTTCCAAAGAAAAAATTCCTTGTAACTTGTCAACTAAAGGATTATTTTACCTGAGGCAGCCGGAGGTCTACTAGTACCGGTCTCATCCGCACATTGTCCTTGACCAAGTACTAGAGATTCCATAAAATCCTACAACAAGAACACATATTACATATATTTTACTTCACAACATAAAAGAGTATAAAATATTAACCTTTATTGAAATTTTGTTATAACTAAAGATTCATTACTGCTTACTTGATACCGATGTCCGAGTGCTTTCAATTCAGTTAGCCTCCTGAGCATCTCCTCACTTGGATTTCTTTCATACAAAATGTTAATTATATCTTTATTGATTTGTTTCATTTTTTTCTTTACCATGATTATAACATTAGGCAAATCTGCAAAAAGATCATCATCATTAGGGGTAGCTATTGCCTCTACTATCGAGGGTGCTTTTCCCTTATCCTGAACATCAAATTGTGATAGGAATATCAGTAAAACTATCATAAAAACTCCAAAACCATAAATAAAATAACATAATAATATAACATTTTTCAACTATCTAATTTGTACAATTTTAATAAGGTTTACCTTTGCTGAAGAACAAGTGGGAGGAGCATCCTCGTGGCCTCTATCATGTGTGGGATCCATATCATCCTGTGACAAAGATTAAATATAAAAACTTTAGCGAACTAAAAGCAATAGACTTAGCAAAAAAAAACTTATTAATAAAATAGTATATAGTACTTACCACCCTCATGATAGTAACTTTGTTTGTATCTATGCAATTTAAATGATAATCTATTAGCAGTTCTTCCCCTGCACTTATTGATTTTATTGCACATACAAAAACTTGATTCCCCTCGCGCACCTCAAATATGCAATTGGGTTGCTTATTAGTTGATGAAGGTCGCGTACTATTTATAAAACCTGCAATATTACCTATTGCTTTTGGTCTCCCATCAATGTACATTGCAAATCTTTTACTTTGATCATTTTCTTTCCTTTGTATATAATTAGCTGATAGTGCATACCTACGCATACTTTTTTTATATTGAACAATCTGCATCCAATCATTGTAATTGTAACACGGACCGACATACTCGAACAATTCAACAACTCTATTTTAATATACCTTTATCCCATCCATGGAAAATAGGCCCAAACCATGTAATGAGGATGGAGCAATGCGATATATCCTCTCATTAACACAAAAATCAGTATTAATTGGAGGTAGCTCATTGGGTACCCATTCTTTCTCAATGTGTGTGTACCGAAAGGGCACCTTGATGTCGCCTTTGGTCTCATCATCATAAGAACATGATCCCCCATTAGCAAGGAAATATTGCATGCATTTGTCAAAATTTTTTCTAATCTTTTGACCTCTAGTTGATCTCCCTGTTTTAGCCGTACTACATGTAGAACTTTCATCTAGCATTCCCTCATTTCCCTCATTCGATGTAGATAGATCTGACAAATACCTATTTGGTGGGTGCTGCAATCCATCAAATGAGATATTGCCACGTCAATATATATAGAATAATCAAGTCGTGACCCATACGTACAGTTCTTCTTTGTCTATACATGAGAGATATAAAATGTAGTAGGTTGAAAGTGATTATATATTATATTTCTATACGGTTCTTTGTCTATATATACATTATATGATTATATAATATGTCTATTTATAACATACGTGCTCAGTGATAAACAAGAAGAATATAAGAAAATTATGTCTATTTATTGACTTATACCTGCCGATCCATGTCACTGTGCACGATCCACGCCAAAGGGGTCAAATTTACTGCATATGTTAATCATTTATCTTAAGTTAGCTAAATATTACATGATACGTATGCTACAAATAACTTAGAAGATAACATGAACAATATGCAACATCGTAAACATGAACAAATTTACCTTATGTGTGGAATGCAAGATCGTCAACAGAAGGCCGGGGTGACAATGTCTGTAGTCAATTGCCTATTTGCAAAAAGGGTGATAATCAAACACAAATATACATGTATCAACAACAATTAATTGAGCATCGTAAACAAAAAATTGGTAATTATAAATCACATATGTCGTAATCATTAGAATTGAACAGAATAAATATGTAACCATTACAATTTAAAGCAAAACATAAATATGTAATCATTAGAATTGAACACAATAAATATGTAACCATTTCAATTATGTCATTGATCATCATCATCATCATCATCATCATCATCATCATCATTGCCATCGCCATCGCCATCATCGCCATCATCAACAACATCACCGCAATCATCATCGCCATGATCACCATCACCATCGTCATCACCATCATCATCATCATCATCATCATCATCATCACCATCGTCATCACCATCATCATCATCATCATCATCATCATCATCATCATCATCATCATCATCATCATCATCATCATCATCATCATCATCATCACCACCATCAGCATCATCATCATCATCATCATCATCATCATCATCATCATCATCATCATCATCATCATCATCATCATCTGCTTCTTCATCATCTTCAGTATCTTCTTCTTCCATAACATTATACTTTATCGGCCTTCCTCTTGGATCATGTCTAACAACAAATGACCAACCCTGTTTATGTGGAACCTCTGAGTAAAACACTTGCTCACACTGGCTTGGAAGAACATAGGGCTCATCTCCAACTGGCTCAAACAACCTTGTATTAATCATTGTAAATCCATTATCATGTTGAATAACAGTTTTATCTGGATCATTTTGATTCAGTCGTAGCCTGTACCATTTGACGACAAATAGAACTACTTTGAAGGAGTTAAAGTCGCACTCAATTATATCATCTAAGATGCCATAGTATTGATTTTGAGATTGTTGAGGATGTAGGTCATTTCTAGATGATATATTGGTGACCTCAAAAACTGCACTTATCCCAGAATCACAAGTTTTCTTTGTATCATCCAACTTTTTTATACGAAATTTGTGGCCATGATAGTACATAGCTTTGTGGTGCTTGACCTACAATTTTTAAAGTGTGTAAATTATTTGTATCATGAGTTGATATGAAACATATGAGTCATGATCATTAATAAATTTGTACGTACCTGTCCACCTCTTAAACCATGTGCTAGATCAATTACCATTGGAGTAACATTGGGATCTCCATTACGATGAGCTTCTCTAACCAATGAAGCAACACCTTCCCATGTTAATGAACAACCATTTTGTTGACATCGTTCAATCCATACCGTCATCCAATCAAGATTGTTTACAATATACAAATGTATTGCATCCCATTCTCGACCAGCTGTATCAAAAACATCTTAGATTTATTGCATCCGACTCTCGACCAGATTTATAAGAATTAATTAATTACAATAACATCTTAGATTTACCTCTCACTTTCCTCAATCTACCTTTGCCCATCAAGTGCTCCCCTTCAAATTTGTTAATGGAGTTGGGATCCCAAATACGATCTACATGGATCTTTACTGCAAACTTAGGAAGATATTCACTAATGTACACCATGGTCTGGTATACCATATATCCCTCTACCATAGAACCCTCAGGATGTGCTCTTTGTCGAACCAAGTCTTTCAAAAATTTCAAGTGCCTCTCAACCATCCACATTGACCTAGTTGGTACAGGTCCGCACAATTCAATCTCCTCAACTTGATGTAAGAGGTAATGTTCTTGTGCATTGAAAAAAGTTGAAGGTAGACACTTTTGCATTTCACACATAAGAAGAGGAATTTTTCTCTTCCAGTATTTTATATCTTCTTTATTGATTTCTTTAGATGACAACCACCTCATGTATTTTCCAAGATCATATATAACTTGTTTGACACCGTTGGCAAAGTGGTGTGGGAGAGATAGAGGTAGAACATACTGTAATATTTGTAAAATGATCTCGTCAATATTTTATAAAAGAATGCAATGAAAACCACATGCAGTATACAAATATATAGTGAATACAAAGTAATATGAATTACCTTAATAAATATATGCCAATCGTGTGTTTTCATCCCTGGCCCAAATTCACTTTTCTTTGATATGAGATCATTTATGTTCGCAGCAAATCCTGTAGGAAATCGTATTTTCTTTATAATTTCTTTTATAGCATTGCTCTGCTGCTCCGACAATAACCATGGAAGAGCACTTGTATCAATCTGGTCTCCATTTTGATTGGATTGAATAAAAATTTTCATTGCATGGTTGGATTCTTCAATGTCACTACAAATTTTGATGATTTGGTCTTTGTCACGCCTTCCATCCAATATTTTCCATAATGTCTCTGTTACATTCTTTCCAATATGCATAGGATCAAACAAATGCACGATTGGAAGTTGCTCGTAGTATGGCAACCTAGTAAATTGCATAGGATAACTTTTGAGTCCTTTTGGAAGTTGGTCATTGATGCCTTGACGACCTTCACAAGCATCAATTACATCATCAGTAAACAAAACACAATATCAAAAGATAAATTTGAAACAAAACCCATCAGATGGAATGACATTACCTCGATGATTTATTTTATTGTATGCCAACTTCCATAGGCGAGGTGTCATTCTCCATGGCTTTGATGTAGTCTCTTCTTTCTCATTGAAAAGATGTTTTTCAGTAATTCAGTACTTATGATTTCTGTGGAGAAAGTGTCTATTCTCATCGAACACCTGCTTTCTCAAACTTTTTGAATGACAAGATTTTATCTTTGGACCACAAACTGGACATGCAAATTTTCCCTTTGTCTGAAGACCTACAAGATCATGTCTAATTGGATTAAATGTGTTAACTTTGTGTTAGCACTATAACATACTAAAAAAGAGGCGTTATGAAGAGAACATACCACAAAAATGTGTTAGCCCAGGGGCATCATGTATTGTCCATACAAACATTGCATGGAATTGAAATTGTCTTTGTCCTATTGGTCTAGAGATGTCATAGATAGTGACCCCATTCCATAACACCATCAACTCGTCGATAAGGGGCTCAATATATACATTGATATCTTTAACTTGGTACTTACCTAGTTGAATGAACAAAAACATTACATAATTATTATGACCATTTTGATGGATTATTAATAATAAATTAATTTAGATGACCATTAAATCAAAATATACCTGGAACAATCAGTGACAACATTATGTGCTCCCTCTTTATGGACAACCAAGGAGGAATGTTATTGTTGATAACAAAAACAGGCCACACCAAGTAAGTAGATCTCATCTCTCCAAACGGATTGACACCGTCCGCTGCCAATGAAAGCTTGAGATTACGAGGTTCTTCTTTAAAGTGTGGCCATTTTTCTTCTATTTCCTTAAATGCCGAGCCATCTGCAGACATTCGCATAATGCCATCTTGACTTCTATTGCGTGCATGGTAATCCATAAATTGTGCCAAGCTATTGCACTTGAATAATCGTTGCAGACGTGGAATAATGGGAATATGTTGAAGAACCTTGCGAGGCACCTTTTTTGTTATTCGATCTGATTGATATCTACTAATATGACAAATAGGGCATTCTGTTGCAAATTCATGCTGTTTATAATATATAATATGATCGTTCGGACATGCATGTATTGTTTGATATTCCATTCCAATATCTTTCATAATAGCAGATAATTCTCGGTACAAGCGAGGTAGGATGTTTGATGGTGGTAACAAACACTCACCTACCAACCTACGACCAAAAATATAATTTGTTAATTTAAAGAATATTAATTGCTACACGATTCATCCAATATTAATTGCAAGGTAATTATGACTAAAATAATGAAAAAAGATGACATACCTTAACATACGTGTCATTGCTACATTGGATAAACCATTCATAACCTTCAGGTTCACCAACAACAATACAGTGGCAAGAAGAGTTGTTTCGGAGCCTTCATATAGGGGCTCGTGTGCCTTCTCAAGTAAAGGTACATCAAGCTCTGCATCAACATCATCATCATCTTGATCATCGTGATCATATTGATCTTCTTCATCATCGTGGTCTTCTTCCATGATATCATTACCTTCTACTTCTATGTTCACACCTCCATGTTCCCTCGTTTGGAAATCCACATTCTCCAGATTGTCATGGTCCATAACATGAAATCGAGGGACGTTGACCTATATGAAAATGATGACCTTATATTAACCATGATCATGTTGTCATCATCAAATCATGTCTTATGTATTTTATAAAATATTAAAATACATACCAATGGATGAAATTCGTTTCCCCCTTCAATGTGACCATGTTGCCTACAATGTTCCTCAGCTGTTTTGATTAGATATCTTCGAGTCTTTAAGCCCTTACAAATTTTGCAAGGACAATAACATTTTCCATCACCCTTTCTTTTTAAGTTAGACCATAGTCTAGCAATTATCTCCCTATTTGTTTGTGCGTTGATATCGTCAGACATGGTCTTTCTTGAATGGAATGACTCGTTGGTGGAAGAAGGATGATTTGTTTGCAACCTACTGATAAAAATCGTTAGTGAACAACCATTTTCTCAACCATTTTAATATCAAAAACATCATATGAAATATCTTTATCATTTAGATTTTAATGCTATATTTTAACTTTTAATCAAAATTATGTGTAATATAAGGACCCTATATCACCATTTTACTGAGAGTCAAGCATCAAGTCATCGGTAAGTTAACACAACTTGATATGAAGATCTGAAGATATTTGATACTTCCATCATCACCCATGACATAACTCTCAAGCCTAACATAAAGTCATTCATACAAAAGTAGCAACCTGTTAATTTGTTGATAGAACCCTTAATCTTCAAGGAAGTTCAAAAGTTACTTGCTGCAACGATAATTTTTCCTATCCGCCACTCCACTTGGGTGGAAAATTTGGTGCATGTACAGAAGAAGCAAGAGGAGATCTGTGTTAATTTTTGTAAGCTTAAAAAGGTGTTAGATTGGACACCCTAAGCCTCTGCATCAATTTTATGAGTTCACCTTTCAATAATGTTGAAGTGAGGTATTGGGCCCTCGAGAAATAAACTTTCAGCTTGGTTAGATAATTCAAGAAGTTTAGACAATATATCTTGAGAAGCAATATATATGCCATTCTGCCTGACCAAGTGGTCAAGACATTGGTTATGTAGTCAGATTTGGGAGAGCGTCACAAGAAATAGATGGCTATTTTGCAAGAGTTTGATTTAGAGATGCATCCTATGGGATTGGTTTAGAGATGCATCCTATTTGATTTTTGAATTTAGCCACTAGCAGTTCAAAATTTGAAATGTATGGGTCTTTGACCACTTGCATTCTTCAAAGGTGGCCACGACCTTCCGAATGTAACAAACTAATCAAATAGCGTTAAGGTTTTCTTTTAAACCTTTGTATATAAAGCGACGATGTCGAGTTTTCTTCCTGGTTCTTTCCTGATTGAGCTCTTTTTGAATCAATTTTTATAAATATAAATATATATTGTGGTTCTTCCACTTTTGTCTAAACAAAATAAAATAAAAAAAGATACCCTATAAGAAAAGATAATCATCTCCATCTTATCTACATTGATTCTTAGAAAATAACATACTACACAATAAAAAATAACCAATAAATGATAATCATCTCCTTCTTATCTATGTTGATTCTTATCTCTTTTATATATAATCAATTTTAGAGAATGAAATAGTATGCAATAAACGATAATCACCCCCCTTATGAAAAACAAGATAATCATCTAAGTTCAATATTCTAAAAAACAAGATGCCACTTGCAATAAAGTGACCATCTCCCTTCTATGTACGATGATTCTATAATTGAGTAAACTCTAATTCACAAGTAAAAAAATTCATACTATAATTTAGAAGGTCTAATTCACAAGTAAATAAATTCTTGGCAGCTCCTACATAACAAATTTTTAAAAATATATTGCACATTGAATCAATTTAAACCCAAGATGTATTTAAATTAAATTAAAAAATATATTCAAATTTAGATAAATCAACATGATAGATCATCAATATATCACTAAGTCTACAATAAGCAACATTTTGTTACTTAATTCTTCCTTTGTTAACCCCATCTTCTCTTCTGTGAAACATAATAAACAATCACTAACAAGCTTCTAACATCTTGTATGTTTCCATCTTTTGCAATGACTACAAAATATCTCCTACAAAAAATTCACACAAAAAACTCAAGTATAAAAATTAGAAGCACTTTGAACCTAGATATATATTAAATACTTTTGGAGGAGTTGTTTAAAGCTAACTACACATGTAAATGTGTGCACGATAAAAATGTGATATAAATAAACATACCTATTTTAGTGGATGTTGACATATAGTCATAATAATTAGAAATATTGAAAATGAATGTCTTCAAAGATTTTATCTTTGTCGTATACCTATGCAAAGATGGATGCAAAATATTGAAGCATATCGAGTATGCAATCTATTTGTCAAATGTTAAAAAAAAATAGATCTTTTAATCTCAAATCTATAAAACATCACATATCCCAAATAATAAGCAAATACAAATTATTATTTTTTTTCAAATATGGGACAATTTACTCTTAGCTTTTTTGGATAAGTATCTTGCTGATTTTTTGGTTCCTCATGCCTCTCTTCTTTTTAAATCCAAAGACCAAGAAGGTAAAAAAAAAGAGAAGAAAAACCTACATCATCTCCATTTTTATTTTCTCATTTAAATGAAAATGAGGACTTTAGCATTCTCACCCCACAATTTGGAAATTTCTAAGTAGGGAGTAAGTGACTACTCCACTAGACTAAGCAGGATAAATGGATGCAAACACATGAATCCTTCCATCAATTCATAGATACATTAATTGTTACAATATTTTCAACTTGAAACTAATTAAATAATTTAATATTTTATCTTTCATTTGTAATAGAGCTCTAGTCACCTCCATCAATATATTAATAATTAGAAATAAATTTTCACACATATACTTTGTGCTAGCTCTTCAAATGAGGACATTGATATGCCTGCAAAGATCATAAATATAGTCATTGCACATATGCTAACAAATACTAAGCAAGGTTCTTATAAATATGTCTGTAATCAAAGATTCTTGCCTCTATTATTTGATAGGTATATCTGCCTTTCTCATCATGCCCAGTGAAATGAGGACAGTCTCTCTAAAGACAACATGATAATGTACACTCACTGTAAGGATAGTCACAAATGAGGACAGTCACTGTAAAGACAACACGATAATGTACACTCACTGTAAGGACAATCACAAATGAGGACAGTCACTCTAAAGACAACATGATAATGTACACTCACTGTAAGGACAGTCACAAATGAGGACAGTCACTCTAAAGACAACATGATAATGTACACTCACTTTAAGGACAGTCACAAATGAGGACATCTGGTGCAGGGGCACCTATCAAGTCAACTAGGAACACCTTGGAACAAGATGGAACCAGAAGATCAAAGGCATTCCTACATGTCAACTGGGATATTTTAAGGCCAATAATGGCATATTGTAATGAACAATGTACTTTGCCAGTCAAGAGTCATAAAATTCTTGATAAAGCCTATGGGCAACTTGATGTAAAATGGCCTAATGAGCCATAAGGGTGTCCTAGAGGGTGCTTTTATATTTTTTCATATTCAATAAGGTCTTGAGATCATTTTGAGTCAATAACATAGGTTAGAATGTCATAAAAGTTATAGAATGCATAGTTTATAAATTTGAATTTGAATATAAACGGTCATGTAGGCATTTTGGAGGGAAACTTAGGATTTAGTATTTGTTTGTTAAATAAAACATTTCTAACCAACTTGATCAGTTAGACAGGTGTATGTACACCTATATAAGTTGTGTTAACCTGATGAAAGGGGAGAAGGCATTGTTATGTACGGCAAAGTACAGGATTTGTACGGACAGGGCATAATTTAATGAAAATCTGAGATTTTCTTGCAATATTTAAGTGTATTGGATGTGATAATCATTCATTTATGTTGGTAAGATACATTTAAGGGTTATTGAGTCACTTTCATATTATTTTGAGTGTTTATTGCAAGTTTATTTGCTGTTGTAACGCTGAAACTGAAAGTTTGCTTTGATTCTTCAATGGTAAATGGGGGTACCATCCTATCTTTGTACATATGATCCTTAGGATGGACCCTAGAAGCACTAACAAGTCTATCTAACCATGAATAAACTAGAAAAGTGAAGTTTTGCAGGAGAATGTGAAAGAAATGCAAAGTTGATGGTTGTTTGGACAAGTTTGGGTACCCAAATACATGCCATATGTGTAGCAGCCAGACATCTGGCTTAACAAGGTATAAATATTATTTGATATTCTTCAATAATATGTTGAACTCATGGTGAACCATGAATTTTATGACCTGGAAGTGAGTGGAAGTGTTAGATTGGTGATACCCTAGGTTATAGAGGGTTTTAAGGGCAAATTTGGGGTTTTGGTAGCAAATGAAATCATAAAGTGAAATGGGTTGTTGAATCATCTAATTGGACACAAAATAGGAATTTTCTATGAATTTGGTGGCTTTTGGATATGTTTTTATCACACTTGCTTTGTAAAACATCACTAATTCCTCTTGAAAAACAA
Organism: Chamaecyparis obtusa; assembly: GCA_027943335.1. Lineage (NCBI taxonomy): Eukaryota > Viridiplantae > Streptophyta > Pinopsida > Cupressales > Cupressaceae > Chamaecyparis > Chamaecyparis obtusa. The sequence goes on from BSBK01003948.1 coordinate 223,474, forward strand.
TGACAGTCAAGGTTTTGGGGCACATTTTCCAAAGAAGTTGATACTGGTTTTTTAGTATGTTATAGTTCTCCCAAAAGGGTATCTAGAATGCTAATTTTTTTGCAGGTTCATTTGGATAAATTTTGAGTTATTTGGGTTATAACGCTGCTGGAGGACAAGAAAAGGGGCAATTAGGCCTATTTGACAGTTTTGAGAAAATTGCTTGGTAAGAATTGTTTGAAGTGTTGAAAATTCTTAAAACCTGTTGAATCCTCTTTCTTAACACATCTAACACCATCTTTGAAAGTTTGGAATCCAGATCTAAGGTTTTGTGACTATTTTGTCTTTGAGTGGCTTTGAAGCCTAATAGGAGTTTGTGGGTTTAAACAAGCATTTGATTGAATTCCATCACCTTTTGTTGCCACTCTGCATCAACATCGATCTTATAGTGAGTGTACATTATCATGTTGTCTTCACAGTGACTGTCCTCATGTGTCATAATATTAGAAGTTCACAAAATTATTTTTGTGAACTGTAATATTATTTTTGTTTTGTAATTTTTGTGACCTTGTGTAATTTCACAAAATGAGAAGTTCTCACAGTGACTGTCCCTTGTGTAATTGCCACTTGAATAAGGACAGTCACTGTAAAGACAACATGATAATGTACACTTACAGTGAGTGTACATTATCATGTTGTCTTTAGAGTGACTATCCTCATTTGTTGAAGAAGAAAAGCATTAATGTGGCTGAATAGCAATACATTCAAGTGGCAATTACACAAGGGACAGTCACTGTGAGATGTCCTCATTTGTGACTGTCCTTACAGTGAGTGTACATTATCATGTTGTCTTTACAGTGACTGTCCTCATTTGTTGAAGGAAAAAAGCATTAATGTGGTTCAATAGAAATGCATTCAAGTGCAAATTACACAAGGGACAGTCACTGTGAGATGTCCTCATTTGTGACTGTCCTTACAGTGAGTGTACATTATCATGTTGTCTTTACAGTGACTATCCTCATTTTTTGAAGGAAAAAAGCATTAATGTGGTTCAATAGCAATGCATTCAAGCGGCAATTACACAAGGGATAGTCACTGTGAGATGTCCTCATTTGTGACTGTCCTTATAGTGAGTGTACATTATCATGTTGTCTTTAGAGTGACTGTCATCATTTGTTGAAGAAGAAAAGCATTAATGTGGTTCAATAGCAATACATTCAATCAAGTGGCAATTACACAAGGGAGAATCACTGTGAGATGTCCTCATGTGTGATTGTCCTTGTCACAAATGAGGACATTTCACAGTGACTGTCCCTTGTGTAATTTCACAAAATGAGAAGTTCTCACAGTGACTATCCCTTGTGTAATTTCCACTTCAATGAGGACTATCACTATAAAGACAACATGATAATGTACACTTATAGTGAGTGTACATTATCATGACAACATGATAATGTACACTTACAGTGAGTGTACATTATCATGTTGTCTTTAGAGTGACTATCCTCATTTGTTGAAGAAGAAAAGCATTAATGTGGCTGAATAGCAATACATTCAAGTGGCAATTACACAAGGGACAATCACTGTGAGATGTCCTCATTTGTGACTATCCTTACAGTGAGTGTACATTATCATGTTGTCTTTACAGTGACTATCCTCATTTGTTGAAGGAAAAAAGCATTAATGTGGTTCAATAGCAATGCATTCAAGTGGAAATTACACAAGGGATAGTCACTGTGAGATGTCCTCATTTGTGACTATCCTTATAGTGAGTGTACATTATCATGTTGTCTTTAGAGTGACTGTCATCATTTGTTGAAGAAGAAAAGCATTAATGTGGTTCAATAGCAATACATTCGATCAAGTGGCAATTACACAAGGGAGAATCACTATGAGATGTCCTCATGTGTGATTGTCCTTGTCACAAATGAGGACATCTCAAAGTGACTGTCCCTTGTGTAATTTCACAAAATGAGAAGTTCTCACAGTGACTATCCCTTGTGTAATTGCCACTTCAATGAGGACTATCACTATAAAGACAACATGATAATGTACACTTATAGTGAGTGTACATTATCATGACAACATGATAATGTACACTTACAGTGAGTGTACATTATCATGTTGTCTTTAGAGTGACTATCCTCATTTGTTGAAGAAGAAAAGCATTAATGTGGCTGAATAGCAATACATTCAAGTGGCAATTACACAAGGGAGAGTCACTGTGAGATGTCCTCATTTGTGACTTTCCTTACAGTGAGTGTACATTATCATGTTGTCTTTACAGTGACTGTCCTCATTTGTTGAAGGAAAAAAGCATTAATGTGGTTCAATAGCAATGCATTCAAGCGACAATTACACAAGGGACAGTCACTGTGAGATGTCCTCATTTGTGACTGTCCTTACAGTGAGTGTACATTATCATGTTGTCTTTACAGTGACTATCCTCATTTGTTGAAGGAAAAAAGCATTAATGTGGCTCAATAGCAATGCATTCAAGTGGCAATTACACAAGGGATAGTCACTATGAGATGTCCTCATTTGTGACTATCCTTATAGTGAGTGTACATTATCATGTTGTCTTTAGAGTGACTGTCCTCATTGTTGAAGAAGAAAAGCATTAATGTGGTTCAATAGCAATACATTCAAGTGGCAATTACACAAGGGAGAATCACTGTGAGATGTCCTCATGTGTGACTGTCCTTGTCACAAATGAGGACATCTCACAGTGACTGTCCCTTGTGTAATTGCCACTTGAATGCATTGCTATTGAACCACATTAATGCTTTTTTCCTTCGACAAATGAGGACAGTCACTCTAATAAACCTTGGGTATCGATTGGTCCCTTGGATGAAATTTTGTTATCTAGGTGTCTTTAGGTGTTTTAAGAGTGTTTGAAAGTCTAAAACATCAAATAAGGTCTTTTAGTCTTCCAAAACAGAGTTTTTGTCTTACCCAGCAAAAGTTGTTTTAAAGTTGTAATGCAACTTTTAAAGTTGCTAAGCAATTTTGAGTTTGAATTGGTTAAATGGCTACAACCATAAAAATGGTTAAGCCAATGATGGGGAGAGCCTATTTAGGCTTCCAAATGACTGAGGAAATCGAAGAGATCCTCATTATATTCAAATTGCTTTCAAATCAATAAAACTACCTGTTTCAGAGCAATTTTCTGTGCAAATCACGGTGACAGTACGGTGTACAGATGTGAAGGGGTGACCAAAACCTATCTGAAAGTTGGAACATCTCCATTTTATGCTTTTAGAATTGGTTTGATAACTTCGAGTCATTTTATATTAGAGTTATTCAATTTTCTTGTCTGCTGGTCTGAGAAACCCTTGTTTTCAGGGTTTAGCCATTCAAATGGCCCTAACTTGAATTTTGACAAGTGATTCAATTCTGCATTTCTTTCAAAACTTTTCCCAACACAACAATATTAAAAATATTCAGAGAATCTGCAAAGTTCAAATGTTCTTCTTTGTAAGCATTAATCAGATATTCAAAAGATTTTCAATTTGCCGTTGATCATAATGCAATAGCTCAATTTCCTCATTATACTCCTTTTTTGAATATTGAGCAAATACTTATAGTCTTTCAAAATGCACATCAGGGCTTCTTAGAGAACCAATCAAACAAAGATCTGTCAAACCCGAACTTATAACCATTGTTTCACTATTTCATTCGGAACTTCCCTTAACAATTTATTATAATAATAAGCAAAGACCGACTCGGTGTAACAATTCCAAATGTTTGATGATCTAACGATACTAATTTAACCGCTTCTTGAAATAGTTTAAACTTTAATACATTCAACTTTCATCAATAGGGAAGTCTCAGTTTAACTGTTACCAGAACATTGCATGTCGCCAGTCCCAAGATTAATTTTTTGATCATCCAAAACCATTCAATGATTCATATCCGAACTAGGTTCCTTAATTTCACTATTATGATATGCAAACAGAGCATTCACTTATAAAAACTGATTTCAAATAATAGTTAGAACTTCTGTAGTGCCTTTCATAAATCGATAACAACAATCCATTTATCTTCAACACAATTCAAACATTCTGAGGCTGTTACAGATATAAAACCGTAATGTATTAAGGACTGAGCACACCGTTTCCAAACAATAAAACTGATTCACAATTTAAACAAAATCATTTTGAATAAAATAATAAACAGTTTCAACAAGATTCCCATCGAACCCAACTGAGTTCCTTAAAACGAACAGAGATCTTAGAAATCGCAATTTGTTAAACTCCTTTCTTAATCAAAATTGATACTAGTAAAATACCCAAGCTTTAATGAACCGATTCATACAACATCAAGCTTATTTTAGGTTTCTCGGTCACAATATCGGATACCCAAATTTAGATCATACCGAATTAAAACAGAGAATTTCAAAACTCATATGCATCAATGTTTAACTTAAGTTCTTCAACAAGCCGATACAAGATCTTCAAATGCAGCTTATGAGTCAGAAAATTCATACACATACACAGTTGTCCCCGCCTTCTCGCCCGCTCCCACCCGCTGTCGCCCGCGCCAAAAAATAAAGGGGTAAAGTTAAAATGAAATGCATCTTTCTTTTTTTTTTTTACATTTTATCCCCGTATTGGTCGAAATTTCGACCAACACGGGGATAAAAGGAAAAAAAAGAGAAAATTTTAAGACCATTTCCACTTTGGTCGATAAATTTGGTCGAAATTTGACCTCAAATCTACTAGTGTAGGCACATAATACCTTGTTGTAGGAATTTTGAGGTGGTAGGAGAGTATGCTCTTCACCCTTGTGGTGAAATAGAAATCTTGACCCATCTTGGGATTTTGAAAGCAAGGGGGTAACTAAATATTTTCTTGGTGTGTTTGGGTGAAGTTTTTGAGATAGGCGAGTATGCTCTTCACCCTTGTGGTGAACCAAAAACCTTGAACCTCAAGAATTGATCCACTTTTTGTTTAGATTTAGAATCCTTTAGCGGGCCTACTCTTGAGCAATCAAGAGGAACGACCCAAGTGGGAACAAGCTAATACCAAGCTATTCCAACCCATTATAATCTCAAGGCTATCGAGGACACAAAACCTTGGTAGACATAGTACTTATCTTCGCTTGATGTGAGTAACTTGTGGGATTGTGACCATGAGGAAAGCATTGAGCAAGAATGCTTAAGGTACTCTTGAGGCCGTGAGGTCCTAGTCCTTTATGAGGAGCAAGAGGGGTGCTATAAATGGAAGCCCTTACTATGAACCATTAGATAGAAGCCACCTTATTTTTGCCGCTTAGCTTCTTGGTGCAAGGATTGATCCAAGTGGACTTACCTAGATCACCCCAAGACACTCACCATATGTGTTCCTTTGGTTGTGTTTTTGACACCTCCATGACAACACCAATATCTCTTGTGGGAAACCACTTGGTGTGAGGCAAGGGAGCATCAAGTTGTGGGCCACGTTGCTAAGTAATGAGCCTTGTCCTTCTAGGTAGTAATTGTTTGAATTGTTTTCGATTGTGCTATGCTATTTTAAACATTCTTAACATTCAAAAAAATGGTAGCATTCATAAGATTTTCTATTTTGATATCACAAGTGCTTGTCTTGGCAAGGTTTCTTTTGCCCTTGTTCCAAGTGTTTTATGGCATGTTTGATCACCTATTGTTTGCAAACTTGTCTTTTACTTGCTATTACTGTCAGTCAAACTGATAAATTGCACTATCCAATCTTTGAAATCAATCAAAATGCTTTAAAACTAAGATTTTTATGTTCACTGGTCAAAAAATCACCCAAATCTGCAACAGTGTCGCACCCTATTCTGAGAAATATCGTGTGACAGTTCATCCCTAGACAACTGTCACCCCACTTGCCTAGAAAGTGTCACCTGGCCTTACTGGAAAATGTCACTTGGCTTAGGGTGAAGTGTTGCCTCGCTATAAAATATCACCTTGTCTGCCTGGAAAGTGTCGCCTAGAACCTTTTTGCTGTCTTGTTGCTATTGCAATCCGGAGTTGCTAAACTTGCTGTCTTTTTCTGTTCTTACCTGAAGCTAGTTTGTTATCTGCATGCTCAGACTTGTTCTAGACTAAAACAAATGAGCTAAAACTATTGAATTTGAGCTGAATGAATGCTACTCTTGATCACTTGTCGCATCACAGTTACCTCTCTAGCTACTTGCTTATTGAGCTTCTTGCTCGCTGCTCGGCTTTATTCAATTGATTGTTGTAAGTGCTTGAGCACTTTTGATGAGCCATCTCTCTATTTTTCTACTTTGACAAGTGATCTTTATTAGATTTTCTTATCTCAAATCTAAGAAAATTTGTCTCATTCTATTAGTCGACCAACATCTCTTTTCATGTCGGTTACAACTCGGTCTCAATTTGAGCAGGAGAGTCATCCTCCATTCAATTATACACAGTTACCTTCTCCAACTAAACACTCATGAGTGCCCATTAGAAAAAATAGTTCTAGTTATAACCAATCTAAGGATTCTAAGGCTACCCCGTGGTACAAAGGAGGTTTCCTCTTTTCCGCATTCAAGACCCCCAAAAACACAAACAGTGTCTCACTCACTTTGACTGAACAAGAAAAATTTCAACACTTGCAAGAACACTTTGAGCATAAGGATAACCAAGCGTGCTTAGACAAAGAACACAATCAACAAAGGATGGATGCTGCTAGGCATATGGCTTATAGAGGAATGTCTTATGAGCAACCCAAGACTAGTAACTATGAGCATAAACCTCTTTTTAATGGCAACAATGGCAACAACACGCCACCAAGATCTCCTCCAAGACCCACTTGTGGTATGCCTTCTTCACCTCCTAGACCTCCTCCCTCTCAACATGAGGCAGAGGCTGATGATGAGATTTCTAGTGAGGATCTTATGAGATTTGAACAAGATGTGGTCTCCCAACGAATGATGCATAAGCTTTTAGAGCGTAATGGTGACCAATATTTTCAATATATGACTTCTAGAGGATACAAGCTTCCTCCTGGCTATGATGTCAGACAAATTGTCCAACAAAGAGTACCAACTGAATTGGAAGTCCTTCAGGAAGAACTATGTCAGACAAATCAACACCTTACCCAAATGGCAATAGAAAGAGAGCCTCCAAAGGTCTCTTTTGTAGAATCAATTTGTGCTCTTCCTTTTAATAAAAGTCTATACATGGTCCCATTTCCTAGGGATATTGAGGTTCCCAAATATGAGAAGTATGATGGAAATGGTGATCCTCATGACCATGTGCGTCACTTTTACGCTCATAGCATGGACTTCCTTCACGAAGACACATTTTTGCTATGATTATTCCCTCAAAGCTTAAGAGGACAAGCTTTAGAATGGTTTGCAAAGTTGACACCTCCTTTGAAGACTTATGATGAGTTGGCTATGTGCTTCACACAACACTATTTATACAATATCCAATAGCCTATCACCACGATAGATCTTGGTGCTTTGAGACAAAACCAAGGAGATTTATTTGCTACTTGCAACATTGGAGGTCATTGTATTCATGATATCCTCGTTAGCTACTTGAGAGAGAAAAGATTGACATTTTCGTCAACACTCTAGTGCCTGAGCTATATTATGATCTTAGGAAATAACTGTTATCCTCTTTCAATGACATGGTTGAAAGCGCATATAGGATTGAGGATGTGGCCATTAGAAAGGGGGATATTGTTATTAATAAAGATACTAGAAATAATGGCAAGGAGAAAAATAAGCCTTGGAATAGAAACAAGTATGTTGTTAATGATGGGGTTGTTGACGCTCCTAAAGCTAAAGAGCCTGCTTTCAATCTCTCCAATGCTATCTATGCAGAAAAACAACAAGAAGTTGCCAACACTCACAGTGCTCCTAAACCTCAATATGCAGATAAGCCTAAGAAGTCATTTTGAAAGCGAGTCTATACCAAGTTGGCAGAACCTAAGCAATTCTATACCGAGTTGGCAGAACCTTACAATGTGATCCTTAAGACTTTGGTTGACAATGGATATCTTATGCTTCTTGATAAACCTGGTAACTAGGATCCGCTAAATAGGCCTGATTGGTGGAGAGAGGATCATTACTGCCATTATCACAGAAACAAGGGACATCTAATAGACAATTGTTTTAAGCTTAAGGATGATATTCAAGACCTCATTGATAACAACACAATCTCCACTGATGGCTTAACTAAAAATTCTAATCACACAACTTTCAAAGATCCTCTACCTAAGCATGACAAGGGGGAAACCTCTCAAGCACATAAGAAGAATCGTGATGCTAAGATCAACTATACATATACTTATGATATGCTTGTGATCAACATGATATAGCCCGTTGAGAGTGTTCTAATGCTAAGGTCTCAAGATGATAATAAAGTTAGTCATGGTAAGCCAAATTTGGTCTTGCAAACACGTGGTAGTTCATCTTCCCGAAGTGAGACACTAAATGCTGTTACTAGGGGGCAAGCCAAGATTATTCTTAAAACTGCACAAGATCCCAAGCAAGCTTTGCCTTCCAAATAAGAGACTCCTTCAGCCACCCCTAGCTATGATCTTATCCAACATTTGCAAAAGACACCAGCCTAGATATCTATCCTTGAGTTTCTTCGGTTATCCCCTTCGCATAGAGAGATTCTTGATGAGGCTCTACGTACAACACATGTTCCCAATGACATTGATCTGGATTGATTTCAGGCTATGGTCAACCACATTTCATCTCCGCTATCTCTCTCCTTTTCTATAGAAGATGACATATCTATTGCTCACCCTCATAATCTAGCTTTACACATTGAAGTTCTAGTCTACCACACCCACGTCCACTGAGTCCTGATAGACAATGGTCCAGGGTTAAATATTGTTTCTTTCAATGTCATATAATAGTTGGGTTTGTCAGAATTTGCTGTGGATTCTAAGAAGAAGATTACTATAAAAGCTTACGATGAAGTGGAAAGATCTTCCAAAGGTCTTGTCACGTTGCCTATCTGAGTGGGTCCTGTCACGAAAGATATTAACTTCCAAGTATTGGACATCCCACTCGCATATAACATTCTTTTGGGTCATCCTTGGATCCATGACATGCAGGTTGTTCCTTCCACCTATCATTAGTGCGTTAAATTTCCATACAATGGCACTAAAGTTGTGATTCCTGGAGATCATACTATTGCTATTAATGCTCTTGCTGCTGCTAAAAAATTCATTCCTCACAATGAACCTTCTATTGATTCTAGTATGTCTCTAGTTTCTACTGAGAAAACACTTAAGATGATGAGCCTTGGTATGGGTGAATATACGTTGGATTCCTTTTCTTCTATACCCATTTCTCCTAGGTCATATGGGAAACCTTCTGATCAAATGAAGCCCTCCACTTCTGCTATGACGATCTTTGATACTTTTGTTTCTTCATCCATTCCTTTAGAAGCATAAAGAGAAGAACAAGCTATCCAAGACTGGATCTATAGAGAAGATGAGGGTAGTATGGAAAATGCCCTCCTTGATTATTCTAGAAATACTCCCATGCTTAGTAATTCAGACACAGATATAGATGAGTCACCACTACACTCTATGGATCAAATGGGAGATGATCTTCCTTCTACTTCACTTCTTTGGGGAGAAGAATGTATATCTACTAATGATATGGCTAAGGCCTCTATGTCTAGAACCTATGTGCCTAAAGAATCATTGAACTATGATAGACAACGTCGCAACATTGCGCGACTACTACAAAGAGGTGATCTCACACATAATGACATGAGTATCTCTGCTTCTCGACATCTTAAGCCTCTTCCAGAAGATTCTTCCATGATAGATATGGATGTTGATGTAGTTCATACCTCTCGTAACCCACCCGACGTAGTTGATGAGTCTCGTGCAGGGCCTGATGAGTTTGTTCCCCGTATTGCCTTAGTTGACTACATTGGTCCTTCTATGACAAATCTAGATCTAGCTAATTTTGGAGCTTACCCTATAGGCTCAACTTCTCTTGTCACCAGAGATGACACCCCTCGCATAAATGCTATTGAACCAATCACTTCATTTCATCTCGCATCAACACCTGTTACTTCTTCCACCAGCGAACTAGTGATAAAAAAGATTGAATCAGAAATCAAGCATCACAGTCATCAAGTCAAAAGAAAAGAGAAATGGATGGATGGTGAAAACCACATTGTGGTGGTATCCGCACCTAAGAAAAGTAAAAATAAAAATTTGCTCAAAAATATTGATTCTCAAATAAAAGATGACAAGCTGATTCTCTACAAAAAAATGGTACACTACTTCAAGCATGATCTCATATCTGTTATACTTCAACCCATTCCTACAACTGAGAACAAAGTTGCTAATGCCTTGGTTACTTCAACATCCATCTTACGAATGAAAAGACATAAATCTTGCTTCAAGTTCCTGGTGGACGAATTATGCTATCCTGCTGACAAATCCTACAATCCTGCCATCTCTTCATGTCTTCCACCTCATATTCTTCCTGACAATCCACCATGCCATTCTTTCTACCATCCCTTACACTTTGCTTTTGTCTCTGGTGACTTGTATAGGAAGGGTCTAGACGGAACTCTCCTTAGGTGTCTAGAAATAGAGGAGTCAGAAAAAGTGCTAGCTAAAACCCACTTGGCATATGTGGGTCACATTCTAACGATCCTTCACTAGCTCAGACATTGCTTAGGGCTAGTTATTATTGGTCGAAATAGTTGAAATCTCCTATTGTCATAGCTACAACATTTGGGCCTAGGGCCTATCAGTTCTCTCCATCAGAGGAAGCAGATTCTTGATGCCCGTTTCTATTTGGGGTATTCTTTGTACATACTTTATGATCCTGAAAAAATACCAAAAAAATTCATATAAAATGCTAAAAAAAATCCTAAAAAGCATAAAAATTTCAAAAAATAAAAATAAAAAAAATTGAAAAAGTGCCTTGGTGAAAACCTAGAAACAGGCACCTTGGTAGCAAAAATACAAAAACAATTTTATAAAAAGCCTTGAAAAAATTGCAATAAATCTATCAAGTGGTGAAAACCTGGAAGCAGGCACTGCTTGAGACCCTCTGCATCTATGTCTATCAGTCTTGCATGGCACTCCTTCGCTCCACTTCTCACTTTGCCTCTCCTAGCCTGGAATTGATTCTTGTCTTAGTCTAGGGGGCATCTGTTGTTTTGAGCTTATCTTGGGTCTCTTTGTGTGTCCAGGTTTCTTGGGCAACTTGATTCAAACTATGTTTTTCAACACTACCCTAGCGTCGAGTGTTTCTTAACACTTATCAGATGTCCTACCCGCAGTCTAGATGATGCAATATTTCTCATTGGCAGATGCGATACTTAAAGTTTGACTCTATGACCTACACACACACACACTTGACTCGCTGAGATTTGTTTGACTTTATTTCTTTGCGTGCTATCTATGATGATTTCTTCGCTAAGTGTTCTCCCCCTATGATCATTTTCGATGATGCATAGCTAGAAGACTGAGGGAATGAGAACATGTTTTATTGCTTTTTCTGCTTGTGGATATATTTTTTTGGTCCTACTTGTCATTAGCATTTATGCTTGTTCCACTTGACATTGGGATCTACAAGGTATTATCCTTGACTATTTTGCAAGTGCATGCTTATAGTCATCTTAAATTTCTTGTGTCTCGATGTGAGCATAATCTTGCTATATCAAACTTAAGTAATCTCACTGCACTAGTCATCTTGACCTACATGTCTCTGATGCCTAGGTGAGATTTCCACATTTTTATCTGATATAGTTCATATTCAGATTCACATAGTTATGCTAGTGTATATTTTATGATCTTGTGACGCTACCATAACGCTCGATGATGATAATTAGATGTCTATTGGCTTCATAACCTTTCAAGTAAACCACTTTTCATGTAGCTTGCATTCTTAGGTTCATGTTAGTTTAGTTTTGAATCTTGCATATGGAGAGAGCTCTCCTTTATCTTTCATGGACTTGTTAATCAACTACGCTCGCCTTTCGCTTCTTCCCGATCATACCTTTCACTTCTTGTCTTTCATCTCCCATCATTTTCTATTCATTTCAGGATCAAAACCAAAATCTGAGTTCACCTTGATCGTCCAAATCACCTTTCTCCTTCTTCCGTGTAGTTGGCTAACCTTTTGAGGCCTGATCCTTCGATCTTCACTGGGGCATTCTTCACCTCTTCATCCCCATCTCTTTCAAACTTCCAGTCTTTCATTCACTTTCAAATCCCAAGTTCACATCCCCCCCTCCATGGTGTTTACAGGTTGAGGGACCAATAGGTTCGTGCCCCGTGTCCCATGTGTGGGGCATATCTTCACTGCTTGATGGTTATTCTGTTCTCTCTCTTCAATTTTGATTTCTAGTGATTTGATCATGTCTCTCTTATTTCTGCTTTCCCTCTATTTGGATTTCACTTTCGATCTTGAGGGGGTAGACACATCATATATTATTGTCTATCTCTTTCCTAAGTGTTCAGTACTATGGCTACCAGGCTGACCATGCAGGATTCGCTCTCTCTCTGCACTTCATTCTTTGGAGTCAGATCACTATTGCTTGCCTTCTTGGCTGATCTATTCTTTGACGTAATGTGTTCCCAGATCAATCACACATTAGTCAAAGAGGGGCAAATGTATACACCTAAAAATGGTCATCTAAACTATTAACCCATTTTGCTAAATCATCAATTTCTTATTCTTAATCAAATCCTAGTTCTATCATTTATTCGATTATTTTCTATGGGCTAACCATCTTATCCTAAGTCTTTATTTAATTAAAAGGAATATTTCCTCCCCTTTTATTAAATAAAAATCCCCCACTTTTCCTCTTATCCTAAGTTGCACAAATAAAGCATTATTCTTATTTTATAAAAAAGAGAAAATCACTTTTTGTCTTCATATGGACACAAAAGTCAACTCCTATTTTCTCATTGGAGGATACTTGTGCATGAGGATTGCTCCTCTTTCAAGCTCCACCATTGATTAAATCTTTTGCCTCTTAATCTCCATGGTTCATTCCTTCTCATTTCTTATAAAAGGAGAGCTCTCTTCTTCATTCTAGATCCCAACTTTTTATGCTAATGTTATGCTACAGGTTTTCTAGGTCACCTTGAAGCTTTTGAAGATTTGCAACATTTTTGGCTTTTTGCATCTACATGTTATCATAGTTTCATTTCTTGCATTTTCATAGCATTCTTAGCTTAGATTTCCTTTATGCTTTAGATTAATTCATCTAGCTTAATTAGGAAGGCTTGGTAATACTTGTTCTTTCCTTTTCATAGCATAGCTTGTACTTTCATTTCCATAGACTAGCTTGCATCTTTTAGTCTCATAGATTAGCTTGCATTGCATTGCATTCATTTGATTCTTGGGGGATATTGGCATCCTTGCCCTTGTCTTCATTAAATCTCCCATTGCATGGTTTACTAGCAAGGTTATTGGCTTAATAGCTCTAGCTGAGAGCATTCTTAAAAACCCTTGCACTCCATGCCTAGGGAGCTATGGATCAATTTTTGAGACCTCATTCTTGAGTGTTCTTGAATGTAATGATTCATAGAAGTGTGACACAATTATAGCACACACCGATAACCCACAAAAATACACCAGAAGACACATCAGGCATGAAGGATACAACACTCACATTATTGAATATTGAAAAAAAAGATCTATAAGCATTTAAGTTCCACCTCAAGCATAATTCAATCTAAGCATGAGAACAAGAAAGCCTACTAGGAGAAACTGAACAAAATCATTACAATAATGTCCTAAATATATAATATTCACTAAATTTGTTCCATGGATCCAACAAGGCAAAAACACCCAATTTCAGTAGTTACACATCCATTTTCAATATTCAAACACAGAAATAGCTAACTGAAGTAAGAATGCCTAGACCACCTATTGTAAATGAAGTATATACATACTTCCCATAGCATGCATGAATAAAACAACTAAATCAATGATTTAAGAAAATCAGACTAATCTTGATTAATACTATGAATTTAATCTAAACCAATAGCATTTACTTAGTTTGATAAATCCACAAATTATCTAATCCAAGAAACAATGAAATTAGAAACTAAACAATCTAAATAAACTACCATTAAATAAATTATACAATAAATGTAACATAAATTAAATAACTTATATACTAATATAAATTAAATAATTTATATCTTAAATATAATATAATTTAAACATAATATAAATTATACATATTAAAACCAACCATAACAAACTAATTAAAATTAAATTATAAGTTAATAACAAAAATTTAAAATAATTTTTTAAAAAATTAATATAAAAAAAACTTTTATAAAAAAAATAAAATCAATATATACGTGGGGGGGGCCACGACCACCCACCACCCTGTCGTTCAGGACAGGGTAGTCTGCCGTCGGCAGTCCTAGACTATCGCGCGACAGCCTAGTCTATCGTGCGGCACGCTATGTTGTCGTAGGTAGCATGTAAGGGGAGGGGAGGAGAGGGGAAGTGGGTCCCACCTCCCTTCTTACACCTTTTCAATTTTTTTTTAAAATAAAATAATACATGCCATTTCCTATGTTATTTATATATTTTTCATATATATATATTTTTTCCAATAAATATTTATCAAAGCATACTTTTTTCCTTCATATATATATATATATATATATATATATATATATATATATATATATATATATATATATATATATATATATATATATATATATATATATATATATATATATATATATATATATATATATATATATATATATATACAGATATGTATATATATATGTATATATATATGTATATATATACATATATACATACATATATATATGTATGTATATGTATATATATATATATATACATACATAAATATATATATATATATATATATATATGTATATACATATATATACATATGTATATATATGTATATGTATGTATATGTATATATATATATATATATATATATATATATATACATACATATACATATATATACATATGTATACATATGTATATACATATATATATATATATAGATATATATGTATATATATAGATATATATAGATATATATAGATATATATGTATATACATATACATATACATATACATATATATATATATATATATATATATATATATATATATATATATACATATATATATACATATATACATATATATATATACATATATACATATATATACATATATGTATATATATATATACATATACATATACATATATATATATATATATATATATATTATATAATTAATTCAAAAATTATAAAATAAACACAAAATAGAATAAGTATGTTTTAACATATATTATAAATTTCCTTTTTGATCAATCTTGAATTGGGATTCCAATGACACAGAATATATTCCTTTTGAAAAGAACATATATTTTAACAAATTTATACACTATAACCATGCCCCAAATTCAACTTTTGACTGGTGCATTTTGACTGTATTTTTTTTTACACAGAATATAATTATTTTACAAGAATTGGATTTTCTACCCAAATTGGGTTTTTCAAACAAATTATTTTTCTTTCTAAAGGGGATTAATTTTTCCTTTGCCAATATAGAACTATAGTCCCAGATTGATTTTATGTTTTACAAGAAAACCATAAACAAACTACTGATAAAATTTGACCAGCATAACGGTACAATGCCAAATCTTCATAAAAATATAAAAGAACAGATCTAGGGTTTCTCTAATACCCAAAACAAGAAATTTCATACAGATCTAATGAAAAGAATCCAGATCTATTCAAACAAAGAATTTTACCAAACAAAATTACAGAAGGCACACAACAAGAATTCCAGATCCTACCTTAGATCTAATGCTAGAAACTGTAATGAAACCCCTATTGTAGATCTAAGACTGAGATTTCTTCCAAATTCAATCCTGTCTGCAAATCTAAAAAACTATGATGAAAGAAGGAACCAGGTCTAGATGCACAACCAAGCCCAAAACAACAAGCAACCACAACAATCCACAAATCTCCCAAAATTCCAAGCACACAAGCTCTTCCCCAAAAATCTTCTCCAAAACCTGTCTCCCCCAAATAAATGCAATAATTTCCCTAATAGGAATTCCATTCCCAAATTCATGCAATCCCTAAGGAAAACTCAAATGCTAACTCACAGTTTAACTCCAAATCAAAAATTGAGGGAAAATCCAACTAATAAATTTTTAAAAAAAACTTTTTAATGCATAACTCAACTTTAACTTTTGAAAACTAGTTGTTTTACTTTTTGAAAACAAATCCCTTTTCAATTATGCACATGTTATAATTTTAAAATTCATTATTAAATAAATTAAATACTTAATGCATCCTAAAATCATGCAATTCAACTATTTAATTATTTAATAAAATATAGAAGTATAATTCAAATCACTCTCAATTAAGAACATGTTAATAATTGAAACTCATATTAAATAATTTAAATATTTAAAGCATCCTAGAACATGAAATTAAATATTTAATTATTTAATAATACACTCAAGCATAATTAAATCTAATTTCAATTAAATAATCAATTAATTCCAAATAATCACATAATTGACTTTAGATTAATCTTCTGAATTAATCATATAAGCATAATTAATCAATAAATTTAACTATGATCCTAACATTTATAACCAAATAAATTAACTTATATAAACATAAGTCAACTGAATCAAGCACAATAAAACCAAGCAAACTAAGACCAAGCACACACTCAAGAATGGAATCCATGAATTCCTATCACCTAGATGAATTCGGTAGGGTAGTCAGACTGGTACTTGTCCAATCCTAGGACAAATAGGCTTAGGTTAGGGTTTTGGATCCATGTTATCTCCCCTCTCTTACCATCTAAGATATTGTGATAGGGCACACTCATCCTGACAATTTAGGGAAGATGATGCATGATACCTATGAACCTGCTTACAACACCTACATGTACATACATAAATAGATATATAACAGAAAATGGTGGGAATCGGCCAATTGTGTGGATCTTGCAAGCAAGTAACTACAACTTTGTCCCTCAACCACATCAGGCACGTCAAACAGAAATGTAAAACAAACACATCAACCATACACATGCAAGTATGGGGGTCAGTAAATCATACGCAACAATGAAATCTTAACATATAATCTTTCATCCTAAAGTAATCATAACATTAATAAAATTGGACTAGGGGCGAGGTACTACATCCACCCCCCTAGGATTAGGCTTACTCCTGGAAGCCTACAAACATATGAGGATACATATCCCCCAAACACAAAGAATTTAATTAAAACAAAACATAACATCTAAAAACAAGTCATCGAATAAGGAACATGATATACAGTCATTAAGTCAATACAATATCTAGCTTAGGAATAAACTGGAAATCACATTGATCCATTATTCATTAAAAAGTTTCAAAAAATAGATCCAAACATTCATTCATTCCTCAACATGGAAAACATCTAGCAATCAATCGCATAAAGAACACATTCAAAATTTACATTAAATAATCAGTTAAAAGGGTTCATATAGATCTAGTTAATGCAACACTCATGCAAACATAAGGGTTACACAATGATTCTACTATCACAAAACACATATAGTACCATCTCTACGATGTCCTCCCTTATACATACCATCAAGGGTACATGTTGAACATGATAGAGACAAAACTTATTACAAAACAGGGCCAATAGTACCAAACATTCAGAGTAGCCACCATAAAACTCAAAAATATAAAACCCAAGCGGGGTAATCGTAAGTCCAACATTAAATCATAGGAGATCTTCATTTCAACAATAAATTAAGTGTGACCAGTGTCACAAAATAGATAAGGAAAAGAGAGTTGGGTGACTAATCCATTCATCAGAAAGTTCAAAATTTCAATGCTAGCCCATACACAACACGAACAATATATAAATCAACCAAAATAAATTATCAATTATACAACATTCACATAACAATGTGACTAGGGATAGCCATGCTCAAGGGAGTAATCGCTTCATGTCATCCAAAGGTATTTTACCCTAGACACATTAGAGAAGGTACCTAAACACAATAGATAGAAATAATCAACATCTAATGGACACACAACTTCCCAAAGTTCCTAGTGTAGAACCCGGTGCTCTAATCCCAAGTGTAATGCCCCGCTAGAGAACCCAGGAAAGCTTAACCTAAACATGCATCTAAGTTTGCCAGAATAATTTTTTTTTTAAGGTTAACATACACCATAAACACCAATGTGGAAGCAATAATCCTCAACTCACATTAACATAACCAACCAACACAGGTTACAACTCTCAAGGGTTCCTTAACAAAGATTACTTTAACTTTAATTAATAATATAGATTAGGTACAATTATGAAACTTACAAAAACAAATGAAAGATAATAACAACATCACCTAGAAGATAACATAAATACAACTGGTAACATAAGGCATCCATAAATCTACATCTGTTGCACATGTCATAGGGTATGTAATACAATAACCAAAAATAAATACAACATGATATCACTAAGCAACTGATACAATGATACAAGATAAAAAAGAAGAAGAAAAGAAGAAGAACACATCTCCCACAATGAAGATCGAGAAGAATCAACTATTACAAGGATCATCCAGCACTAGTGCATGAACATTGGAATCTCAAATGGTAAAAGAATCACCACCACCTGACCTTGTGAACCTAAATGGTCCACTCCCACCATGCTGAGGAGATAACAACAGATCCCACTTGGGTAACAAACATCAAACAGATCAAGCTGACGAAAGGATCATGAAAGCTCTCTAACTCAAGGTGAAAAGTAGTACAGCCATGAAAGACTCACTAATCCAGAGGCAACCAACACATGTAGGATAACTAGACTATGCATAGGAAGGTGTCATCATGTACGTCTAACCCTTGAGTATCATCTTGGTAATCTCTCTGGATTCCAACACTCAAGTGACCATACACGGTGTCAATGACTTCTCGTACTGACGAAGCCATCAACTATGCCAACTCATCCCTTTAAAGGGGGCTAGTCATCTCTCAACACCATCTTAGTCTGTACTAGCACTAACACCTGGGTGAGGACCACATCTTATTAGGTTCACTTTAATAAAACTCTCAGTGTTATATTTAGTTATCACTTGATTAAGATACTTAACAATAAGTGATCCTGGCAGCCACTTGTGGGCTCCGATGCTTATTGCAAGCCACCTCCTACTACATATCCAGGTAAACTACCCTAGGCTCATAGATCTCACATAGATCAAACAAGTACACAACCAGGTAATCCCAAATCTAGTTTCACACACAAGAACTAGAAACGATTACAAAGGCACCAAAAGCATAATACAATACATCATGAGCCTATAAGGTTAAATAGGGTATAATCAGAACTCACACATACATCCAAACAGAATACTGAGAACAAGAACAACTGACACAAACCCTGGCCTCTGGCTTTCCCCTTAGGTCTTCTAGTTCCCAATAACCCACAAAAATACACTAGAAGACACATCCGGCATGAAGGATACAACACTCACATTATTGAATATTGAAAAAAAAGATCTATAAGCATTTAAGTTCCACCTCAAGCATAATTCAATCTAAGCACGAGAACAAGAAAGCCTACTAGGAGAAACTGAACAAAATCATTACAATAATGTCCTAAATATATAATATTAACTAAAGTTGTTCCATGGATCCAACAAGGCAAAAAACACCCAATTTCAGTAGTTACACATCCATTTTCAATATTCAAACACAGAAACAGCTAACTAAAGTAAGAACACCTAGACCACCTATTGTAAATGAAGTATATACATACTTCCCATAGCATGCATGAATAAAACAACTAAATCAATGATTTAAGAAAATCGGACTAATCTTGATTAATACTATGAATTTAATCTAAACCAATAGCATTTACTTAGATAAATCCACAAATTATCTAATCCAAGAAACAATGAAATTATAAACTAAATAATCCAAATAAACTACCATTAAATAAATTATAAAATAAATGTAACATAAATTAAATAAATTATATACTAATATAAATTAAATAATTTATATGTTAAATATAATATAATTTTAAACATAATATAAATTATACATATTAAAACCAACCATAACAAACTAATTAAAATTAAATTATAAATTAATAACCAAAATTTTAAAATAATTAAAATAAAATATTAATATAAAAAAAACTTTTATTTAAAAAAATAAATCAATATATACGTAGGGTGGCCCGTGGCCACCCACCACCCTACTGTTCACGATAGGCTAGCTTGCCATCGGCAGTCCTAGACTGTTGCACGATAGCCTAGTCTGTTGTGTGGCAGGCTATGCTGCCGTAGGTAGCATCTAAGGGGAGGGGAGGAGAGGGGAAGTGGGTCTCGCCTCCCTTCTTACACCTTTTCAATTTTTAAAAAAAAAAATAATGCATGCCATTTCCTATGTTATATATACATATATATATATGTATATATACATATATATATATATGTATATATACATATATATATATGTATATATACATATATATATATGTATATATACATATATATATATGTATATATACATATATATATATGTGTATATATACATATATATATATGTATATATACATATATATATATGTGTATATACACATATATATATATGTATATATACACATATATATATATGTATATATACATATATATGTGTATATATACATATATATATATATGTATATACACATATATATATATGTATATATACATATATATATATGTACATATACATATATATATATGTATATATACATATATATATATGTATATATACATATATATATATGTGTATATATACATATATATATATGTATATACACATATATATATATGTATATATACATATATATATATGTATATACACATATATATATATGTATATATACATATATATATATATGTGTATATATACATATATATATATATATGTGTATATATACATATATATATATATGTGTATATATATATATATATATATATATATATATATAATATATATATATATATATATATATATTATATATATATATATTTATATATATATATATTATATATATATATATATATATATATATATATATATATATATATATATATATAATAGAATAAGTATGTTTTAACGATTATAAATTTCCTTTTTATCAATCTTGAATTGGGATTCCAATGACACAAAATATATTCCTTTTGAAAAGGACATGTATTTTAACAAATTTATACACTATAACCATGCCCCAAATTCAACTTTTGACTGGTGCATTTTGACTATTATTTTTTTTTAACACATAATATAATTATTTTACCAGAATTGGATTTTCTACCCAAATTGGGTTTTTCAAACAAATTATTTTTCTTTCTAAAGGGGATTAATTTTTCCTTTGCCAATATAGCTAGTTAAACTATAGTCCCAGATTGATTTTCCATTTTACAAGCAAACCATAAACAAACTACTGATAAAATTTTACCAGCATAACGGTACAATGCCAAATCTTCATAAAAATATAAAAGAACAGATCTAGGGTTTCTCTAATACCCAAAACAAGAAATTTCATATAGATCTAATGAAAAGAATCCAGATCTATTCAAACACAGAATTTTACCAAACAAAATTATAGAAGGCACACAACAAGAATTCTAGATCCTACCTTAGATCCAATGCTAGAAGTTGTAATGAAACCCCTGTTGTAGATCTAAGATTGAGATTTCTTCCAAATTCAATCCTATCTACAAATCTGAAAACTATGATGAAAGCAGGAACCAAGTCCAGATGCACAACCAAGCCCAAAACAACAAGCAACCACAACAATCCACAAATCTCCCAAAATTCCAAGCACACAAGCTCTTCCCCAAAAATCTTCTCCAAAAACTGTCTCCCCCAAATGAATGCAATAATTTCCCTAATAGGAATTCCATTCCCAAATTCATGCAATCCCTAAGGACAACTCAAAAGCTAACTCACAGTTCAACTCCAAATCAGAAATTGAGGGAAAATCCAATTAATAAATTAAAAAAAAATACTTTTTAATGCATAACTCAACTTTAACTTTTGAAAACTAGTTGTTTACTTTTTGAAAACAAATCCCTTTTCAATTATGCACATGTTATAATTTTAAAATTCATTATTAAATAAATTAAATACTTAATGCATCATAAAATCATGCAATTCAACTATTTAATTATTTAATAAAATATAGAAGTATAATTCAAATCACTCTCAATTAAGCACATGTTAATAATTGAAACTCATATTAAATAATTTAAATATTTAAAGCATCCTAGAACATGAAATTAAATATTTAATTATTTAATAATACACTCAAGCATAATTAAATCTAATTTCAATTAAATAATCAATTAATTCCAAATAATCACATAATTGACTTTAGATTAATCTTCTCAATTAATCATATAAGCATAATTAATCAATAAATTCAACTATGATCCTAACATTTATAACCAAATAAATTAACTTATATAAACATAAATCAACTGAATCAAGCACAATAAAACCAAGCAAACTAAGACCAAGCACACACTCAAGAATGGAATCCATGAATTCCTGTCACCTAGATGAATTCGGGTAGGATAGTCAAATTGGTACTTGTCCAATCCTAGGACAAATAGGCTTAGGTTAGGGTTTTGGATCTGTGTTATCTCCCCTCTCTTACCATCTGAGATTTTGCGATAGGGCATGCTCATCCTAACAATTCAGGGAAGACAATGCCCAGTACCTGCGAACCTACATACAACACCCGCATGTACATAAATAAATAGATGTATAACAGACAATGGCGGGGATCGACCGATCGTGTGGATCTTGCAAGCAAGTAACTACAACTTCGTCCCTCAACCACATCAGGCACATCAAACAAAAATGTAAAACAAACACATCAACCATACACATGCAAGTATGGGGTCAGTAAATCATATGCAACAATGATTTCTTAACATATAATCTTTCATCCTAAAGTAATCATAACATTAATAAAATTGAACTAGGGGTGAGGTACTACAGTCTCAACATTTGAAACCACCAACTCAACTCACCTCTAACCATAGGCCAACCTAACTCATATCTAACTCACCTTCCCAACTTTAGAAATCCTTCAAATAGAGGGAATTAATAGAGAAAATCATCCATTATCTTAGTACATTCTTACTCTAGAGAAATTATTTTAGGCATTGCATAGTATTTTGAATTCATTTGAATACTGATCATAATGGAGCATTGTAGTTTGATTTGAAGAACAATTGAGCATGATTAGGGAAATTTTCATCATAATTCATCTTATCTTTTCAATTATCATTCTAGGATTGTCACTATTGAATGCTAAATTTGAGAGCATTGCTTGTAGCTTCCTAGTTAGAGAGACATGAGATAGTTTTGATTCGTCAGTTTTAATTGTTTAGCATGTTAGATCTTTAAATTCATTCAAATTGATATAATTGAGTTAATTCTTTGTGAATATACTTTTTCTAGTATACACCAAAAACTCAGGAACATGGGGAAGGATCATCCCAAAATGTTGAAAAAGCACCACCATGCTCACCCGGAGCATTATTTAATCAAACCAAAGTCTTACTAACTCACTCAAGAATATGGAAATTAAAAGTGAGGATTTTGTACCAAAAATGCACTTCTCTAAGGGATGCAATGTCCAACTCAGAGTACCAAGAGATACACATGTACAAGGTTTCCTCTCATAACAAAGAGCACTCACATAATAGAGGCCCAATAGTGCACTCCTTCCACTTGAAGGGATACTCAGAGCACAACTACATACCAAGCGTAGGAGCACTATGATTTATCTTTCATCAAGAGCTCAACTATAGGTGGAAACTAGGGTCACATAACCCAAATGGCGAACATCATCCTACACCTACATCCATATCCAAGTTTAGGATGGTAAGATACACCAACTGGTACCGTTTCCTTCTAGAAAATCTAGGAATACCACTCTATAAGAAATTGTAATGCCCCGCTAGGGAACCTAGAAGAACTTAACCTAAAACATGCAACTAAGTTTGCAAATTTTTTTTTTTTTAAGTTAACAATCAATACATCAAAGTTTACAATGCAGAAGCAAAGCATAGCAATAAACAACTAACATAGGTTACAACTCTCAAGGTTCCTTGATGTAGATTATGAAAGAGTTAATTAATTAATATAAGATAAAGTTATGAATACCAAGATTACATCTGAAAGATAACATACAACATCATATGCATGATTACATAAATACAACTAGTACCATAAGGTAACCATACTAATAAGCATCCACTACACATGTCGCAGGGTATGTGAATACAATAACAGAAAAGAAATACAACATGATAACTCTGAATAATTGAAACAATGATACAAGATCATAAGAAGAAAGAAGAAAAGAAGGAACAACTGCAACATGGATCATCTAGCCTCGGTGCACGAACGTCAGAATCTCAAATGGTAAAAGAAACACTACCACCTGACCTCGTGAACCTAAACGGTCCACTCCCACCATGCTGAGGAGATAACATCAGAACCCACTCGGATAACAAACAACAACAATCCAAGGAAGAGGTCCTGAAAACTTCTAACTCAAGGATACCAAAAGTACACAAAGGTTAAACATACTTTACCAGAGGCAAATAGAACATGTAGGAAACCTAGATGCATACAAGAAGTGTCATCACATAAGTCAAATCTAGGGTTATCCTGGTAGTCCCTTCAGACCCTGACACCCTAGTGACTCTATGTGGTTATAGTAACCATCTCGTGTAGACAAGGTACTACCTATGCCATCTCCAGTCCATATAGGCGGCAAGCATCATCTCAACTCCCATCCTAGCCAAACTCAATTAGGGATCTCAGGCATGGGCGATGCACAAATATCTTATTAGGTTTATTTTAAACTCTCAATGTTTATTAATTATCACTTATTAAACTACTTGTAATGGGATCTCCTGGTAGCCACTTCTGGGCTTCGGCACCAATTCACAAGCCACTTCTTGATATACACTTAGATGACCTACCCTAGGGTTTCACATGAACAATATGAACTCTGAGTTAACACAACTCTTGAATCTCTACAACTAGATTCAACATGCAAAACCAGAAACCACTAGGATCAAACCCACCTAGGGTTAGAACAACTCATGCAAAACCAGATACATCGTAAAACAAGTTCACCAACACAACATAATATGCAGGGCAACGAAACATGACAGAAAGAATATCCAAAACCCACCTCTGGATTTTAACCCCAAAAGATAACTACAACCCCTAAAAAAATGAATACAAGTCAAATTGACCAAGGGGCATCAAAAGTCTTCACATTAAACCATGAACTCAAAAGATAACATCACTTAATTCACTCAGGAATAAACACTCCAATAATTAACAAAAGATCTTTTTAACCTTGTACTTTAATCAAATACAATTAATCAAAAGCATGACGCATCTCATCTAGCTTAAAAACATCTCTAAAAAAAAAACACAATAATTCAATTAGATTTATAACTAAGTAGGAAAATAAAATACTATTCCAATTTAATATAAACAATGAATAACCCATAAACCCATATCAACAACGTTCCTTGTAATAATCATTTCTAAATAAGAAAGCAAATTAAATTGAAATTAGTTTATACTAATTTCCTTCAATATAAACTTAAACACCTAACTCAAATATAACAAAACTAATTCTTATAAAAGAATTAATATTGAATATTAATTAAAGTTATCTATATACCAAATGAAATTAATTATATAATAAATAAAAATAAATAAAAATAAAAATTAAATAACAAATATTAAAACTAACTAAATTAAAAGTTTATTTAATAACAAAAAACAAAGTTAATAAAACATAAGTAATGTTTTGAATTTAAATTAAAAATATATATATATATGAAATCGGGGGGGGGGGGGGGGGGGGGGGGGGGGACCCGTGGGTCCCCACAACCCCCCCCTGCCCACACGGCGCTGTCCCTGCAGGGTCTATTGTGCGGCAGACCTTTGCAGGCTCTGACGCACGACAGACCCCCCCCGCAGGACTGTTGTCTGACAGTACTTTTTGGTACTATCGCATGATAGCCCTCGGGTACCGTTGCAGTGCCAAAATTAATTACATAAAAAATGCTTTTAACAATCTTTCCAAAACTTTGATAAATTCTATTTTAATTTATACATATATTATCAAATATTTACTATTTGATATATATATATATATATATATATATATATATATATATATTTTAAAAAGAATCATCCAATATTTTTTTTTTTTAAACCAAAACATATATTAGTTAAATTTAAGCAAAAACAAACTAGTTTAATATATATATATATATATATATATATATATATATATTATATATATATATATATATATATATATATATATATATATATATATAATATATATATATATA
Source organism: Chamaecyparis obtusa (assembly GCA_027943335.1). Taxonomy (NCBI): domain Eukaryota; kingdom Viridiplantae; phylum Streptophyta; class Pinopsida; order Cupressales; family Cupressaceae; genus Chamaecyparis; species Chamaecyparis obtusa. Next base: position 249,886 of record BSBK01003948.1, read on the forward strand.
TATATATATATATATATATATATATATATATATATATATATATATATATATATATATATATATATATATATATATCACAAATACAATATTTCATAACATGAATATTATCTCCAATAATTTCACAAGATCAAAACTCTAATCTTCCGGATTTTCAATTGATCTATAACAATTACCACCAACTTTGAGATTTTTTTAATAACAAATAGATAGATTCAAATCACACAATGGATTACATGCAACCTTTTCCTAACATCCACTAATTTTAACATTGCTTCTCAAACAATCAAAACCATCAAGCACGAAGAAGACACTTTCTACAATATCCTACAGGAATTTTGAGAAAGATTAACAATAATAAATTCAAAAACCTACCTCAATTCAAATTATACAGATTCGATGATGACTAGAACGAAGAAGACAAAATTTGAGCTTTTCGAAGAACTCTCTCTCCAAAACCTGTCTCCGCAATTTCTGTCACAAAGCTGTCTCCAAAAATTCCTCCTCCAAAACCTGTGTACTCGAATAATGGCCAAAACACCCAATACTTAAAGAAACTTCCTTTCTCATGCATGAATTCGAACTCAACTCCAAAAAGGGCTTTGCATGAAGATGAACTTTAGTTTACTATTTAGTCTCAGTTGAACTGAAGTCTCCTCTTCACTTTGACTTGAGTTGAAAACACATAACCAAACTTCAACTTGAATTACTAATTCAATTTCATGCAATTATGAATGTGCACATAATGCATTCAATTAAATAATAATTAAAAACATTTACTTAACATAATAAACACATGCTAAAAATAACCCTCAATTTAATAAATATATTATAATTGAACAAAGGTTAATTTCATGATTAAAATATTTCAAAAGTGAGGATATTTAATTAATTCACATTAATTAAATATTTCAACCACACTCAAAAATAGCATATAATTAATTCCCAATTAATTAATGCATCAACTATACAAAAATAATAATAATTAAACCAAATAAATACATTTATTTAATTACCATTTAAATACTATGCCACAACTAAAAAATAGCATGATCTAAAAAACTAGAAATCACATCAAATGCCACAAACCAACAAATCAAAAAGACCTAAGGACCCACATTCAAACTCAGGACTTAGGTGTAAACTCTTGCCAATTGGATGAGTTTAGAAGGGTGGAAACACATAATCGTGTCCCCTACTTTAGGACAATAATTGTCTTAGGTTAGGATTTGGAACTGAATATTATCTCCCCTCTTTTACCATTGAGATTAGAAATAGGGGCATGCTCATCCTGACAATTCAGTGAAGTCAATGCCCGGTACCTGCGAACCTGCATAAGAGACAAGCATGTGCATATATATAGAGATATAACAGACAATGGTGGGGATCGGTCGATCATGTGGATCTCGCAAGCAAGTAACTACGACTCCATCCCTCGACCACATCAAGCACGTCAAACAAAAATGTAAAACAAACACCTCAACCATACACATGCAAGTATGGGGTAAGTATAATCATCAACATCAACAAATTCCTAACATATAATCTATCATCCTAGATTAATTACAACGTTATAAAATCAGACTAGGGGTGAGGTACTACAGAAATCCTCTAGCAACCCAATCTCTGACATGGGTCTTTCCAAGGAGGGATAACTTAACCAATATAATATCATATTATACACACACACACACACACACACAGATATATATATATACAAATAGATATATATATATATACATATATATACATAATACATATATATATATATATATATACATATACATATACATATACATATAATATATATATATACATATACATATACATATATATATATATATATATATATATATATATACATATATACATATACATATATATATACATATATACATATATACATATACATATACATATATACATATATATATATATATGTGTATATAGATATATATATATATATATGTATATATATGTATATATGTATATGTGTATGTATATATATATATATATATATATATATATATATATATATATATATATATATATATATATATATATATATATATATATATATATATATATGTACATATATATATATATATCTATCTATCTATATATATGTATATATGTATGTGTATATATGTATGTATATATATATGTATGTATGTATCTATAATATGTATCTATATATATATATATATATATATGTATGTATGTATGTATGTATGTATGTATGTATGTATGTATGTATGTATGTATGAGCATAAAGAGATATAGCTACTGGAGTTTCAAGACTAAGAAAGGAGTCACACTATTTCATCCCAAGAAGAGTTAGAGAAATCACCACAAAAAGTAACCCCAAAGAACACTCATCGACACTAAAAACCAAACAGTGGTGCATCAAGCACTTCCAAAACACTCTAACATAGGCAAGCACAACAATGAGAAATGGTCATGAAGAACCACAACATGGATCAAAACTCATTGGTCGACTAAGTCACACCAAACCATCTAGGATAGCAATGCCATGAAAGAAGACACTAAAGATCTCAAAATCATGGCATGGAGAAAACAAGAATCTCACTAAGAATACACACTAGGAACCAATAAAAAGCTTCCAAGATCAACCAATATCAGATAAGATATAGAATGACATAACATACAATAGTATATATCATGATTCTATCTAATGATCAAAATTAGGTCTAGGAATCATTACTATCCATTCCTAATAGTTTGCATCAAGGTCATGCAATAATAATCTCATCAATAGGGGACACATTTACCAATCAATTGTACAATGGAACTATCAACATCCATACTAAGGATATTTACAATATAATGCATCTTTAAATAAATTAATGGTAACATGCATATACATCATTATCAATTACACTTCTTCATACACAAGCAAGAATTTCTCATAATTTAAATAAGAAGATATTATCATTAACATCTTTAAAACTACTCAACAAGCATAGTACAATATTTCCTCCACAATGTTCTCCCTTGCACATACTATCATAGGTCCACTGTCATGCCCAAAATAAACAACAAAAAAAATGTAACTAATTTTTTTTTTTTAAAAAGAACAAAGGGTGTGAAAGGTAAAAAGGAGACTAAACCTCGGCTATGCCAGGTGCAATCTAGGTTCAAGTTATTAACTGATGTAGCAAGAGTCAGACCTCGAGAGGCGAGGACCCTAGGGTTCATAACATCCAAAAGAGCTCATGCTTCGGGTGCAATCCGAATGTCTAGGGCATCGGTCTACTCCCTAATCAATGTCAATTGTCTAACCACTAACACAGTGAAGTATACCTAGGTCATTATGTTCAAATGTCGTGTGTCCATTCCTTTCTAGGATCAGAAGTTGGAGTAAATTCACGTATCAAAATATTAGTTAAAACAAGGATGTTATCATGATAATAATTTATTTCATACCGACAGGGTTTGATTTGGTTCGTTACTGACCAAAGATCTTTGTCTATGTCATTCAAGATTAATACATGTTAAAGTTACTCAAGTAAGGTAAGATTAGAGGTCCTAAAACATACATTAGTATACAATTCTAATAGCCAAAAGAATTATCAATTCATCCTAGAGTAGTTGTTCTACTATCAAGTTCTTATTCACTTAATAGAATAATCTATCGAGTTAACAAATTATATCATAACTGATTAGAGTGAAACACATTACTCCCTTAACTTATAATGTGACTCTACTAGGATGCATTTAACAAATTACAATGATTATTTAATTATAAGAATATTCTATCAACCATAATCCAAGATTATAGACTAGTGTATTGACTAATTAACTAAATAATTACCCATAAAATTGATTAAAATAGCTAAAATTATTACCTAAAAAAATTATGCCAAAAGAAATTAGTTAATCTCACCCATAGATTACAAATATCAAGTAACCCTTACTAACTACTAAATCCCTAACTAACCTAATAACCTATCACACTCTCCCTACAAACTTAATCTCCTAAATTAATAGGAAGGTTCCAATACAAGATTATATAATAAAATACTACTAAACTATTTACCTAAAACAAAAGCAATTCTATGAATAATAACATTATAAATAACAATTCAAAAGGAAACTAAAACTAATCTGCCACTACCTATCCATCCTACCATTATTTCCTAGGTGCCACCTCATACAAAAAGGCTCAAGTCCAAAAGAGGGAGGGCGCATTCCAAGGAAAGGACAAAGGGGACAAGAGTTTAATGGGTCCCACTCCCATCATGGGGAGATTTCACAGCTACCAAGGATTCAAAAAGAACATAATTTAAATTTTGCTTGAAGTCAATGCAATCCCCAAAAAGGTGCTCCCTTTTCCCAAGGATGAACCAAGTGGAGGGTGCGCCTGCCAAGGAAGGAGGTACTCCTTAATGACAAGAGGAAAGGTGTCACAATCTCATGTCAGAGATAGGTGCGCTTGGAGAGGAGGAGGTTTGAAAAGTGAGTGATAAATTAGCCATGTCAGTTCATGAGGTTCAAGGAATTAAAGGGGGAAGACAAGGCATTAAATTTGCCTTGTTGTTGAGGTCACTTCCCATTGACCTTTTTACCCACGTAGGTGGTAGTTTTAGCAAGGAAAAAAAACATATAACAATTCCAAGTCAGTCCACCTGCGCATGGGGAAAGGAAAGGTGTGGGGTCCACTACAAGTGGAAGGTGATATTAAAGGGACCTTTAAGGCATGCTTATTATATTGTCAAATACTTTAGGTTAATAGTTGTTTAGGAGATGTTTTAGATAAAGTTAATTTTAATTAATGTCTGATTGGTTAGAGTGGAATATTCTCTGTGTAATATGAGAATATTGATGTCTTCATACAATTTCCAGAGAGCAAAATGCTCTCTAAAATTCTGGAAGTGTCTATTTTAATAAAACATAGTTTCCTTCATACTTTTACATTTGTTTCATTTGACTTATTAAGGGCAACTATATAAGACTTAATGTACCATTGAGGTTGATGAATTAGAGTGTTATTGTAGAGGTTTTCAATAATATCAATTATGTTATTGCACTCTATTTCTCTATTGCATTTGATGAGAAATGAGCATAGAATTAGGTTCATTTGAATTGTTAATATAACTAAGACAATTCTTCAAACTATAATAGAGAAACTATCATAACCATGCATAAGTTGAACTTTAAAAGACATTGAAAACTATCACATTTCCCTTTCCATAATCTTGAATATCATTTCATAAAAAAAACCACTCCATTATTTAAGAAATCAATTCCAATAAACATAATAGAAATGCATTGTATTTTCATTATAGTCCTCTTATCAAATTCATTACAAAATCTCTATGATGAAGGAGCTTCACTTTTCCTTTACATGATACAATTGAAGAAGATGTTCAATGAGAGAACAAACATAAAGATTACAAATTTCACTTCATCACAATACATATGCCATTTCACATACATCCACCACTTCACCATGGACTCAATAATGAGAATACATCACAATGTACAATGAGAGGGGGATCTTCTTCAAGATCTACAATACAACAACATATGAAGTTATAATACAAGCACATCCAAGAAAGGACTTCTTCAAGCTTCTTCTACATGGGGCTTGGCTTCAATACCTGCAATAAAAGGGAGAGAACCATGGGTGCTCACCACCCAACCAAGGTCTCTTATGAAGCCACCCCCAAGCTTGGAGAACCAAGGCTAAACGGGTATGCAACAAGATCAACAAAATGCTCACAAACAATTTACACAATACACATACAACAAATTATTCCCTTCCAAGGTTACACAAATGAGTCTTACAAGCTCATTGAGAGGGTGGAGGTGGGCTTTTCCAAGGGGAGAATGCCATTACATACAAATTTTCTCACCATGAGTATTCAAATGCCTCTTCAAGGCTACATATCCAAATGCCTCTTCAAGGCTACATATCCATGCATGTCCAAATGCCTCTTCATACACATACTTTGCTTAACATCCTCTTCAAAATACAAGAATGCAATGGCTTCCATGGTGCCCATACACCATGGACTTATCCCTCTTCTCCAAGAGAAGAGACTCTCACCTCATGGAGAGCCCAACTAACCCCTCCACCCATAGGCCACTTCTTCCCTTCCCAAAGGGTGAGTAATGCCGCACACCCATAAACAAGAACTCCCTCAATCAAGCCAAAAAGAACAAGATCAAACCATGAAATCAAACCCAAAATCCCTCCCTTACAACACATTGTCACAACAAGAATCAAGATTCATATACATGAGAGGGAAAGATACAAGCTAATCTAATGCACAAGTAGAAAGACTTCCATGAGAAGAGTAACCAACCTCCACAAGTGTGATGGAAATAGAAATTTGAGAAGAGCTTATCCACTTTTCTTCCTCCTCCAAAACCCTAAAGTCTCTAAAATTAGAGAGTGGGTGAACACCCTCTAATTCTATCCAAGGCCTCTAAAAAGGGCTCCAAATTCTACCCACCCACCAATCATAATTACAGATTTGACTCTAAGGTCTCCTTGATTTCCCTTGTCCCCACATGATTAATGCTTGATTGGAAGGAAAGGTAAAGTTGGGTAAGGGTCAAGATCCATCCAATCTCGTAGGTAAGGGTAAATGGGTCCAAAAAAGGGTTGCCAAAGTCTCTAGGGGGTTTAGGATATGCTCAAAACCTTCCTAACCCATACCCCTAACATTAAGATACATAAATTATGCCAAAAATGACCCCTAGAACTTCTTAGTGACCTCTAGACGTGGCTGCAATAAAATAAATTTAAATGAGTACATTACAAGTGTCAAGTGACACTAACAATTGCACATTACATACAAATGCCAAGAAAGACAACACGAAGCTAACTACCAATGCACACGAAAATTCACTTTTACGACAAGTTCACATTACAACGAGGCTTTGTAATCCCACATTGGACTAAGCCTTGGTTTACTCAGTTCACATGTGTTTAACCTTGGTTCTCCGATAATTCCCATGGTTCTCGTACCTGCACACTTCACATCGAGCATCAGTAGTTCAAGATGATAACATTACATGAAATATACATATTCAATTTCCTATTTAGTATCATAACTCAATATGTATAGCTCAATTCAAATCATAATTTTCCATTCAATAATATTCGAACATCATAAGTACATAATCATCATGTGCAGTAATCAAATCTAATCATGAATAATTCACTTAATCAACGATGCATAATAAAAATCATGATGTACCCTAGATTCACATCCACACATACATAATATAATAATCACCATCAAAATATCGTATCTCGAGTCTCAATCCAAAATAGATCAACAAGTGTATCACTGTATCAAAATGCAGAAAAAGAAAGGTGCTATGATGGGTCGGGGTGAGGCCTCACATCCACATTGAAAAAAAAGACTCACAAAACATAAAGCTAGGAATAAATAGAAAACATTCAGAATAGTCACCATGAAAGTAAAAGGGAAAAACCAAAATGGGGGAGTTGTCAATTCCAACAATAAATTCCCAAAAATGCATGAAAATAAAACATAAATCAATTGAGACAACCATCACAAAGAGATAGGTAAGAGAGTTTTAGTGACTAATAAAGGCATAAGAAACACCCCAAATTATGCTAGCCCACACAACACATGAAAATATCCACCAAGAAAATAAAACAAAGCACCAATCATGAAATACATTCACGAAACATTGTGACAAAAATCAATCACATAAGAGGGAGTAACCTCAACACGATACTGAGGATACAAAATCTCATTAGCATTAGAGAACATACCCAAACACACATTGAATAGTGAACTATCAAAAATATTAGTCATATGCATAATTAAAATTTTGACAAAAAAAACAATATTCTTTCACAATTAAAATTTCCTTATTCTTTTCCATGCAATGCATTAATTCCATCATGTAGGGTCTCAATCAAATGAGGTTATAGGAAAAAACTCAAAACATATGTTGAATGCGCAATACAAGTTCACCAAGAACACAACATGAAGAGGGTAGTTACAACCACAAGGTGAAGCACACACTAGGTTGGAACATGAGACTCAATCTCTCAGAGGGGTTCTCAACACAATCACACAAGAGGGGTTTCACCATTATGGGTCAAGGAATGTATGACCAACAACCATAGATGTTCTTCCCTTAACTAGGGTATGCACAAATTGCATCATGAGCCATCACATTGGCTATAACAATACAACACCACTCATCTCATGAGGGTATGATATCAACCTCAACATCACACAAGTGATGGTAAAATCTAGTGGCACAATGGCCTCATTTCCCTCAATGGAAGGTAGATACAAGGTCACAAAGACAACATCCTCAACTCACATGATTCTATGCAATTTTGGGACATAGGTCATTAACCAAAATGATCTATTATATTGATTAATGATTTCACTTCTCATTACCAATGATTGTATCTTTTCAATAATTGCCATGGTGCATAAATATCTCTCTATAAGAAGAATGCATAACAATGTAAGAAATAATATGTCACATACTTGACCAATATAAATCCTCTCATTTACCTTCTCATTAATGAAACAATCAATAGAATGCATAGTGCACCACGCTCCATAAGGAGTCAATCAATTCTTCACTCAAGTTCATGCATGGAAACAATTTAGTAGTCCCAACCAAGTAGGATCACATCAACAAGAAATCCACTCAAGGGAAAGTTAGCACTTGAAACAACCAAGGATCAATATATACACATAATATATCATGCTATAACATATGAAATAACAACCTTAGTTTCAAAGACATTCACACACATGGACCACACAAAAGGTCACAAAACACTCGAAAAACCATGATAAAAACACTATCCATATGGTTTAAAAAGGCTCTAAAGAGGTTCTCAAATAGGGGTATCATCCATCCCTAGAGAAAAATAACCAGTGAATACAAATCCGATCTATTTTGATTAAAATGGCCTCTCATAGACAAAGGATATCCAAATATAGAATTATTTTTTTGGATAGACCCTTAGCAAGTACTCTTTGTTTTAAAAGTGTTAATTCATATCTATTGGAAGATTCATTGGATGCGCTAAAAGTCTGATCAAAGGCACTAATCTTATGGTAAACTAATAATTCCAAAATTACTAATATAAGAGTCAAAAGTGATAAAAGATGAATCAAAATCACTAAAATATTGATCAAAATTGCTAAACTATTGATCAAAAGTGCTAATCTAAAGGTCAGAGGCACTAAATCGAAAGTAGACCTTCCGAAGGCCATAACTTTTGCATCTGACATCCGTTTGAATCCATTCAAAATGTGTCAAAAATATCTTCATGATATCTATGATATAAAGGACATAAAAAAACCTATGACATTATCATTTTTTCACCATCCATTTAAATAAAATTTGGTCCAATATTAGGTATCCTTTGTTGCCTTAAACATGAACCTTAAACATGAAACGAATGAGGCTTCTTAGTCTGACAACTGGGTAGGATTTTTGACACCAATGTATGGCATGAAATGAAGGTATATCCACAAAAAGGAGTATTGGATATCTATAAATAAATACATTACCCACTCGATTGAAATATAGAATATAAAGTAGTAAATTACTCTAAGAATCAAATGCATACTTGTGCATATAAGATCAAGTATAAATACATCCAAGAATCTACTCCAAATACAATAAGTGAAAGGGAAAAGTGTACATACATCGTAAGCCAAGTGAAGCATATCATGGAGAAAGAAATGAGAAAACTCTCTTTGAATCTAGAGGAAGCCCACCATGTCTACACCATTCCCCAATAGTGGTATATCAATGCAATGCCACCCTACCATGTGGAACCCTCAGGGCCCACCCCACTATGCTATAGAGATAGTAACCTAACCATAAAAGAAAGGAAAACATGTAAGAAATGAATGATTCACACACACGCCAATCAAAATGCATGTCTCAAGGATGAAACAATAGTCTGAGTATAAACAAATAGATACATAATACAAGACACATGGAAAACACTAACATGTGATCCAAAGAAATACAAAATGTGAAGAGTACAAATAAACATGAAGAATACTCAACACGTGATCCAATATCCAAGGTGGATACCAGGCACACTTAAGATACAAAGGGTCACTACTCAGTACTAATTTTTTTGGGTGTAGAGACTAAAGAGTGGGAGTGTCATCACATGAAACATGGTGGCCCATGTGGCTTTGAGAAATCATTCACTGAACAAGGAAGATTTATTGAGCCATATCAACATCTTCATATAGCAAGGCTATCTATATCATATCAACATCTGCAGATTGCAGGGTACTATATCATATCAAAGTCTTCAAATGATGAAAAGGAAAACAAATGCCATATCAACATCACCAAATGCTGACAAGGTAATCACATTAACTCTTGTTAATATTTTTTTTATCCCATTCATTTATTTAGTTATCACTTATTAAGAAATCTACCAAGGGATACCCTAGGACCCATTTGTGTCCCAGCACGCCTTGGAGAGCCACTCCACTCCACTACTCAAATACCAAAAAAGCTCATCTCTTTACAAAAATGAGGGGCAAAGAAAATAATGCAATAAGGAAAAATCCATAAAATACTTTCAAATTCATAAACCCAAAATGTATATGGTAAGATCTATTGGTCTCACTAGCAAGAGCACAGGTCGTTCAAACCTTGACATAGAAGCATAGCTCAACTACATGTTTGGATGTGATCTCAAACACCATACATATACATATCACATGCAAGATCAACCTCAATCATGGAGCATTCCAACACAAGGGAAAGGAAACAACAATAACCAACATAACACCAAAGGCTCAAAATCAAGTTTCCATGAAAATATGAGAAGCTAAGAGTACAAGTCTCTAAAGATCCTATCAAGTAAGAATAGCTAAACTATGCTCAAGGATGTAGTTTCAACACCTACATCCACATGTCTCATGAGATCTTTTCTTAGGAATGGAAGGTATCATTACCAAAGACATGAGAAACAATGAAAAAGCAAGCAAGGAGGATATCTCAACTCCAAAACACCCAAGGAAAGAAACCGAGTAAAGGAAAAACCAAACCAAATAACAAGCTACTTGAATGGCCACTTTTCCAAGAGAACAAGTACCCATAGAATCCATCAAAATCTTGTTAGAACATGAGGAAGACTCAAAACTCCTAAAAGTAACAAAATACTAAAATTTTGACAAAATTCAGCAAAGGGCAAAAATGAGCAAAAATAATCCAACAAGACATATTCGGGTTGTGATAGAATATAATAAGAATGTCCTATATCCATTCCTTCTTTGAAATAAAAAAAGTTGTAGAATTCTATTGAAATTAATGACTCATTCGCACCCAATAATTTTTAGATATAATTTGGGTGGCACACAAAACAAGAAAAACATAAAACACCCAAAATTCAAACATCATAGAATTTTACGAAAAAAAAACCCAATTTTTATTTTACCTCTAACAAACAAAAAATAAATAAAAATTCAATTACCTAGCACATATGAAAAATCCAACAGCATAACAAGGTAAAAACTTCAAACCCCAAATATGGAATCAAATAATTACTCATATACATGTCCAACTGGGCTATGAAATCAAACAAAAGTGTGGGGGAATTCTTATCCTCAACCCATGAATCTATTATAAATAAGTTTACTCAAAAAAACAAAGTAAAATGAGGGATCTAAAAAGTCCTACCTCTCACGAATGAAGCAAAAACCAGAGTGAGAAGGAGACAATGAAGACTCCACCAAATGGAATGAAATCGTTAGCAAAGTGGAGGAATCTTGGAATGAATCCAACGAGTTGTTCCTCACAAATATTTGACACCTAAGTCAAACACAAGGAGAAAGAATCAATTTTTCTCCAAGAGGGTTTTGAAGAAAAAATCCCATTTCTCAAAGGCACAATATGAGAAGTGAGTGAAAAATCACTTTTTCAACATTATTAAGAAGTTTTTCAAAAGTGAATTATAAAATAGATTATTTAAATAATTAAATAATTAAATTGACCCTTTATCCAAATTAATAAATTGACCCTAGATATTTGGACTCCAACTATGAAAAATTAGTTGGTAAAAAAATTAAATTAAATCACACAATTATTTTAATAGATTAAAGACATTTCCCAAGTCACCCCAAAGTAATTCCAATCAAATGGAATTCAACTATGGCCAATTAGCCGGTGAAAAAATTAATAAAATAAATCAAATCCCCAACTATATAAAAATTAGTATTTAAATTAAATCATTTTACAACAACTGCAGGAACTCTAATGCACAAACAATCACTAGTCTCAACACAAATGCAGTATGAATAGATGGGTTTACCAACACATACTGGAGGATGTAAACATGATATAATAAGTTATGCCTATTGGCATATGATGAAGATGATCCTATGCTAGATCATGTGATAGATGTTGTAGTGTTGTCAATGCTGGAAACAAGTCTTTTGGGTAGATTGAATCACATATACTAGTGAAAAAGATGATTGCATAAGGATTTTTTTAAGTGTTTAGTCTATTGGTGATAACAAAGTTAGTCGTAGAAATTTTTTTGTGTGGTGATGACTTGGATTATTCAGATGGTACGATCAATTAGGATGTATCTACAGAGTCATGTTTACCTAAATCTATGATCGCCCAAGAAGATTTGAAGTACACATGGAGATTTGAGTCAAACATCGACATTATTGGAAAGAATAGTTAATTAGTCAAGTCAAGGTGATTAAATAGAGGGAGCAATCATATATTTGTCAATGTTCATTTTTTTTTGAATTAAATTGTTTAGAACCGACATTGAGGATTTTAATTTACTATGTTGGTAGGAGATCTCTTATGAAATTTTAATAGATTTTGGAAGCTGAATTTAGTAACACATTTTAGGATTGCTCCATCGACCTAAATGTTATGTAAGGAGATGAAATCAAGAGTTAGGGTTTTTGTTGGTTAATGTGGAGATTGCGATCTATGAAGGTGATTGTACAGTTACAAAAGAATGGATAGAGAAATTAGAGTAGTATATTTGAGTAGTACAACAATGAATCTATCATGCAGAAGGTGCTACATTTATATCACTTATTGATTTTATCACTCAAAAAAAGTTATAATAGGATTATGGTCAAAATCCTTTAACATGATTACTCTTAACAGGGTAAGAAGGATCTTAACAGGTCTGAAGATTAAATCCTCTTACCAAGTGACTCTCAGAAGGATTTTAAATGCATTAACATGGTAGTTCCTAACAAGAATTTGTAATAGCCTCTAACTGGGATATAGATACTCTTAACCAGGTATACCCTTAACAAGGTGATGTAATGCTCCTAAAAGGGAAGATCTTATTGGTGCACTAGTGAGATTAATGAGTGATAATTTGCACCATGGGTTTTCCCTCTAACAATGGTTTTCACTCAAAAATATATGTTTCCTTGTGTTGTTTATTTGTGGATGTTTTATTTTATATGCTTCTATGTTAAATTTACATATGCATGTTGATTAATTTAGAAGATAATGGAAAAAGGTTTTTGATTTATGGTTGCACTGATTCGGCCCCGCTCTCAATGCCTTATAAGACTAGCAATTCAGAGTTCTCTTGAAGAAGACTAACAACTTGGGGAGGATCCTTAAGGCAGATATGGGGGGTTTGAGATATCAAAAGAAGCTTGAAATAAAAATTTCAGATGATGAAGATGTTATTGGAAAGTTGAAGCATTCAAGAGATAAGATACAATAACTTGTTGATCAATTGAGTGAAAGCCAAGATCTTATTGAACAACTATCTAAAAAAAGTGGATATGAGGAATCTGAAGCTTCTCTAGAAGCTATGTTCTTGCAGAATGAGAAACTATATAAAGACAAGAAGAAAATCAATATAGAGTTATAATCTTTGTAAATCAGAATGGGGGAAGAGATGGGAGCAAGGAAAATTGAAGAGGAATCCCTAAAAGCCAAGGTGGGTGAGAAGCACTAAAAGCCAAGGTGGGTGAGCTCTTCAAACCTAAACAAGAAGTTGTTACATTTCACGCACATCTACATGAGACAAATGAAGAGAACCAACAAGCCCTAAGGGAGAATGAAAATATGAGAAAATAAAATGAGAAACTAAAATGAGTTAAAGGCTACATATGATTTGTTGGACAAGTTCAATGAAATTTATGAAAAGCTATATGAACAACTAAAGAATAAGAGAATGCATGGATAATTTCATGGTTTAGGTTACACAAGTTATGAGGTTGGTGAGTCTTTTGGAACTAAAAGGGACAAGAAAGATGTCAAAGCAAAACCTAAGGTGAATCAAATGAAATATGGTAAGAGATCTTATAAACCAGTTTGTTTCAATTTTCACAATGTTGGACATACAACTAATGTATGTAGGGAAAATATTAGATCTAGTATTCCAAGCATCAGACCTAATACTAGACCAGATCTTTTTGATGACTATTATTAAAATTAAAATATATATGGTCATAGAGACAATGAGTGTAGGAAAAGGATGAACAATAAATGGTCACAAGTCAACCAATAGAACTCTTATCAAAATAGGAACCAATAGGATGTTACTTATTCACATTTCCACAAATAGAGGCAATGTAGGTCCTTAGAGATCAATTGGTATGGCATGTTTCCACTATCATAAGATAGGACACATTGCAAGGTTTTGTAGATCAAGGAATAATAAGGTGAACCAACCAACTAACTAGTTATACAAGAAAAAGGGAAAGGATATTTCAAATGTTGAAGAAACAAAGAACCAAATGAGCAAGATCTGGATGAAAAAGTGTGAATTAAAATCATCATAAGATTCCACATCTTCACAGGGTGTGGAGAATTCATCGTTAAACTAAGTCATCATCGGCTGAGGGGGACAAAGATATGTCAAATCTACTTAAGAACCCTCTAGATGCATGTTCAATAAGTTGTATTTACATATTTAGATGCATATGGTTGTTATAATGCATGATATGAAGTTTGTTTCAATTATAAGAAACTTTGGTTGACTGCTAACGAGATCTTTGGAGCTATATACTATTTTATCAATTGGTGATGCATTTAATGTTGTAGTGTGTTGGAGGATAAAAAGTGATTTTGGGTCTTATTATGCACCTACACATTCAAGAGCTATAGCCAAGAGTGAGAGAAGTGGAGTTTGAGAATATTTATAGTGATTGAGATGACTGTAGAAGGATTTGAAGTGATTTCAGTGAATAAATGAAAGGGTTTGTACCATTTGTCAAGAGGTGACTTAAGAGGTATTTTTTGATATTTTTTAGCTTGATTATACTATTTTAAGGATGGATACACCTACCATTGTTGAGATCAATGTGAAACCTAGGCCTGAATTTAAAAGGCACCTATATAAGTTAGTTGAGGATGATCCAAAGGGTTCCC
This sequence comes from Chamaecyparis obtusa, assembly GCA_027943335.1. Taxonomy (NCBI): domain Eukaryota; kingdom Viridiplantae; phylum Streptophyta; class Pinopsida; order Cupressales; family Cupressaceae; genus Chamaecyparis; species Chamaecyparis obtusa. The sequence goes on from BSBK01003948.1 coordinate 265,273, forward strand.
TAACTAGCGTACCCTATAGAGTGTTGCACATAGAAGATGTTAGGTCATATATCCATTAAAAGATTGAAGATTTAGGTGAACCACATATTCATTCATTGTATGAAGAGTTATGTCACAATCTGGTGCTAAAGGATGAACACAAAGTTATCACTAACAAGGGTTTTGAATACGCGATACAATTTCCCTCTAACATTGAGGAAGAAAAAGTTAAATATGTATTGAGAAGGGTTCACAACAAATTCATGTGGCTTTACCGACCCTACAAGATCAAAAAAGAAGCTATACATGTAAAAACTAGATTTTTTTCTACTAGCGAGGTACCACAACTCCAAACTATTCCACAAGATGTAGTAACTAAGATAACCAAATTGAAGTGGTACAAGCATGCAATGATGATCAACAACATTCCTAAGAAAATAATAATAATATTGTATTCTAAAATATAAAAAAATTCTTTAAAATTATTACATTATTCATAAATGAATAATTATCTTGTAGCTTATTTGATATTCTAGAGCCTTCTTTAGTAGTGGATAAGTTTGAGCTTTCTATAAAATGAAATTTAAGATCTTGGCATTAGTTGACTACTACTTTTGATTATATCTGCAATATCTGTAGATTACTTCTCCATATAAATGAGTTGTGGTGGTGTTGAAATAAAAATGGCCTAAATCACACACACTAAGTATAATTTGGTAATTTCAAGACAAGCAAGGACATCACCCACATTATAGAAGAACACTCCACTTTGCTAAGAATATTATTTTTTGGATTAAAAAAATTGACCTAGGAAGACCCCCTCTCGACTTGTTTTGTTGGATTTGTGTAAAGTGAATATGAAAGTGTAGATGATTTAGTTAAAATTCAAGAAAATAATTATAATTAAAAATTAGATATATTTGAACCTTCATTATAAATATTTGTTTGATAGTTAACACAGACCTGATTGAGGATAAGTCCAATCTTGCATCACTAACTCACACTTTGAAACAAAATCATGAAATTAAAAACTTTATAGTACTCATTTAATTTTGAAGTTCATACTTTACAAAATGGATTCATAATTAAGCTATTATTTAAATTTACATAAGCACAAATTTCCTCCATTCTCCAATTTTTCGTGCCTCTATTATATTTTCCTAGTAGTGAGTCATTAATTCAACTCACTCTCTATAGCTACAATATAGCTTTGCATCTCATATGACAAACCTCTAATTTTGTTCAAATATTATCTACACCATTCTTACTCTCCTATCTTTCTCCTTTCTTATCCATGTCTATCAACATTCTTCCTTCATACTTATATGTGCAATTTTAGAATATTTGTCTTCTTTAACATGAAACTCTCTCTCTCTCTCTCTCTCTCTCTCTCTCTCTCTCTCTCTCTCTCTCAGACGTGCACACATACATTATTGTATTGTAAGGGGTCCAAATGGGTCTTGAGGGGTCATAGGAAACATTAATGTGTCATATGACACATTAGGAGTGATTAGGACCCCTTACCATATATTAGTGTATGGTAAGTGTTCCTAAAGGATTATAAGACTTCTTAAGGGGTCCTAAGAAACATTAATGTTTCCTAGAACCCCTTATCAAAAAATAATGCATGGTAAGGGGTCCATAGGGGTCTTAAGGGGTCCTAAGATACATTAATATGTCTTAGGAACCCTTATGACCCCTCCAACATCTTAGGATGCATCCTAGGACACCTTACCATATATTAGTGTATGATAAGGGGTTCTAAGGGGTCTTAGGACACATTAATATGTCCTAGGACCCCTTAATGTGGCCTAAGACCTTGTAAGACCCCTTAAAACACCTTAGGACCCTTTAACATACGTTATTGTATGATAAGGGGTCTTAAGGGGTTCCAAGACACACCTATGACTACTTAACAAACCTTATGACCCCTAATATATAGGGTAAGAGGTCCTAAGGGCTCATAGGGTGTCCTAGGACACATTAATGTGTCCTACATCCCCTTTTGACCCCTTAGAACCCCTTACCATACAATAATGTATGATAAGGGGTCATAAGGTGTTATAAGAGGTCTTAAGGGGTCCTAGGACACATTCATGTGTCCTAGGATCCGTTAAGAATCCTAAAGACCCCTTACCATATACCAATGTATGGTAAGGGGTCTTAAGGGGTCCTATAGGTCCTTAAGGGTTCCTAGGACACATTAGACCCCTTAAGAGCTCTTATAACAACTTAGGACCCCTTATCATACAATATTGTATGGTAAGGTGTCCTAAGGGGTCAAAGGGGGTTCTAGGACACATTAATGTGTCCTAGGACACGTTATGACCCCTTAGCACTCCTTACCATACTTATTAGGGGTTAGAAGGTTTTTTAAGAAGTCATAGGTGTCTCTTGGAACCCCTTAAGACCCCTTAGGACCCCTTACCATACAATAATGTATGGTAATGGGTTCTAAGGGGTTGTGAGAGGTCATAAGGGGTCCTAGGAAATATTAAGTTTTCCTACAACCCCTTATGACCCATTAGGAAATTTTTGGACCACTTACCATATATCTTAGGGGTCGTAAGGGTTGTTAAGGCATTATAGGATACATTAATATGTCCTAGGACCCCTCAAGACCCCTTATGACTACTTACCATACTCTAATGTATGGTAAGGGGTTGTAAAGGTTTGTAAAGGATCTTAAGGGGTCCTAGGACACATTAATGTGTCCTAGGACCCCTTAAGACCCCTTAGGAGCAATTAAAATACATTAGTGTATGGTAAGGGGTCCTAGGGGGTCATAGGATACATTTATGTTTCCTTAGACCCCTTAACAACCCTTACAAAAAGTAAGTTGAATATTATGTTGGCAAAATAGTCAGCACTCCCCTCAAGATTCATGACATGGCTGAAATGCCTCCTATGTCTTCTATAAGTCTATTGGTTGTATCAAGAATTAACAGGTTGATCTTTTGGTGCAACAACAACCACTACTAGTAATAAGTGGTATCAAAGCTTGGTCACAAGTTTGAATCCCCTCAGGTAGCACTAAGGGGGAGATTGTTGGAAAAATAGTTAGCGCTCCCCTCAAGATTTGTGACATGGCTTAACTACCTCCTATGTCTTCTGTAAGTCTATTAGTTGTATCAGGCATTAACATGTTGATCTTTTGGTGCAATAAAAACCACTACTTGTAACAGATTAAGGGGTCCTAAAGGCTCTTAAGGGGTCATAAGGAGCCCTAGGATAGATTAATGTGTCCTAGGTCCCCTTATGACCCCTTCAAAGCCCTTACCATACACTAATGTATGATAAGGGGTCCTAAGGGTCCATAAGGGCTCTTAAGGGGTCCTGGGACACTTTACAACCCCTTAAGACCCCTTAACATACATTAGTGTATGGTGAGGGGTCTTTAGGGGTTGTAAGAGTTCATAATGGGTGCTAGGACACATTAATGTGTCCTAAGACCCCTTATGGCCCCTTAGGAAACTTTAGGACCACTTACCATACATCTTGGGGTTCATAAGGGTTGTTAAGGGGTTATAAGATGCATTAATGTGTCCTATGACCCCTTTAGACACCTTACAACCCCTTAAGATCCCTTACCATAAAATAACATATGGTAAGGGGTCATAAGGGGTCTTAACGGGTCCTAGGAAAGGGGTTCTAGGAAAAATTAATTTGTCCAAGGACCCCTTAAGACCCCTTGTTAGGATTAGGGGGCACCAATAGGGAGGGTGAATTTGTGTAGCAGTATTATTTAACAATTCAAACCGAAACCATAACTTAATTCCAATAGTGAAAGTAAAAAAACAAAACACAACACATAATAACATCACAACACCATCATTTTCTTCTGAGGAAAACACGGTTAAGGGAAAAACCTCGATGGAGATTATACCCATAAATAAATCATGAGTGTAGTAATAAGTTCTTGATTAAGAGCTAAGTACAATAGGTGGGAATTAACTTGCATTCATTCCTACAACCTAGAGCTCACTGCTCAAATATACAACTCAATTACATCAAGGCTCACTACCAATTACATGAGAAAAAGATGGACTGACAGTTCTATACTTAGCTAATTGGTAGCATCAATTATACCAATACATTTCTAGTGAAGTTCTAAACATGGATTTGCACATTTGATAGTCTCTTCTTATTAAAACAACATTCCTATAAATTTTCATAGCATCCTCATCATTTCATACTCCTTCACAAAAACATCTGGATTTCATATATGAGACCATAATTAAAAACATAACTTTGTCTTCTTGCCATAGGAAACATGTACACAAAACCTCTTTTAACTCACTCCACAATGTACTAACCAAAATGTAAACTCTCCATAGTCGGATCAATCATAAACAATACTTTAAAATTTTCCTCCAACCAAAAAACAAGTCTGACTAATGAAGTATTTTCTTCTTTAATCTGCTCCCGACAAATATTGTGAATTTTGGTACTCATAAATTAATATCTCCTGAATTTTGCAACTTAAACACTTGCGATCATAGGTTTAGAACCTTCTAACTATTCATATACTATATCCAGAATCACATATCATAATAATGATTTAACTGTCTATACTGATGTAATTACCAAACTTGTATACTCCTTTGTTTTATGTACTTAGCTGAATTTTTTCAACTCTGTATTGGTAAGAAAAAGTCCAATAACAAAACTAAGAGAGATGTATGTGGTTTCCATGAATGACAACATATCATCCATACAAAGTTTCTCTCTTGCCAACAATCTCCCCCTTTGGTATTGATGGAAACAGTAAAAAATGACTAAGTGTCTAGTCAATATGCCAATACTCCAAAATAATACTCCCCCTTTTGGTATGCATATTTCCTAGACAACTCTTATACATTTTTCAATGTATCTCTCCCCCTTTGACATCAATGGAAAAGGTGGGGCACAAAAAGGGTCAAAATTTCCTACCAAAATCCTATACACACCTTATAATAAGCCTTCATACTTACAAATACTTGAAGATATATGAGAAGCTCATTCTCAGAGATTCAAAATAATTTTTCCATGATTTCTTCAAGCTATCCAAAATTTGGATCTATCCACATATGGCATATGCTGCATTCTCTACTTCAGAAAGGCCTGTGGGGTTCAATAGATCATATGTTTTTTCTACTTCCTTCAATGCCCTTTGAAGAACATCTAAATTAGGAAAAATTAGGCCCTCAATTTATCATTCCTACCTATCAATATCTTCTACTCATCTTCCAAGCATCTTATCTGATCATTCATTTTTACTACTTCTGCCATATATTCCGATGCAAATCCTTTTGATGAATCAAAAGCCTTTGCCTTAACTAATAGATTTTCTCTAGTTTCCTTCAAAAATTTATCTATATATGATACATGAGTAAAGGAATCTATGCTCATCCTATATATCTTTCTTCCTTCTTAAATAGAATCATTTATATATTTTACTCTAGTATCCAAGGAAATTTTATCTTACAAAATTAATGAACAACGATAACTAAATTTGTTATCATAAAACTCTTTTTGTACCTTGTTTATTGCTTCTTTCTCAACTGACTGAAAATGAATGTCAAAAGAATCAAGTAATCTCTCCAACTAATCTTTTGTGAAATCTTCTTTCTTTTTATGATAGTTGGGTAATAACTTCTCAAGAATACACATAGATTTGGCCATTAGTCTTGTATCTTTATCACTTTTTTGTAAGGCTCTTTTATTATCCTTCTCTACAGCCAAAATTGATAACCTCATTAACTTATTCTCATCAAAACCATCCAAATATATCATTACTTTGAGTTATGTCTTAGGAGATGCAATCGGTAAAGAAAATCTTGCCAACAACGACCCAATCTTACTGATTGGAGTAGCCATAGGTGCACTGGTTTGAGACTCATGTCCTTTAATTTATGTTTCCTTCTCCTCCAAAGTGGTTTGATCTACGTTCTCTTCATGCAAAGGGAATTGAGGAATGTCTATCGAAACATTATCAATAGGCTCATTAGTTACCTCAACCTTATCGGTTGTCTCCTTTGATTCTTCAATTCTAGTCTCCCCTTCCTTTTTAGGTTCAACCTCTCCATGAACATCTAGAATGATAGGGAATCCTTCAATGTATACATATGGTTCCTTAAGTATAGATCAAAAACCATCACCCTTGATGTATAGATTTTCCTCCCTCCTCTTGGTTCTAGGCTCCTTTCTTCTTAGGCACATCTACACGAGTCTCTATGATCATTTTAATTAAGATGTCCTCTATTTCTACTATTATGTCTTCTATTTTTCCATCCATTAACATATTTAGTCTCTTCTTGGTGGATAAATTAATCTTCACTTTCCCAATAATTTCATCAAGGTCAATGGCCTCAATCATAGGAAAAATCTTTAGAATTGTACCTTCTCTAATCTTCTTATCCCGATTTAGAGAAATAAGTCTCTTCTCCTGAATAATTTTATACAATTCATCAGGGATCTTATCCTTAATCTCAACTAAAGCCTTACTAAACTTGTTTAGAAATATGATCATAGCCTGAATTAATTCATCCTTATCCTTCTCATCAAACATTTCATAATATCTGAGAAACCTTTTCAAAATTACAAACTTATCAATATCATTAATGACTTTCTTTAGAACACTATCATCCTTACCAATTGTGGTAGGCTTATGCATTACCACTTTTATTGTTGTAGAGCCTTTGATTATAACCTTCTTCTTTGATTGGTCTAAATCAGTGGATGAATCTTCATCATCATTCTCCTTTTTCATAAGTGGACCAGATCTTTTAGTCTTCAGTTGTTTCCTTATGTTCTCAGATTTGTCTTCTTTTCCCTTAGGAACCCTTGGTGGAGTCTTGATAGTACTCCTTGTGACACGGTGGGATGAAGGTCTATTGGTAAGTGGTAAGACTTCCTCCTCTACATCCACCATTGATGGTTCAATCTTCTTAATTTTTTCTCTAAGATTCTCCATCTTCTCATTTGAAATGTCTTCCTTTTCATTGATCTTCTCAACTATCTTCTTTATTTTCCTTTCATAGGCTACTTCATTTAGCTTTGGACCCTAATCTTACGATACTTTTTAAAGTATGTTTTGAGCCTCTTTTCTTTCTCATCTCTAGGTTTCCTTAACATATTATCAACATTGGTTGTCACAATGTCTGGTTCTACTTCATATCACATAGACATAATCCATGATGTCTCGGGTTTAAATGATTCCATGAAACATGCATCTATTTCAACCATAAAACATAAAAAGTCTATATACTTCTCTGTAATTTTATTCGGTATCTTTTCTCTTTGTTGCATCTTCCTTTGAAACATCTTAAAATAGCTATGCATTTCCTTTGTTATTCTATTTACATCTTGCATTTGGTAGAATCTACTAATTTGAACTGCAACTGGTATGTCCTTTTTCTATGTGATATCCCCTATACCTAGGAAGTAGTTCATGATATAGAAGAAAACGTGAATGAGTAGGGAACCATACTTGAATATATGAGATCTATACTTCTTAATCTTGGAAATGTTTTCCATAAGTTGATCTCTCAGAATTTGGCACACATTTATCTTTGCATTCTCCTTTAGCATCTAGTAAGCAATATGAATGATTGTAGCTGAAATTTAGTTCATTCTTCTACTATAATAGACCTTATAACCGAATATCATTGAGGCTAGTTTCACATCAAGTTGAGTTATATCATTTACTACCATTTCTCTCTTATCTCATTTGGATTTTTTCAACTGCTCAACCACACTCTTCTTTTAAGACTTCAATTGTGGTGTCTCTCATACTACATTGAATCCAGTAACCTCTTGCATAAGTTCCTTTGCGATTTTTATCGATTTATCATCTACCCAGAAAAAATGATCATGAATCTGACTTAACACTATCTGAACCCATTCCAATTCATCAAACACATGGAAATTTTGAAACTTCTCAAGCTTGACTTCTTCCAATCTCTTGAAATCATTCTTAAAAACTCTATTAGTTGACATCAAATCAAACTGGTTGGTGATCTGATAGTCACTGAGTACCTTAATATTACAATGGATATATGTGTAAATATCTTCGACATGAAGAACACTTTGGGGCACACTAAAAAATGCACCATCAAGATCATTTTCCATAGATTTGAAAGGATGTTTCTTAAATTTGTATCTAGGTTTCTCCAAAAAATTAATAATCTAAGGAACTTCCATGTTGACCAATGGAATAGATAGATTTATGAAGAGATAAATACCTTTTAATTGTTGCCAAGGTTTTTTCATCAAATCTATCGGTAGCTCAAATCAATCGCCAAATCTCTTGTGAAATTTATTTACTTAGGTTCTCCAAGTCGTAATTTCAAGAATGAATTATAAAATCTTCCTTTTAATTCATCGATCTGCATTAATTGTCATTTTCACCTAGGCTTTCAATAAAGCTCTTGAAAACCATTAAACTCAAAAATCTTCATTGAACACCAAAAATTTAATCTTTTTGTATGTGATCTAAAATATAGCTAAATATAGTCTATCTCCAAATGTAACTACTATCACATCATATCATTATGCTTTCTTCAGGAGATTCAAGATATCCTGCTAATGCTTCCTCAATAGGTCTAAAACCTAATTAATTTTTTGATGAAGGATCCACACCAAAAACTGGTGGGAACTATCCAGAAGCATCAATTTTTTCTTTTCTCATCCAAATTTGTTCATCTTTTCTCTAACATCACTTACATAAATTTTCTTTCCTTTATCATTATTATTTGTACTATTTCTATTTACTGAACCAGTTAATCTTCTTCCATTACCTCTAAATCAACAATATTTAGCAATGTGTCCATAATTATTTCATTTGTAACAAATAACATTTTGTTTTACATACCTATGATTGTTTGGATTAGTCCTCAATCTACAATTCTTCATAATATGAAAAAAAATATTGCATTTGTAACAAATAGAGTTACCTTTGTTTGTATTGGATCTGGATCTAAACTTGCATTCCTTAGATTTGTGTCCATATTGACAGCATGTGAAACAATATCTAGAAAAAGGTGTAGCATTTGAATTCCTTTGACACTCTCTTTCCTTATGTCAAAATTATTGCATGTGAATCACCTGCCATTGAATTCCTATCTATTTGTCTTCTTTAGAGGTGTCTTTTTAGCTTTCTTATTCTAATCTACCTTTTCTTTAGCATATTTGGAACATTCTCCTTGTTCATACCCTAAGCCATGCTTATCTCCATGAGGTCTCTAACTTGCAATCTGTACATCAAGTTTCTTCGTACTAGATCTAAATCTTTCTTGAAATTATCTAGCTTCATCTAGGTCTCTTTTGAGTACTTTATTGATTCTTTCCAGTTCTTGCTCATTATTCTTGGATTCTTCAAGAAAAAGTTGTAGTTGTCCAACTTCACTATTTAGTTTGTATCATTCCTCAGTCTTAGCCTTTTGGGATTCTTCAAGAGTTATTTTGGTTTCCATTTCTTTAGTGATCTTGATTGCCATTGATTCCATCTAATTTCTTAGGTTATTTCTCTCTTTCAAAATCTTCCCATAATCATTATTTGAAGTGGAGTCAGTGCCTTTTTCTCATAATTGATATACAAGGCCTTTTCTCTTATCTATGGATTTCTTTAATTGCTCCTTCAAGTTGTCAATGAATCTATAAGCTTCTCTCAATTTTTCTTCTAGACTAACAATGTGAGCATTTTATTTATCTAGATCCTCAAGTGAATTTAGAAGCTAAATTTGAATACTGTTAAGTGCTTCCATTAGGATCTTCCTCAAGCTGTTAAACTTCTTCCAAGGAACTAAGCTCTGATAGCAATTGTTAGGATTAGGGAGCACTGAGGGGGGGGTGGTGAATCAGTGCAACAGTATTCTTTAACAAATCAAACTGAAACCATAACTTAATTCAAAAGTGAAAATTAAACAAAACACAACACATAATAAGAACATCACAATCCCATCATTTATTTTCAAGGAAAACCCTGGTGGGGATGATACCCACAAATAACTCACTACAATAATAAGTGTCTGGTTAAGAGATTAATTACAATAGGTTGGAATGAACTTGTATTTGGGGTTACAACCTAGAGCTCACTGCTCAAATATACAACTCAATTACATCAAGGCTCACTGCCAATTACATAAGAAAAAGTTGGACTTACAGTCCTATACTAAAATGACTAGTAGCATCAATTATGCCAATAAAGTTCCAATGAAGTTCCAAACATGGATCTACACATCTGATAGTCTCTTCTTATCACAATAACATTTCTAAAACTTTTCATATAATTCTCATCATTTCATACTCATTCGCAAACACATCTGGATTTCATATATGAGGCCATAATTCAAAACATAATTCTATTAGATTTCCATAGGAAATGTGTAGACTGAACCTCCTTTAACTCACTCCACTTTTTACTAAAAAAATGTAAAATCTCCATAGTTGTCTCAATCATAAACAATAATCAAAACATTTCCTCCAACTAAAAAACAAGTTTGACCGATTAAGTCTTTTCATCTTTGTTATGCTCCTAACAAATACTGTAAATTGTGATACTCAGAAATTAATATCTCCTGAATTCTACAGCTTAAACACTTGTGATCATAGGTTTAGACCTTCTAACTATTTAAATACTATATCTAGAATCACATATCATAATACTAATTCAACTTTATGTACTGATGTAATTACCAAACTTGTATACTGCTCTATTTTTTGTGCTTAACTAAATTCTGTCAACTTTGTATCAGTAAAAAAAAGTCCAATAACAAAACTAAGAGAGATGTATTTGGTTTCCATTAACGACAACATATCATCCATATAAACTTTCTCACTTTCTAACACCCCTTACGGCCCCTTACCATACACTAATGTATGATAAGGGGATCAAAGGGGTCATAAGGTGTCTTAAGGGGTCCTAGGACACATTAATGTGTTGTAGATCCCCTTAACAACCCTTACAGCCCCTAAGATGTACGGTAAGTGGTCCTAAAGTGTTCTAAGGGTTCATAAGAGGTCCTAGGTCACATTAACATGTCATAGAACCCCTTATAATCTCTTATGACCCCTTAAGACCCCTTACCATACACTAATGTATGGTAAGGGGTCCTAAGGGGTCTTAAGGGGTTCTAGGACACATTAATCTTTCCTAGGACCCCTTATGACCTCTTACGTACCCCTAGGACCCCTTACCATACACTAATGCATGGTAAGGAATAGTAAGGGGTCCTATGATGCATTAATGTGTCTAAGGACCCCTTAAGACTCCTCACCATGAACTAATGTATGGTTAGGGGTCCTAAGGAGTCATAAAGGCTCTTAAGCGATACAAGGACACATTAGTGTGTCCTAGAACCACTTAAAAACCCTTACGACCCTAGGATGTATGGTAAATGGTCATAAAGTGTCCTAAGGGGTCATAAGGGGTCCTAGGACATATTAATGTGTCCTAGGACCCCTTATGATCTCTTATGACCCCTTAAGACACTTTACCATACACTAATGTATGATAAGGGGTCCTAAGAGGTCTTAAAGGGTTCTATGACACATTAATGTTTCCTAAGACCCCTTAGGACCTCTTACGAACCCGTAAGACCCCTTACCATACACTAATGTATGGTAAGGGGTCATAAGGGATCTTAAAGGGTCCTAGGACACATTAATGTATATGAGGATCCTTGAAGACCCCTTAGTACCCCTTACAATTCATGAATGTATGATAAGGAGTCCTAAGGGGTTGTAAGGGGTTTTAAGGGGTCATAGGACTCCTTGTTACCTCTTATGAAAAATTACCATACACTAATGTATGGAAATGGTTCCTAAGGGGTCTTAAGGGGTAGTACCCCTTAGGACCCCTTACCATACATTATTGTATTGTATGGTAAGGGATCTTAAGAATCCATAAGAGGTCATAAGGTGTCCTAGGAAACATTAATGTTTCCTAGGACCCAATTAGACCCCTTAGAACCCCTTAGGGTATTTTACCATACATTGGTGTATGGTAAGGGGGCTTAAGGAGTCTTAAGGGGTCTTAAGACACATTAATGTGTCATAGGACCCCTTATAACTCCTTAGGACCCTTTAGGACCTAGTACTATACATATTAGGGGTAATAAAGGTTTTTAAGGGGTCCTAGGGAACATTAATTGTTAGGATTAACAAAGAAGAAATAAAAATTACATGCAAATATAACCAATATCAGAAAACAAAAAACCACACAGAAGAGAACACAAGACACAAAGATTTAATGTGGTTCACCCAATCCCTGGGTTACGTCCACCAACAGCGAGTCCAATATTTTATTATCCAGTGATTACAACCTGATTACAATCTATAATCCCCTTGCAACTCAATTCCATTGGAAGTACTAAAATGATACATAATGAAATCCCTAACCCTAATCCATATTATACAATATTTTTCCAATTTAGGGTTAGAATGAGTTACAATCATGTAGGCCCAAAAATAGCCAAAAATTTTGTTAGCCTCAAAAAAATTTGCATCGGGGCTACACCCCTGAACCCTGACTCTTGGGGTTGCCACCCCCAAACCCACGCTGAGGGTGGGAGGAAAAGTGTATAGTACTTTCCTAATTATTCACCACAAGCTAACAATCTCCCACTTGGTGACTAATCAGTATCCACACTAAAAAACCTCCCACTTGGAGACTAGTCTTGTAGCAATACTGCTACCATATGAGGCTCCCACTAGATCGAACCACCTTGGACTCAATTGTTCCTTTATTTTGTTCAATCTAGAAGACCAAATGAAGTTTAACATGAGTTCAACTTCTCCCTTGTTACTACCTTTGTAAATATATCTGCTGGATTATCATATGTATGTATCTTTTACAGCTTTAACTGCCCATCATCCAAAACTGATTGAATGAAATGGTATCGCAACCGTATATGTTTTGTTTGTGAGTGCAAAGTAGAATTCTTCGTAAGATAAATGGAACTTTGACTATCTATATGTAGAAAATTATCCATCTGTGGATGTCCCAATTCTTCCATGAAGAATTTAAGCCATATCATCTCCTTGGCTGCCTCTGTAGTAGCAACATACTCTACCTCTGTAGTGGATAAAGAAACCACCTTTTGTAGTTGAGAAATCCAACTCACTGTTGTCCCACCAATAGTAAATACATAGCCTGCAGTACTCTGCCTGCTATCTATATCTACTGCCAAATCTGAGTCAACATAGCCTTATACAGTAGTAGTAGATCCCCCAAAGTGTAAACATTTACTAGATGTACCTCTCAAATATCTAAGAATCCATTTGATTTCATTCCAATGCTCAATACCAGGGTGACTCATATATCTGCTAACAACTCCCACTGTGTGTGCAATATCTGGCCTAGTACATACCATAGCATACATTAAGCTCCCTATAGCTAAAGCATAAGGTACTTTGGACATTTTAGCCTCTTCTTCTGATGTCTTAGGACACATATCCTTAGTCAATTTCAAATGACCAGGAAAAGGTGTGCTGACAACTTTGGCATTCTCCATAGAGAAACGTTGCAACACCTTCTCAATATAATCAGCCTGAGATAGAGGCAACTTCCTATTTTTCCTACCTCTATAAATTTTCATACCAAGGATTTTTTTTTTTGCCCCCAAATCCTTCATAGAAAATGAATGTGCTAACTGTTATTTCAACCCCTTAATGTGATCCATGTTAGACCCATCTACAACCATATCATCAACATATAAACATAAAATATTGTAGCTATCATCATCCAACCTCTTAATATAAACATAATGGTCAGAATGACACCAACTATATCCATGCTTATTCATAAAAGTGTCAAATTTAATATACCATTGCTGAGGTGCTTGCTTCAAGCCATATAAACTCTTCTGCAATCTGCACACCAAATTCTCCTTACCCTTGACCTCAAATCCTTGTGGTTGTACCATATATATTTCTTCATCCAAATCACCATGAAGAATTTTTTTTTAACATCAAGCTGCTCTAAATACAAATCTTCAGTAGCCACAATACTTAAAACAGTACAGATAGAAGTCATTTTAACAATTGGAGAAAATATCTCATCAAAATCAATACTCTTTTTCTGTGCAAATCCTTTTACAACTAACTTGGCTTTAAATCTTTTCTTACCTCCATCCTCTTCTTTTATCTTGTAAACCCATTTATTCTGTAAAGCCCTTTTATCTGTAGGTAACTTACATAAATTCCATGTTTGATAAATGCAACAAAGATTCCATTTCATATATCATTGTAGACTCCCATTGAAGCTTTGTATCCACCTGTACAACTTCATTGTAATGTTCAGGTTCACCAGCATTTGTTAATAAAATAGAATACAAAGAGGGAGAGAATCTGTCTGGAGGTCTACTTAGCCTTGTTGACCATCTAACATTCACTGGAGTGTGCGGTATTTGTTGTTGTTGTTGTTGCAGAGCATAAGGAAGTATTGGAACATCATCTTTTGGAGTATCATCTAGTACTACATAATCATTTTCTTTCTTCTCATGTTGCTACAACAGATCTTTGTACAACACCTTCGCATTGAATATGACATCCTTGCTTCTTACAATTTTAGGATTAACAAGGCAGAAATAACAATTACATGCAAATATAACCAAATTCATCAATGCCATAGACAAAAAATACACATTTCTTTGACTTAGCTTCCAGCTTGGTTCTATTTTCAGAATCTATATGTGCAAAAGCTTCACAACCAAAGGTTTTGAGAAAAGAATAACTCATCTTCTTACCACTCCATGCTTCCTCTGGAATACCACAGTCTAAAGGAGTAGAGGGGCCTCTATTAATTAAATAAACAACAGTGTTCACAACCTCTTCCCACATGTTTTTGGGCAGACTAGCAGGCAACCTCATACTCCTTACACACTCCATTATTGTCATGTTCATGCGTTCAACCACTCCATTTTCTTGTGGAGTCCTTGGTATAGTTTTTTTCCTACAAATACCATTAGAGGAACAATAATCTTCAAATTCTATGCTACAATACTCACCACCATTATCAGATCTAAGACATTTTAATCTTTTACCAGTCTCATTCTCAACCAAGCATTTCTATTTCTTAAAAGTGTGAAATACATCAGATTTTTGTCTAAGGAAATAAATCCATACTTTTCTTGTTGCATCATCTATAAATGTAACATAATACAGAGAGCCACCAAGGGAAGATACCTGAGCTAGTCCCCATACATATGTATGCACAAGCTCTAATCTCTCATTTTTCTAATTTTCTTTCCCACTCTTTACAAAACTAACTCTCTTTTGTTTTCCATAAACACAACTTTCACAGAAATCCATATTGACACATTTCAAACCAGGTAAAAATTTCTTTAAATGAAGTAATTTCATACCTTTTTCACTCATGTGCCCGAGTCTGTTATGCTAGAGTGTTGTGTCAGAACCTATAGCAACAGTTTGATGTTCTTCCTGCTCAACTGCAGCCACTGTTCCTGAACATTCATTATATTCTGAAACAATTAAAGTAGAAGGAACACTATGACCTGTGCAAAGATATAAGGTGCCTATGTTCACACCTTTTGCTACTACTAAGGAACCTTTTGAAACCTTCCAATTTCTATCATTAAAAGTAATTGTGCAACCCTCATCACCCAGTTGCCCTATTGAAATTAAATTCCTACTCAACCTTGGAGCATGTCTTACCTCTTGTAGTAGCCAATGATTCCCATTCTGCAACTTAATCTTAATTTTTCCCTTTTCAACTATCTGATAGGGTTCATTATCACCCAAATAAACTTTCCCAAAATCCCCTTGGACATAATCAAGAAAGTAACCTCTATGGGGTGTAGCATGAAATGAAGTCCCAGAATCTAAAACCCATGAATCATCAATACTTTCTAAAGAAAGAATCAAAGTATCGTCTTCATATTTATTACTTACCACATTTACCTCCTTGTTACCTTCTTGTTTGTCTCCTTCTTTATTCTTCCAAGACTAGCAATCTTTCTTCTTATGACCTGGTTTTCCACAGTACCAGCAATCATTTGGCCCTTTGGATTTAGACCTCTTTCCCTTTGATTTTCCTATTGATTTCCCATGATTTCCAGAGTTGTTTCCTCTCTCATTGGTTCTACCTCTGCTTTGTGTGTTTAAGACACTACCTGATGTGGATCCACTTGAGCTTTTCCTATGAATTTCCTCACTCGGAATAACACCAATAACATCATCATATTTTAGGGTATTAGAACTAGAAACAGAGTTACTAACATCCATTACCAAGCCATTCCATCTTTCAGGCAAAGAACACAAAATCAAGAGAGCCTTGACTTCTTCATCAAAAATAACATTAATAGAATTGAATTGACTGGTAATAGTATTAAACTCATTTAAATAGTCATCAACTGACCCACCTTCCAGCATTTTCATATTAAACAAATGCTTCATGAGAAATACCTTATTTGAAGTGGAGGGCTTTTCATACAACTTCGCTATGGTTTTCATCAAATCTTTAGTTGTCATTGCTTGTGTAATATTGAATGCCACCAATTGTGCCAGGCATAATCGAATACTACCAAGAGTCTTTCTATCAAGAATTTTCTAGTCCTCATCAAAAATGCTTGCTGGTTTGTTGGCTTTTCCTTCCAATGACCACCATAGATCCTTCTGATAGAGATAGTCCTCCATTTGCATTTTCCATAACTGAAAGTTCTACCCATTAAACTTGTCAACCTTCAGCCTACCCTTGTCTTCCATTGTTCCCACTTGACCATGAGACTCCCACTAAACTATGAGATCTTCCTACAGAGGATAACTAAAAATAACCTCGCTCTAATACCACTTGTCAGGATTAACAAGGCAAAAATAACAATTACATGCAAATATAACCAATATCAGAAAATAATAAGCCACATAGAAGAGAACACAAGACATAAAGATTTAACGTGGTTCACCCAATCCCTGGGCTACATCTACCAACAACAAGTCCAATATTTTATTATCTAGTGATTACAACCTGATTACAATCCGTAATCCCCTTGCAGCTCAATTCCACCGAAAGTTCTAAAATGATACATAATGAAATCCCTAACCCTAAGCCACACTATACAATATTTTTCCACTTTAGGGTTAGAATGAGTTACAATCATGTCGGCCCAAAAATAGTCAAAAAATATGTCGGCCTCAAAAAAATTATGTGTGGTACTTTCTTGATCAGTCACCACAAGCTAACATTAATGTCCTAGGACCCCTTAAGACCCTTTAGGACTCCTTAGCATAGAGTAATGTATGGTAATGGATCTTAATAGTTCTTAGGATATATTTAACATGTCTTAGGAACCCTTAAGAACTCTTAGGATCCCTTACAACCCATTTTCATACATTAGTGTATGGTAAGGGGTCTTAAGGTGTCCTAGGACACATTAGTATGTGCTAGAACCCCTTAAGACCCCTTAGGACCCCTTACCATACATTAGTGTATGGTAAGGGGTTGTAAGGGGTTGTAAGAGGTCATAAGGGCTCCTATGACACATTAATGTGTCCTAGACCCCTTAAGACACCTTAGGACCCCTTAGGATCCCTTACCATACATTATTACATGGTAAGGTGTCTTAAGGAGTCTTAAAGGGTCCTAGGACACATTAATGTGTCCTAGGACCCCTTAATGCCCCTTACGACCCCTTAGTACCCCTTACCTTACACTAGTATATGGTAAGGGTTCAAAAGGGGTCCTAGGACACATTATTACCCCTTAGGACCCTTTAGGATCCCTTACCATACATCTTATGGGTTGTAAGGGTTTTTAAGGTGTCTTAAGACACATTAATGTGTCCTAGAACCCCTTAAGACCCCTTAGGACCCCTTACCATACACTAGTATATGGTAAGGGGTCCTAATGGGTTGTAAGGGGTCTTAAGGGGTCTTAAGGAGTCCTAGGGCACATTAATGTGTTCTCGGGCCCCTTAAGACCCCTTAGGACCCCTTAACATACACTAATATGTGGTAAGGGGTTCTAAGGGGTCTTACAGGGTCGTAATAGGTCCTAGCACACATCCTAAGGGGTCGTAAGGGGTTCTAAGACCCATTAATGAGTCCTATGATCCCTTAGGACCCCTTTGAACCCCTTACCATATATTAGCGTATGATAAGGTATCCTAAGGGGTCCTAGGACACATTAATGTTTCCTAGGACCCCTTAAGACACCTTACGACACCTTAGGACCCCTTACCATGCACTAATGTATGGTATGGGATCTTAATGAGTCCTAGAACACATTAATGTGTCCTACCACCCATCGAGACCTATTAGGACCCCTTTCCTTAACACATGTACACATATACACATATGTATACATATAAACATGTATACATGCATGTTTATAAATTATACATATATATACATGTGTGCATGCATATGTATGTGGATATCTTCATATTTATAGACACATATATGTGTATACATGTGTATGTGTATACATAGATATGTATCTATGTATACACATACATATGCATGTACACATGTATATATACATAAATTATATATGTGTGTGTGTGTGTGTGTGTGTGTGCATGTATGTATGTATACATGTGTATATGTATATATATGAACATGTATTTTCAATGTATATAAAAATATATATATACATGTGTATATATTTACACACACACACACACACACACACACATATATATATAAACATGTATATATATGCATAAGTATATACATTCATATATATATACATATATGAATGTATATATACACATATGCATATATATACATTTCTATACATGTATATATGAAAAAAACATTATTTAATGTTAGATAAGACAAAAATATGAAAAAACACAATAAATCCTAGCAAATGTTTTCCATCGCCCATGTTCAAAACCCTAGCCAAAACTAGAAAAACCCCTATGTCCAAATGATAATGACAATGGGGTTAATTTTACTCAAAACCCCCAAATAAGGGGGTTTTGATCAGAACCCTCTGAGTAAGGAGTTTTGATCAAAACCCTTTTAATTTATTTAAAAAAAATAAAAGGGGGGTATCAAATTTCAGTTTCTATCGATAACCCTTGCTTATGGTGGTTTTGAATGGAAGTAAAAAGAACTTCCAATTGAAAGTTGCTTCTCATCAAAACTATTAAAATTTGTGACTTCGCTGAAAAAGAGGAATTCCTTCCTTTGAAAAAGCTTAACCCACTATTATGGGTTCATCCATTGGTAACTACCTTCTCTACTCTGCATTATATAAATCTCTTTTTTTACTAAATAAAATCATTTAATATTTTTTCATATTCTCTCTTTGACATATGGTATCAGAGCATTCATATCACTTGGCATGAGAATACTATAAGCACAATGTTTGAATGAAGAGGATTGTAGAGCTCTTGATGACATGCCATCAAAGCATTGTGTAAAATTTTGATGAGTTCAAGGAATAGAAAAAAAAACCCATCATATAAATGTGAGTCCATTTCTATCATTGTCTCAATGACACAATTGTTGATTTACTAGACTACACAATATCTAATAATATAGATTTGTTGAAAGACTTTAGAAATGATCAAGAAAGTGCAAATAGTTTTGTTGTCTATGTTTATGTGATGGACTCCAATGAATCATTTAAGATCAGACATTATAGAACATCATTTTCCTTATGGGTCATATGTGTGTTGGTAGAACAACTTATATAGTAGCCTGACTGTGCAACACAAAGTAAGTTGCTACCCTAGTTCCAAGCCTTCCATGAAGTGATAAGGAAAACAACAAATGGAGGAAGGACACATAAAAAAATTATTTTCATGGAAGATGAAACCTTTTCATTTCACTTGATTATGTGCTCCTACTTCAATATTGATTAAGGTTTTTCATTTTCTTGGTGGTCATTTTGACTAGTGAGAGGCATTTTACATTGGTAGATCTACTATTTTTTTTCTCAACTTAATCACCAAGGTCTAGCAATATTGAGTCTTATCATCCATAGAATTTTATAATGGAGGGCCTATAACATATTTTAGATAAATGTATTCCACGAATGTATCAAGTAATAAAGAAGGAAGTGGATGAACAAAATGATTTCATGTGTGATGGTGATAGAGTTGTTGATAGTAGAAAAAGCACATGTGATATCATTTAATTGTTTGGAAGTTGATCTATGAATGAGTGTTTGGATGTTTGATTAGTATAGCATTCAATTAAGGAATGATTAGTGCTTGAATTTAGAAACCCAAGCATGAATTGCATTTAATATGAGGGTATATAAATTGAATCTTAGAGAAAATATTGACATTTAAGTTTGTAGTTTAATTGTTGCTAGAAATAACATGAGTGATCATGATTGTATTGTCTAAGATGAAGGTTCCATTAGATAAATATTTTGGCTTTACCTTTCATACATAAAGAATCAAAATTCAAATGCAACTAAGAATTTGTGGGGAACAATAAGTGGAAACATTATTAACCTATATATCTAGAAGTAAATTGTTCTTTTAGAATTTAAACTCCATAATATAGATTTAGATGAATAATATGTGGAAAATTATGGTAATCTAAATATTTTTTTGGACCTGAAAAGTTTTTAATGAAAAGTTTTCTTTAAAGCTTCAATTATTTAGGTTGAAAATATGATATGGAATCACAATGTCAAACCGTATAATAAATTTGAGATCTCTCATTAGGAATCTAGTAGAGTTGTGATATTTCTATTAGGATTCAACTATGTAGTTTTTTGAGTAAAACTCATTGACCCATGTTACATGAGTAGTGGTTCACATGAAACCACCTCTCATGAGAATGAATGGAACACTTAGCACTCATTGGATCTCGGTGATGCTCATAGAGGTGAAGCATCAGGACTTCTTGGGAGGTCACCCATCCTAGTACTACTCCAACTCGAGTGCATTTACCCATGGTTAAAACCAATTTGCTTGCAACCCCATTTGAAAAACCTTCACCAAGTGTTGTGCCTTATGAACCATTCATTAGAAACCCCCTTAAGCTTATCAATTGACAAGTAGGAGATATTTTCCACATCAAATGAAATTGTGATATTGCTACCAGGATCCAACTATGTAGCTTTTTGAGTCAAACTCATTGACCCATGTTTCATGAGTAATGGTTTACATGAACCCTTCTTTCATGAGAATGAATGGAATGCTTATATCTCTCATTGGATCTAGGTGATGCTCACAAAGGTGAAGCATCGAGACTTCTCGGGAGGTCACCCATCCTAGTACTATTCCATCTCAAGTGTGCTTAACTACAAAGTTTCCTCCATGGTTAAACCCACTCTTCTTGCAACCCCATTTGCAAAACCTTCACCAAGTGTTGTGCCTTATGTACCATTCATTATAAAGCTCCTTAATCTCACCAATTGATAAGTAGGAGATATTTTCCACATCAAGTCAAATTGTGATATTGCTATTAGGATGTAATTGTGTATTTTTTTGAGTCAAACTCATTGACCCATGTTTCATGAGTAGTGGTTTACATTACACAAACCCATCTCTCAGTTGAATCCTAATAGCAATATCACAATTTGACTTATTGTGGAAAATATCTCCTACTTATCAAGCTAGTAGAGGTTAAGGCTCTTGTAGATGATGATAAGGCTAAGGTTGTCCTCCTAAATAGCTTTCTTTAAAATAAAATAATTTTTAACTTATAGATTGTGAAAATCAACTCAACTTAAATAAATTATTTTTGAAATAATATATTTAACTTTTTTATAATAAACTTCATGTTTAACTTTTAACTATATTATATATTAGATGTTTTAATAATACATTATATATTTAATTGTTGAATTTTTATTCTAATCTATATGTTTAATATTTTAAATTTTTATATATACCTGACATATATTAAATTATATATATGTAATTTTTTAATAATAAATTATATGTTTATTTTTAAAAAAATTATTTTAGTTTATTTTAAGAATTATTATATACATATATATTATTTATTATATAAAAAATTAATAATATGATTATTTTGACTTTGAAAAATACATGTGTAAAATATTTTTTTGTTAAAAGAAAACATATAATTTGAAATAAAATTATTTATATGTATAATTTTAAACTAATTATATATTTTTAAAAATTATTATTATTGTCTTATATGAATTTAAAAGTTAAATAATAATATTAGTCAATATACATCTCAAATCAGTTATGTACATGTATACGACCAAATCAGGTACGCATTCACACTCACACATTCTAAACATGTGCATGAAAAGAAGTCGAGGGGAATCTTCCTCAGGTCAATTGTGAGGTTGAAAAGCTTAGCAAGGTGAATTGAGCTACTTGCTTTAACGAGTTCAATGTCTCCGCTTGACTCTAAACGCGGTTCAACCAACAACAATGAGTGGGATCCTCCTCCTCATCCCAAACATCCTTTTCCACCATCCCTACTCTCAAAGTATCATTCTCTAGATAGCCTGCAAACATGAAATAATGAGCATTCTGGTCAAAGCTTTTCTCCCAACATATTTCTAATGTCAATGCATTATAATTCTCTCATTTTTAAGCAAGTTCTCAAGATTAATATCATCTAATTCAATAGTTGATGAATCTTAATCACACCCAACAAATGAGTTTATACGATTCGAATGAGGTCATTCTGAAGTTGAGGGCAAATGGGACAAAATACCATTTGATAAGACTAAAAATTGTGTGGTCGTCAAAACATGTGAATACCAATATAGAAATTGTTGCAGCAAAAGCAGCAAGCAATCTAGGCACATTATTTTAAGGTTATTGTTGTATTTTATCGTTTACTAAAGGTTTTCTTTGGGTCGATTTAGGATAACACATCACATTGTGACACAATAACAATTCTTTAAAGATATTTTAAAATACCAACAATTATATATATTATTAAAGAGTGACAAAAATTGCATGTGAATAAAATGAAGAAAAAAAGAGGTTGTATAGATTCTCAAATCATTCTTGCAAGCTCATGGTACTTACATCAGTATAGACTTGACATTGATATGCAAACTCAATCCTTCATAATATAGACACAATTCTTTGATTCTAAAACAAACTATAATCTATCATTCATTATTTTTCAAAATAAAGATATCCAAATTTCAATATTATATCAGAATTTTCATTCTTCAATCTTGATATGAAAACTCAACTATCTATAGTAAAAACAAACTATAATGACATTCAGATTTGTCCGTTCTTCAATCTCGATATACAAACCCAACCATACACAATATAGACCTAATTCTTTGATTCTAAAACAAACGATAAACTATCATTTACTTTTCTTGATATATAAAGACTATAAAATTTCCATCTTTTACCAGATTTCTTCATTCATTCATGGCATAACTAAATAAGATTACTTGTTATATTAACATACCTTAACATTTATTATTTCAAAATAAATTTATCACTGTGTTAAATCTAAATCAACGTATACTACTATAAATGTTATTAATTTAGAGTATATCTCACCCTAGGGAATGTTCATATTCCCTGTACATTGACGAGCTAAGTAGATTTCAAATATTTTACAATTGTTAACTGGAATTAATATTATTGACCAAAGCATGTACACACTCACATTGAGTCTCAAACATGTGAATGAAAAGAAGTCAGAGGAATCATCCTTGGGTCAATTGTGAGGTGGAAAAACTTGGCAAAGAGGATGACCTGCTATAACAAGGGCGATGTCCCCGCTTGACTCAAAACATTCAACCAATAATGAGTGGGATCCACATCATCCTCCTCAAACATCCTTTTCCACAGTTCCCCTTCACAATCCGTATTTCTGAAAGTATCATCTTCTAGATGGGCAGACATGAAATATTGAGCATTCAAGTTTAAACTCTGCTCCCAAGTTATTGCATTCTCGCTTTCAAAGGAGAACCACCTTTCTTCATCTTCAAAATTCTGGTCTTTCAATATAATTTTCTCATCTTTTAGCAAATCCTCAAGATCAGTATCATTATCTCCAATAGTTAAAGGATTTTGATCACACCCAAAAAGTGAATTCAGACTATTCGAGTGAGGAAATTCTGAAGTTGAAACAGAATCCTCACTATCTATGTTACTCACACATGGAATAATTTCACTGAACGGCTTGTGTGAATCGGATAAGTTGGAGATTGAGGCGGGAGAATCAGTGGAGGCCTTTGTTTCACAAGAAAATTTAATACCCAAATCATCTGCGGGCGAATCCTTTGTCATTAATGGCATTTCTGTTCCCATTCTGAGATGATTCTTCTTCAAGTGGGCATTCCACACGTTCTTTATCTCATTATCTGTTCTTCCTGGCAGGCGTGAGGCAATGGCAGACCACCTGGATCATAACAACAATTGAATAAGGAAGGATAAGGGAAAAATGAGTATTCAGTAAATCCTCCCATTTTAATAGTATTATACTTGTCTAAAGAAAAGTTTATAGAAAACTCTGGATATATCTAAGATTAATAGGTAATTCATTCATCATTAGCTGTTCTGATTCTTGACCATCAAGAATCTCTTATACGTTCTTAAATCAAAATAACATTTTGTTTGTATTAAATTTGTACTTTTTCCCAATAAAGATAGTAGAAAATGAATATTGAACAAACCTGTTGCCGAAAAGCTGGTGAAATTTAACAATGGCTTCCTCCTCTTCGGCACTGAAATTACCCCGTTTGATGTCTGGACTGAGATAATTAATCCAGCGTAAACGACAGCTTTTCCCGCATCTCAAGAGACCTGCAGCCATGCAAGAAAGATTATTAGTTTCTTCAAAAGATAAAAACCATACAATGAGAAAACCTATTGAAGAATATGGATTGTAACCTGCTTTCTTGGGGAGCGAACGCCAATTCTCATGGCCATTTCTCTGAATAAAATCAGAAAGTATTCGATCCTCCTCAGCAGTCCAAAAACCTTTCTTTACTGCCGTTTTATCACAGCACGGAGCTCGACCCATTCTTTTATATGTCTAGTGGAAATGCAAGATTTCAAGAAAGCCTTATTAACACTCTCCTTTATAAGGAGAATGAGATATGATATTCTATTTATAGGAGGAGATTCTAAACTTGTCATCTAATAAACCAGTCAAACTTACTGGTAATGGTAAGTGTTGTAAAAATTCGGAAGTTTGACTGGGTCAAGATCAAGATTTTAGGCGTTTGACAGAGTATACAATGGATATGGTAGTTCAATTCTGTTCTGATATAAAAGTCATGGAAAGCAGTCTATATTTGCTTGAAAGTGATTGTAGTAGAATGATCATCTGCCATTAATAGACCTAAAAACTGTGTGGTCATAAAAACATGTGATTACTCAAGTCCTTCGCGAATCATCCCATCTTTTATCTTTAGTTTAAATTTCAGTTTTCAAAAACCATGGCCTCTTATCGTTTGACCGGTATGAATCTGTGTACGGTGACGTCAGCAACTGCAAATTGTTCAGAAGAAACAGTGAAGCAGACAAATTGAGTATGACTGCCTTGACTTCATCTCATTATTAGAATTTTCTAAAAGAGTATCTTAGAGACATTTAATAGGTGAAAGGTATTTGTTTTGTGTATTTTAAGTTTCTAAATGATATATCAGATTTTAATAATTTTAATAAAAAATTGTATGATTTAATTGTTTATAGTTATTGTACTCACTTCTGAATAGTCAACATGAATGTTGGGATTTTTGTTATGTACAAAAGGTTTAAACAGTGATCATTTAGAAATGTAGCATGATATCTACCAAAAGATGTTCTAATAATCGTGCATTACAAGTACCTCAAAAATTTGTACAACTAATCTATTACAAATGCCCAATAGTCTTCTCCTATAGGTACTCATAAAGTTGTACAAATTGTACAATAAAAATCTACAAATTTTAAATATTGTGGATACAAGTAGACGACTATTGATATGTGTGAAATATATTAATAGAATTTTAATTATCATTTTTTAGATTTCTTAAAAGTTAATAATTTAGAGAATGGGTGAACAAGGAGTGATCAAACATTAGAACATGAACACTAACTAACTAACCCCTTTTCCTATTCAGTTTTATTATATTATGAAAAGTATACAATTAATTAATAGGTGGAGTAACTAGTGATAAAAAGAATGTAATTCATGTAGGATTAGATAAATGATAATTAGAATTTCAAATCATGGACATGTAATTGATTGACTCATTAAATAGATATAAAATATATGAACCATAGACATGTAACTAATTGACACTACTTATCAAGTCAAAATATCTTAATTAGTTCTAAATAAAATAAAATAATAATAAATTAAAAATTAAAATTAAATAGTTTTCTAACAATATCAATATTATACTATATTAGTAGACTTTAAATATTTATCTAGGCAAATCAAATTTAAAATAGAAGACTCCACGTGTAAAAGGAGCCAACGTTTTGAGCGTGCACCTGAGAAATAATTTGCAGGCATAAGTTAAAAGTATGCCCTCAAATATCATTTGGTCAACTTGCATTGTGGATAAAGGAGAAAGCATATGAATAAAATATCTCAACTCGACCTTCCAACTTGCAGGGATGTTGATAAAATGTTTGAGCTTTAGTTCACCATTTAAGACAATAAATACTGAGATTAACTTAAGACTACTAGAATTTTATATTTATTCTCTTATCAGATTTCTCTTTTTGTAATTCTGATATAGAATCTTAGTTATATTGATAAAATGCTGGAAGTTAAATTAAAGAGTTTTCAAGTTATTATTTTCAATATTTTTTGTAGAGTTATTTTTTTAATTTAAAAGTTTTTTATTTGATTATATTTAACAGATCTTTGTCTAATTCAATTTTTTAAGATAAACATATATTATACTATGAAAGATAATGTTTGAATATTTCTAATTTGTTAGTGACTAATAATTTTTTATTTTCTATACTCAATTTATTTATTGTCTAAAAGTTATCTATTGATATTTCAATATAATAAATAAATTCATTATTATTAGTTATGAAAATAAGTTTTCATTATTTTCTTTAATAATTATCTAATTGATATTCTCATTCCACATATCATAAGAAAAAAAACTCTATTATCACAACTATATCTTGAAATCACTAACTTTGATAATATTATTTAAAATGCAAAATAAAGCATTTGACTTGCAGGGTGTGACACCATATAAGAGATTGGATTCCATTGAAGAGGTGACATGTAGTAAACGTAAGCATTTAATATTACCTACAATACTAAATGAAATTTCACAAGAAAGTAGCATGTAATGAATGCTAGATTATATATAAGATAAGATAAGATAAGATAAATTTATTAATGTCCAACGGAAGACCAACAAGGGTCTATGGGATAGGAATCATACAACCAAAATAGAAAGAAACCAACAGACCACAAAACAGTGGTTGGGGGAACATGCTAAAATAACAAGGAACCAAACAAGAAGAAGCAGAGAACAAAGAACCACTAGGGCAAGGACTAGGGGTCCTTCCCTTGTGGAAAGAAATCCAACATAGAAAGATAGAGACCCTGAAGAATATGGGCATGGTGTCGTCGTCGTGATTTGTTGGTGGTCTATCGTTGATGGGTAGAAGCACTGCGAGGTCTCATAGATCTGGAGTGATCGATGGTGGAGGCACATGAGGGCCGCTTCACACCTGGAGCCAAGGGCAACGGTGAGAAGAAATCCATAATGAGCTACTCGGTGACCTGCTTCTGGGGAAATAGAAGTTGCAGGGTATGGAGACAAGATGCATATTGTTCTAGAGGAACTTTTATTATATAGACAAGTTGAAATATAGGACAATGTAGGATTATGACAAGTGTCACAATCATATAATATGAGAAATAAATTCTAATGACCTAAACGTATCATATGAAAACTTTACTAATTACCAATCCAGACAGTTATAGATCATATAATCATAATATATATATCAATAAATACAGATTAAATTACCCCAAAAAAACAATGTATGATGTTTTACAGATGAAGTTAACAATTGATATTAAATACCCATTATCATATTAAAACAATGCTCTTAATAAAGAATTTTCGTTTATTTCAAAAGGGTGTTGAACTTGCCGTTTTGAGTTAATCATTTAAACAATCAACATCCGCCGGCAATTTAGAATAGTACCCACAATTTTCGTGTTAAAGCTTTGAAAATGGATGTCACCGTCAGATAATTGCTGGCCTGATAATGAAGAAATTTCGACCATTGATAGCGATTGGTCGGGGAACAGTTGGCCGTAAACATGTCCACATTGTAGACTTTCGACTTATGACAATAATAATACACATATTGTCAAGTCTTTTATTAAATATGCACATAATCAATTTTACTTTGAATTTTCACAACTTTTTTATAATTTTATAACATGGCATTGGAAATTAGCTTTTGATTCATTTCCATAAAATCGTTTCTTTATACCCAATCCAGGTTGTGAGGTGTAATAACTTTAAATAATAATAATAATTTTAAATGATTTATGAAAGTGTCATAGCTTACAACATTTTAAAATTATAAGATAGATACAGACATACTTGTTGGCTTTCGAGTATAATATTGGTTGTGGGCGAGCATAAAATAGTGGCAGAAGAACTTTTCTAGACTCTTGGATGAATAATTTCTTGGAGATTTGCAAAATGTTATTATCAATATAGATGAAGACTTAACCATTTCACACCCTTGTTAATATGCTCTAGTGATATAGGCAGGTCTAGGCCTTCTCAATTTCCTTGGTTGAAGAGTTAGATGGGTAGGATATGGTGAGAAAATAAGAAGGTTTCTAATTTTAACGAGATGGGAATATGAACCTTAGGACTTAAGGAGAATTGTCTTCAAGGGAGACTTAAATTTCCTAAAAAAGAGTGATGGGTATAATATGTGTGTGTGTGTGTGTGTGTTAGGAGATGTTATTGGAGTGGCTATAAATGAGACAAAGGATTGGGTGGTGGAATACAAGTATGAAGAAAAAATTCATGGTTTGGCTAGTACCAGCTCTTTTGAGACAAAGGAAGCAGAAGATGGAGATGCGAGGAGAATGAGGCCTATATCAACAATTGGCGCATCATGGGGCATCAATGGAGTAGCCCAAGGTTTTCATCCGGGAGCAGAATCTTCATCTATGACAGGCATGGAGGTGAATCCTCCACAAGGACATGACTAGTCTCGATTCCTTTTCTGCATCTTGAAAATACTAAACTTCCTAAATTTAGATAGTTGATTTTGTCTATGGTTTTTATTGCATACATTGTTAGTAGGACATAATTTTTTTTGAGTATTTTGATTCTAGATCCATAGTAGTTAGAGTACATGGATGGATTGGATTGAATTTGAAGTGATAGTGTTAACTTCTTGAAGGCCAGATAGTGTCTTGATATTCAAAGATTACTTGTGTCTTAGTTTGGCTTGATATTGTCTCTTTTATCACATGTTTTGTAAATTTTAAGAATATTTTAATTTTAATATAAAATCTTGTTGGCTATAGTTATTTACAACTTTCATTTAACTCATTCTATCATTGATGGCTGCCATAACTAATTATAACTTTCATTGGAACATCTCATATTCCTCAAAGTTAACCTCTTAGTGTATTGAAGTCATTTCACCTACTTAATGTGATAGAGAAATTTGGACGGAAATGAAGCAAATGCATTTTAAAAAACCACTTGATATAATCAAAACACCAAGATACAACTTTTGTTAGAGAATAATGGAAAGACAAATTATAAACAATACAATACACAAGCAATGATTAAACCTTACATTGATGAGTGAGATTGCTTGAATGTTGGCAAACTTTTCATAAAAGGCATGAGGCATGAACTATCTTATATTAAAAGGAGACATACATTGTGGGTATAGAAGTATAGCCAAGAGGAGAACTAGACCTCTCTCTATGCACTAGAAGTTGATAAATTTAATACTATTAAAATAGGGAAAATTTTGATTCTTGGAGCAACTAAAAATTTATAGATGGAGAAACATACTTATCTTTGAATGATTACAACTACGAAAGAGGGGACTCAAGGAACACTCTCAAAATACTAGAAAATAAGAACCTTGAAAATACAAAATTTACAAAAAAAATGTCTCATAAGTCATGCAAAAGGCTATTAGACAACCTAGAAAGAGTGAAGGTGGAAGAACTAGAGGAAAAGTATCCAAACCATTACTTGGACCAAGTACCAAAACTGTATATAATACTCACAAAAGCATAGAAAATGAGAAAACAATGAGTTTACTCACTTAGTTATCTCCATATCAGCATCTAAATTTGAATTGGAGGCATACCCTTCTTCTTAATTGCCTTCTTCATTCAAGAGGAGACTGTACATGTGCACTAGAGGATTCTTCTTGTGGTTCAAGAGAAGGAGAAGAGCTTTGAACTTTTTTGGGACCTCATTGCATGGATATAGCCCCAATTCAACCTTGTGTGTGTTGAAGGCCATGTCGAGCTATATTCCAACACCATCCAACAAAGATATTTTAAGAGCTAAGTAGACACATGATAATCTAGATTTCTTAAGAAAATCCTTCCTCCAAAAAAGACCTCCTTCTAAGGCCTCAAGTAGGACTATTAAAATTCTATTACAGCAGACATTAATACGCTTGCAACTTGGGTGGGGTAAATTAGCCACATATATGCTACTAATTTTATTATCTACTATACATCCAATTATATTGTCAATTATCACACATTGTAGAAGAAAAATCTACTCAACAATGGAGAGTGAATTCACTATACTTATGGAATTTATCATTTGGATTAGGGAGAATTATTCTTCTATTGAAGGGAGATATATCCATCTTATGCAAGGTGGGGGAGCTAAACACAAAGACCTTCAACTCAAATACTTAGCAAATTAGAAGGTAATTGTCTCCAAAGATTTTTGTTTAATCAAAGGGAATAACTTGATTTATAGGAAGATGAGTTCTCAATAATTAATGCAAGAGGACTCTTCAAAAATAATAAACAAGATTAGTATGAAGTTTTGAAGCTTTTTGTCTTGATTATAAATGCATTTTTTAGTGGATGGACACAATATACTATGGATCTTTTCCCCCATATGTAGATATGTAGAGCATTGTCATTTATCATTAATTTTATCATTAAGAGATCTATCTTGTACAACAAGTTTCTTGACCACCTTAGCACCTTTTCCGTAAATTAATTCATGATGATTAGGCACTAATCCAAATTTAAAGATTGTATTCATCTAGAAGATATGCACATGTCCTTAGCTTGCACTTATACTCAGGGGACTAAAAGGATGACTATTCATCATGATGTGCTAAAGCACCATGTGGTAACCCCACACCATTGGGAGGGAAAACCAACTATGAATCACCAACCTTGGGGCAATTTCCACAAGCTCACACCAAGCGGAGAGGATAAGCTGATGTATAAATGAAGATGAAAACAAGATGTACCAATCAATTTATCCAATGATGATTAGTAATTGGTTGCAATGCTTCATGTACATTTCTCTTACATGGAATTTTGTCAAATGGACATGAAAATAGGATGAATAATTTTCCAATGATTGTCTTTTGGATAAGTCTAACTATTTATACCAATAATCATCAACATAAAGAGTGACGACTCATTTTAGGGATCAATGGTGGATATTAGGTTATTGGATGTGTAAGCTCTTTATATGAAAAGTAGAAGAAAATGTTGACTTGAGGAAAACAATTAGAAGCTCTCACAAGTGTAGGAATGAAGAGTGGGGATTCATTTAGAATCTACGGTGGATGGTGAGGACTCACACATCCAGAAGAAGATAACACTTTGAAAAATGACAAGTGTGAAATTCACATCGGTGAGAATTTATGAATACATTTATAGATATCAAGTTAAAGTTCTCACATTACACCCCAAGACACACACCTAACCCTTTAAAGGAAGAAAAAGGACCATCATTTTTTGTTTTGTGATACAAAAGTGGCATTAAGGAAGCAAAAAAATACTAATAATACATTGTAGACACCTAAAAATCCTTTAGAAAATAAAGTATTTTTATTTTCTGAAAAATCTCTGATGACATCATCATTTGTTAATTAATTAATTATTTAATTAATTTATTTATTTTTATGTCATTAAATCTTTTTACCTTAATTAAAAATATTTAATTAAGGAATCCCTCCCAAAAATGTTTAAATCTTATTTAAACATTATCTTCTTATTTATTAATTATTTAATTAATAAATTGACCAAAAATCCCAAAATAAATTATTTATTTATTTTTTGCCCAAAACTTGGCCAATTTCCTTAAGACCACTAACCTCTTCTAGAATCTTCTAATCCTTCTTTAATTTTGATTAAAGACTAATCCCATCATTTCCTAACCCTAATCCCAACTCAAAATATTTAATTAAGATTAAATATTTAATCCTCATATTTATTAAATTCATTTTTTAATAAATATTCTCAAACCTAAACCATGGAAATAAATAAATCTTTATTTATTTCCTAAAATCCATATTTATCCTAAGGAAGTTCTAGACTCTTCTAGAAAGTCTTTATCTTTGTCCCCCTAATCCTAATCCTAATCCTAATTCCCCCCTAACCTTGTCACATTCCCTAAACAAGGTTAGCCAACTCCTAAGCTTAACCCAAAGTCAACAAACTTTTAGAAACTTCTCTTACATGAATTAAATGCATTTAAAGCCTCTTTATCCCTCTTACATGCATTTATGATGCATTTAAGAAGCCCCTCACCCCTTTCTTACACTCTTTGACCTTAGGCACATTTCCCAAATTGTGCACATCCCTCCCATCTTTCAACCCAATGCCCTTGTGACACTTGTCACAAGGAGGTGGCCCTAAACTAGCATAATCCATGTGCTCCCCTTTGAATGAATCTTGGCCTCTCTTAAGGATTTTGATCCTGGCCACTCATTCCTCCTTTCCAAAATCCTATAAATATTCCCTCTTCCAAGAGCAATTTATTAGCTTAGCTTTTATTCTCATGCATTGTTATCATGCTCTTTTACTTCTAGCTTTAGCATAATCAATACTAATTGTTAGTTTTTCATCATTTCCAAGCTTTCTTAGAACACATCATAGCTTAGCAATAATGGATTAACATAGTTTCTTTCATTGTTCTCCATAGCAGATAGCATCATCTCTATTTGGTCTAAAATCAATCTTAGCATAAACATCATGTAGCTTAATCTTTATTTCAGCATCATTTGGATCCTTGAGGCCTTAGGGGAAAATCAGGTGTTCTATACCTATTTTGTGTTATTTATGAGGTTTTCATGGATCTCAATCCATTCTAAAATGCATAAGGAACATGCTCCATGTGAATAGAGAACACACCCACATCCCCTTAAGCAAGAGCAAATCAAACAGTGCTTGGGTGCACCTTTTTAAGCTCGATATGAGGTATCCTCAAAAGCCTTGCTCACATTTTGGCATGCCCGGTGGGACCCACTTCACGGGTTCTTTGCAAACATTCTAATGGATTTTGGAGTGTTTTCAAAATTTTCAAGCTTATAGGTGGACGGAGCACTTCGAATTCTTCTTCCTCTTCTTGTCTTTATTCTTCTTCTATTTCGTCTACTTCTTCTTCTTCTTCTTCTTGCAGGATCTTGGCCATTTTTTTCTCAAAAAAATTCATAAGGAAGCAAAATCATACACACCTTGTTTTAGTGCTTAAAATGAACTCCCAAATCATTCTTGAATGCGTTAAGGACTAAAATTTGCAAAATTTCGTCTAACAAACAAGAAAAATCAATCAAAACATTTGCATCCTTGCAACATCAAGGTTTTAGATGCATTCATGCAAAAATTAGGAATATTTCAAGTTTTGGGTACTTTAAAAAAAAAAAAAAAGAACCTCAAATTTGCATCTCATTTCTAAAAAGATTCAAAATCAATCCTAAAAGTGCATGCAAAAGTTCCTAAAATCAATCCTAAAAACTTTGTTTTTTTTGAAAACTAACTTCATTTTGCAAAATCTTGAATGCCTTCTTTCTCAAAATTTCACGCATCAAACTAAATCTAGGAAACTTTGTTTTGAAGTATAAAATGGAGCCAACAAATCTTGAATGAAACTAAGGGAAAGAACTTAAGTCCTAAAGCGTCATTGTCCATTTGAAAATCAAACCCAATCTTGAATGCATTAAAAAAACAAACATCTCTATTCCATCCTTTTCAATACAAGCAAAGCGCAAATTCAATCTTGAATGCCTTAAGGACAAAACAAAAGCACTTCAAAGTTCTAAATCAACATGATAATTCAATCTTGAATGCCCAAGTCAAAGCAACTGCAAACACTCAAAAGTCTTTTGGAAAAAGAACAAATCAAAGCCTAAACACTTGTGTCTTCAATTGTTCAAATTCAAACATCACTTAATCAATTTGGGAAAAAGAACAACTTGCTTGATGTGCATCTAGGAGCTTTACTTTTTTTGTAAATCCTTGTTAAAGTAAGCAACGTAGAACATTTGGACTTGGACAAGTTCACTTTTTCTACTTTTAGCAAGGCCTGTCCAGGGAGAAAAGCGCTTCCTCCTTGGAGAACGACCTCAAACCAGTATCCCCCCCGGTCGATATATAAATAAAGTGAAGGCAAAAAGTACTCACTTATATCTCCTAATCCATGGGCATTCTGTGCCAAATGCAAATGTCTGGGGATGGTAAATATTCCTCCCCCAGCATTGTTGGCTAGGCTCTTAAGTGAGTCACGGGCGGTCAGCATAACCAGGTATGGAGACTCGACGAAACCATTACAAACCTGATAAAATAGAGGCTACCCTATCCACATCCGAAGGTATCAAAATCCTTGTGCAAGGACCGATCCAAGGGGTTTACCAGATCACCTCAAGATTACTCACCATTCGTGTTCCCTTTTAGGGGGTACCAAGCTGTGGGCAAGCGATTTTGATACTCACCTTCCTCAAGTAGATCTATTTGAAAGTGCTTGATGGTCAGAAGCTCCGTGAAAACACTTGGAACATACACTTTTCAAAGCTTTATCAAAGTCAGTTATCTTGTTTGTATCCCGCAAGGTTGCTTTGTCCCTTATGGAGATTGCTTTTCTAAAAATCTTTGTTGAAATCTATCCTTTGCCATTGGAAAAACATCAAACTGATCTACAACTTGGTTCACGATACTCAGAATAGCCATGTCAGTCCAAATCCTCCCAAAATCCAAAAAATGTCCAAAGCTTTCAGAATCTCAAATCATGGTCTTCCAGTCATATTCAATCTAGTCTTGTCATCCTTTCCTCCTATCCTAGGTTAGCAAAGTCATCTCGGTCATCCTCCATCCCCTTGTCTGTCTTCCTCTAAAGTCAATTTTCTTCCAAACTTGAGCCAAATCCAAACCTAAGTCTGATTCTATCAATCATCCCAATCTGAGTCTTAGTCTTCCAGTCCATCTTTGTCCTTCATCCTTATCCAACTCATCCGCAAGTCAGCATGTCTCAAAACTATTATGATGAGTTTGGTTATTATGTCTCTCATCTCAATCCATCCTCTCCCAAAGATGATGAAAGCCTTGTAGATCATGATGCATATTTTGAAAATCTTAGAAAGTTTTCTCCAAACATCCCCCAGCATCCAATCATTCCTCCAAAATATCCTATCATGCCTTCAGACTTATCCACTAGCACTCCCTTTCATGTCCTTGGCAAGGCAAATCCATTATCTTATCCATCCACAACTTATCCCTATCTTAAACCTACACATCTTCCATATGCATCCTTCATACCTCCATCTCCTGCTATGGTCATATCCCAATCACCACCATCCCCTCGAAACACTTCACGCTACTTCCCTTATCTAAAACCTCCATCCACTTATCCTCCAAAACCCTTTCAAAACCAAACACCAAGTCTTCCAATCCTTTTCCCCAATCCTCCATCCTATCTCAATCCACCATCTTCTATTCCAAACCACATTTCCAAAAATCCCCTCCCACAAGCAGAGTGCATCCTTCAAACCACTTCATATCCCATACCTCGATCCATCACCTCTACTTCTTCAGCACCATCATCCCCTCAAATAGGTTCACCATCTTCCACCCTATCATCGTGTGAGGACTATCCTAGCTATCCATCTCCTCCATCTTCTAATCCTTTTTCACCACGAAAGTCTCCAAGGAGTTTCACAAGGAAGCCAACAACAAATCCCACTCCTAGAGTTGAAGAGCCAAGCCATCTCAAAACTTCATGTGAAGCCATCATTGATGAGACCCATCCATCGCTCCCATCTATCATTTATCTTCCGTACATTGATCCTCTTCCATCTCCTAGCATCATTGAGTCCCTTCCGTCTGAAGTTTTCATCCAATCCCCACCAACATCACCTCCTCATAGCATTATCCAAAGCATATCTGATGAGCCTCATGAGTTCACCCTTCTTCCTACCATCACAGCTATAGAATCTTCCATCCTTTCATCCATACCATCTAAAGAGTTCTTCCTTCTTCCAGACATCACAGCTACAGAATCTCCCATCCTTCCATCCACCCCCTTTGAAGAGTCCATCCATACATCCCCCATCACTCTATCCACACAAAACCTACCATGTCAAGATCTTGTCCAAAAGCATGTTGAAATACTTGTAGAAGAAAATCAAGATCCAATCCCTTCACTTCCCCCATCACATGTCCTATTGCTTCCATCACCCCCAATCCAAAATCCTACAATCCCAAATCCTCCAATCCAAAATCCTATCATCCCAGTTTCTCCATCTGAAGATCCATTACTATCCCCCAATCCCAGTCAAAATCCCACCATCCTATCCTCTCCTCTTAAGGATCTTCCAATCCAAACTATCCCATGGCCATCACTCTATCCGCTTGGACCACTTACATTTGTCAAAGGTAGTCTGCTTGAAGCAGAAGAAATCAGTTTCATATCTTCCATAAGGGAACTAGAAACTGGATGTTTATCATATTCCCCAAGTCAAAAATATCCTTGATTGGATAAAATGCTCAAGAAATGGAATTATCAAGGCAAAGGCCTAGGCGCTCATGAACAAGGAAATCTAGAGCCCATTCAGGATAAGAAACATCCAAAAACATGCGAAATTGGTCACACATCAGATGAAGGCACTTCCTCAAAAAATGTTGGTACAGCTAAAGCTAAATTCAAGCATCCTTCCAAACCCACCATCACATCTCCCAAAACATACAATGCTATTCCTCCTCCTCCATCATTACAACCGAGGACAACCTATCACATTCCTCCTTCATCCTCCAAATCCATTTTGGGTCCCTATATCCCAAAATCTTCCAGCACATATCCTCTATATACCCAATCCATTTTGGGACCCTACATCCCAAAATATGATCCCCCATCTTATCCTACTCAGTCCTTCGTCCAAAATCCAAGCACCCCTAGTCAGGATCAACAAAGGCACATTTCCACATATCCTATCTACCAATCTCCTTCCATCTCTCCATCTATATTTCATCCATCCCGCACATCTCCTCATATTCACTCCAATTCTCCCCACAATTTGGATGCCATATCAAATATGAATAAAGGGAAATATCCACAAAGATCTAAGGATTGCCATGTCCAATCTAAACGACATGCTCAAGCAAAGAAAAATCCAATCAAGCAATCTAAAGCATCCCTATGGCCACAAAGGCTCAGCAAAGCAATAGCTGAATCCAATGCATCTAAATGGTCACAAAGGCCCAACAAAGAAAAAGTAAAATCTGATGCATACCAATGGCCACAAATGCCCACCAAAGCTAAAACAAAGATGATGTGGATCTCAAAACAAAATGATGTAATGCATCTAAAAGAAATATCCACAATGGCATCCAAAGTTGCTAATACCCCAACTACCTAATCTTCTTCTCCATCTCCTCAATCCATCTTGGATCCCCATGTTACAAGATCTCCTAGCACCAATCCTCCATCATTTCCACACCTATCTTCCGCATCCCATCAACTTCAGCCACCTTCTTCGCAACATGTGCCAATGTTGATCCTGACAACATCCCCCTATCATGATCACTTTCCATCCTTCCATCCAAACACTTTCTACCACCATATATCCCATCTACCCCATCCAATCTGTGCTTTTGCATAAATCCCTCCATCCTACTAAAGTTGTACCAACATCCGAGCACATCAGAAAGATTAGTGAAGAAAGTTAGCAACAAATCAGAGAAATCAATAGGTCAGCAAAATCAGAAAGTCAACAACCTGACAACACCAAATCAGAGAATCAACAACAAGTCAGAAATCAATTAGCATATCAGTGAAAGATCAGCACAAAGTTAGCAGAAAATTGGAAAATCCATAAAAATTGGAAAAATCAAGAGAAAAATATCAAAAAAAAAAAGAAAAGAAAAAGAGAAAAACATTTGTCCAATGGTGAAAACTTGGCAATTCAAGCACCTTGGACAAGTACCATGGTGAAAACCTGGCAAACAGGTGTCATGCGTAGGTCTCCCCCCAATTCCTTTCTATAGTTGGGGGCCATTCCCTTCTATCACCTCTTATCCAACATCTCCTCCATCTCATTTGTCTCTCACCTCCTTCATCCTCCTTTGGATCTTGATGACAAAAACAAAGACTACCAGGTATACATGCTTTTGGGCACCTTCTTGGCATCCATCACACATTTCAGCTACATATCCTCTATCCAATCCATTCATCCTAGCTTCCATCTACCTTCCTCATCCTCTTGTTGGCATATCTTATGTCCAATCGTACCCCATTCTACTGCCTCTGAATGAATGAACTATCTTAAGCAGGGGGCATCTTATTCCTTGGTAACATATTCCTTGGAGACTATCTTTCATCCAAAATCTTTCATCTCCCAAAATCCTTAAGCAAATCCACCATCCAATCTCCCCAAGCATTCCTCTATCCAGATTCTTCAGTAGTTGCTCTAACATCCATCATTCAATCCTCAAGCAAATCTGCCATCCAAGTCTCCTAAGCAGTTCCTCCATCCAAATCCAAATCTTCCTCCATCCAAATCTCCTAGCAATTCCATCATCCTCATCCTAAGCATTTCCTCCATCTTTCCATCACTTGGTATCTTCCCTTGTCATTGGTATCTAGCTATAGGCTAACCTCATGCAATCCAATGCCATTTATCCATCTCCAAACATTGCAAGCCATCTTCCAATCCTATCCACATCCTCTAGCTATCCAACATCCAAGATCAAGCCAACCAATCCAAATCACATCCTTAGTCTTGTAGCAAGCCTTGATCTCAATCCAATCATCATTGTTGGGATATGTCCTTCCCAAATCTATGTCATTTTAGGACACATCCATCCCTCAGTCCATCTTGGCTTTCCAACTCAAATGGGGCATCGTCTTGCATATCTTTGGAGTTTTCAGCTCCATCTCCAGGTTCTTTGTACATCCTATCTTGAGTCTTGTACCATAGCGCCAGTTATGTCCCCAATCCTGAGCTTCTGTACATATCCATTGTATATCTTTTCCTATCCATTGTACATATCATCCCCCCTTGTTGTACATAACCTTATCAGTCCTGCAGCGGCATTTGATTAGAACATCTTGTCCTACCCAGCCTTGTACTTCAGCAACATCCCTTGTCGACTATTCTTGATCCCAGTGACTATTCTTTGACTTCATCATTTGCCCAATGACCAACAACACTAATTCTCTCATCAATCAGCAGGTCCTTGAGGATGTATCTTTCCTCCTGTCAGATCTAATCTTCCACCAATCACACCAGGTCCGTGTCGATGTATCCTTCCACACGTTCAGACCCATCTTCCCACCATCAATCACTCACTGACATCAAATCTCTCTCCTTGGCAAAGGCTATCTTTTTGGAGTTCTCATTTTGGTCTTGGATTTTGTCCTTTGGATCTTGTTAATCTTTTATGGCTTCTCATTGTTCTCTACTCAAAGTCGCCACAATCCTTTATATCATGGTGCGCTGCGAATGAGGATAATCTGGGGCAAGGTCTTTTTCTCTTTTGCTTCTACCTATGAGTCAGTCGTGTGTTTGTGGTTTCTTCTGCATCGTTTCCACCATGCCTCCTTCGGGTTTCATGTGTGATGCTGGGGCAACCCTGCATGTCTTTTTAGCATAAGTTCTATGCAACACTGGTGACAAGGCCTCGTGATCCCAGTATCCTTGGCAGGTCTCTAGCATTGCTATATTAAACTAGGTTGTGCTCTCCACATTTGCACTTGGAGCTCCCCAAATCTCCTGCATTCTTGCATCATATAGATTCATCTTGCATCTCTCATGTAGCTGCATCTTGCATTTTGCATTCCATCTCATCTTGTATTCACTCATCTTTTCTCTTGGAAGCTTGGTTATTTATCTCCCCTTCTTCCTAGGTCCTTCCTTCTCTGTTTCCTTTCGAGAAAATTCCACAACGTTTACTCTTTGCGTTATTTTCTTGAGGGGGCACAACCCCTTATTCCTCTAAATTCTAGCCTTGGGCATCTTATTTTCTTGTCTTTGATGTCATGCCACTTGCGGCATCGCATCATAGAGGGGCAAAATGTAGACACCTAAAAATCTTTTAAAAAATAAAGTATTTTTATTTTCTGAAAAATCCCTAATGACATCATCATTTGTTAATTAATTATTTATTTAATTAAGTAATTTATTTTTATGTCATTAAATCCCTTTACCTTAATTAAAAATATTTAATTAAGGAATCCCTCCCAAAAATGTTTAAATCTTATTTAAACATTATCTCCTTATTTATTAATTATTTAATTAATAAATTGACCAAAAATCCCAAAATAAATTATTTATTTATTTTTTGCCCAAAACTTGGCCAATTTTCTTAAGACCACTAACCTCTTCTAGAATCTTCTAATCCTTCTTTAATTTCGATTAAAGACTAATCCCATCATTTCCTAACCCTAATCCCAACTCAAAATATTTAATTAAGATTAAATATTTAATCCTCATATTTATTAAATTCATTTTTTAATAAATATTCTCAAACCTAAACTATGGAAATAAATGAATCTTTATTTATTTCCTAAAATTCATATTTATCCTAAGGAAGTTCTAGACTCTTCTAGAAAGTCTTTATCCTTGTCCCCCTAATCCTAATCCTAATCCTAATCCCCCCCTAACCTTGTCACATTCCCTAAACAAGGTTAGCCAACTCCTAAGCTTAACCCAAAGTCAACAAACTTCTAAAAACTTCTCTTATATGCATTAAATGCATTTAAAGCCTCCTTATCCCTCTTACATACATTTATGATGCATTTAAGAAACCCCTCACCCCTTTCTTACACTTTTTGACCTTAGGCACATTTCTCAAATTGTGCACATCCCTCCCATCTTTCAACCCAATGCCCTTGTGACACTTGTCACAAGGAGGTGGCCCTAAACTAGCACAATCCATGTGCTCCCCTTTGAATGAATCTTGGCCTCTCTTAAGGATTTTGATCCTGCCCACTCATTCCTCCTTTCCAAAATCTTATAAATACTCCCTCTTCCAAGAGCAATTTATTAGCTTAGCTTTTATTCTCATGCATTGTGATGAAGGGTGCTCCCCTTAATACCACAAACACTTAACAGAAATAGAGAAACAACAACAATAATATGCAAAAACAGAAAATTGGCTTCTTATTATCTCTACAAATGTGGAATTACAAACTTTCAAAATTACAATATACAAAGCCACATGGGCATTCCCTTACAATATTCTGTAGGACAAAGCTTCGAATCAATACCTAGATCTACTACCCAGAACTGCCCTAGACAACACTACGAGCCTTCTTCATATAGGCAATTTCCACCGCTCGAGAAGGTTCTAGAAATTTAGCCCTTAGGGCCGACCAAACTTAGAATTATTTTATTTTACAATTTATTCCATCAAAGTCGGCTCAAAATGAGTTTTGAAACCCAAACAAAAATTTTGAAGAAAAATTATTTTCTGCCATTTCAAGTGACCCAACTTCCGAAGACCATAAGTCATCACCCATTGACCCGATTGGCTATTATAACCCCATTCTGGAAACGCCACGAAGAGTTTGAAGTTTCTGTACCCTATTGCCAATACCGAAAATCTTTAATATCTTCAAAACTAAACCTGATCTAGCCATGAAACTTTGCTGGTAGGCTGATATGACTGAGATGAACCTCCACATGTAAAATTAGAACATTCCAAGATCGTAAGACCAACTTACTAAAAATAGCATGTTTCCATAAATAGCAACTATGCACAAGATAGCCCTTATTGAATACAAAAATAGAAATATTTTTGGGTGATGCAAGATTGCTCTTACACCCAGAATGCTCCTGCATCAGACACCCGGGGTAATTTGAGAAGTGACCTTGTCACGACTCAGTTGGGCAGAGGAAAACCAAGACGGTTAACCTCCTCTTTTGTTAGCCATGATGAATCTTCAACAGGTCATCCTTTCCATTTGACCAAATACTCTTCATATGTCCTGTTCCTTGTGCTTCTGCCAACACGACTGTCTAGTATGTCTTCAATCTCCTTGATATTTGAACTGGTTGCTGGAATACTCCACTGTGCTACTGCAACCTCATCTTCAACACCTCCTTCGTGATACTCTGTCAAATCTGAAATGTTAAACACTGGTGAAATATTCAGCTCACTACGCAATTCTACCTCATGCATTTCCTGAATCATGCTTCTTCAATATCTTACATGGTCCAAACTTCTTCATTTTCAGCTTGTTATATGTACCAACCGGAAATCACTCCTTCCACAAATGAACCATGACTTCATCTCCAACCTGAAATTCTTTATGCCTCCTTTTCTCATCTGCCTTAGCCTTATATTGCGCATTCATCTTCGTAATATGCTTCCTCACCTCCTCATGGATGTTCTTCAAGTGATCTGCAAAATCCTCAGCTTTAGCACTACTTCTTTCTCCTTTATCTATCTTTCTCAATTCAGATGCATTTCTTGGACTACTTCCATATACAATCTGGAATGGTGATTTACCAGTGCTCCTATTGACAGAATTATTGTATGCAAATTCTGCCTGTGGTAAAATCAAATCCCATCCTGTTGGCTTATCTCCAACCAAACATCTCAACAGATTTCCCAAACTTCTATTCACCACCTCTGTCTGTCCATCAGTCTGTGGATGATGTGATGAACTGAACTTCAAATCTGTCTTCAACTTCTTCCACAATGTCTGCCAAAAATATCCAACAAACTTAGTATCTTGATCTGAAACTATGGTCTTTGACAAAGCATGTAGTCTCACCACTTCTCTGAAAAATAATTCTGATACATGAACAACATCATTAGTCTTCTTGCAGGGAATGAAATGTGCCATCTTTGAAAATCTGTCAACCACCACAAAAATTGAATCATGTCCCCGCTGAGTTCTCGGTAAACCAAGAACAAAGTCCATACTGATATCCTCCCAAGGCTTCTCTGGTATAGGTAATGGTTGATACAACCCTCTATTCTGCTTCACTCCTTTCACCATCTAACATACTCTGCAACTCTGTACAAACTTCTTCACATCTTGCTGCAATTGTGGCCAATAATAATTCTCACCAACCAAAGCAAGGGTTTTATCACGACCAAAATGTCCAGCCAATCCTCCACTATGCTTCTCCTTGATGAGATTCTCCCTCATAGAACTTCGTGGAATGCACAACTGACTCCCTCTGAATAGCATATCATCTTGGATGATAAAATCCAACCATTTCATCTTGTCTAGAGTAACAGGTTTTGTACAAGCTTTCCAAGCTTCACCAAAATTAGGATCCTCTGGATACAAATTCTTGAGTTCCTTGAACCCAACCACCTCAATCTGCATCTCTGTCAGCAATAGTTGCCTTCTGCTAAGAGCATCTACAACCTTATTAGACTTTCCAATTCTGTGTTTCAAAACAAATGTATAACTCTGCAAAAACTCAAACCATTTCAAATGCCTTTGATTCAACTTTCCTTGACTATTCAAATATTGCAAAGCTTGATGATCAGTGTACAAAAAAAACTCCTTAGGAAGTAGATAATGTCTCCACTTCTTTAATGCCTGAACTATAGCATAAAACTCCTGATCATAGATAGAATATTTTCTCTTGGCATCATTTAACTTTTCACTGAAATAAGCAACAGGTTTACCTTCTTGACTCATAATAGCTCCTATTGTAGTACCACTAGCATCACAATCTACTTGAAACACCTTATTAAAATCTGGAAGTGCTAAAACAGGTTGTTCTGTAACTTTTTGTTTCAACAATTGAAAACTCTTTTCTACCCCATTAGTCCACTTAAACTCTTTTCTATCCTCTCTCATTGTTTCAGTCAAGGGTCCACAAATACTGCTAAAATTTCTGATAAACTTTCTGTAAAAGCTAGCCAAACCATGAAAAGATCTTACCTCAGTAGCACTCCTTGGAGTAGGCCATTCAAGGATAGCCTGTACCTTCTCTGGGTCCATTTTTAGACCTTCTGCTGAAACTACAAATCTCAAATACACTAACTCTTTCTTCACAAAACTGCACTTCTTCAAATTAATCAACAATTTCTCATCTCTCAACTTCTCAAACACCATACGAATATGCATCATATGTTCCTCTAATGTCTTGCTAAAAATCAAAATATCATCTAGGTAAACAATGACAAACTTACCTAGAAATTCTTTTAGAACCTCGTTCATGAGCCACATGAAAGTGCTTGGTGCATTGGTTAGCCCAAAAGGCATGACTAACCACTCATACAATCCTTCCTTTGTCTTGAAGGCAGTCTTCCATTCATCTCCTTCTCTAATCTGAATCTAGTGATATCCACTCTTCAAATCTATCTTTGAGAAATACACAACTCCACTCAAACAGTCCATAATATCATCCATTCGTGGCAATGGAAACCTGTACTTGATTGTGATCTTTTTTATTGCTCTGGAATCTGTACACATTCTCCACTCTCCATTCTTCTTTGGTGCTAATACTGGTGGTACAGCACATGGACTCAGGCTCTCCCGAATCAATCCCTTTTGTAACAACTCATGTACTTGTGTGTTCAACTCTTCACTTTCTACTGGTGTCATTTTGTGTGCTGCCTTGTTTGGAAAACTGGCTCCTGAAATCAAATCCATCTGATGACTGATCTTCCTTACCAGTGGTAATCCATCAGGTACATTAT
Organism: Chamaecyparis obtusa; assembly: GCA_027943335.1. Taxonomy (NCBI): domain Eukaryota; kingdom Viridiplantae; phylum Streptophyta; class Pinopsida; order Cupressales; family Cupressaceae; genus Chamaecyparis; species Chamaecyparis obtusa. Next base: position 310,249 of record BSBK01003948.1, read on the forward strand.
CAGATACAATATCTTGAAACTCATTCAACAAATCTGCAACCTCTATAGGTACATCCTCTACTTCTTCTTTACCAACTTTTAGACTTAAAGCAAAACACACATGTTCATGCCTCATACCATCTAAGAATTTTTTTCCATCAACAAATGTTATTCTTGCATTACCACATACTTTTTCTTCGGTCTCCTTCAATGGCTTTAGCTTATGTCACACTCCATCCTTTGTCAGGGAATAGGTATTCGCATGACCATCATGTAGAGCACATCTATCAAACTGCCATGGTCTACCCAACAACATATGACATGCATCCATAGAGATGATATCACATAGTACCTCATCTTGGTACCCGCCGATCTTGAACTTTACCAGGCACTGTTCACTGACCATGACCTTGTGGTCATCCTGCACCTAGGAAATTCGATATGGATGTGGGTGTTTCTATCTCTTGAGCTTCAAATTTGTCACCATCTCTTCTGACACTAAATTGTCAGTGCTTCCACTATCGATAATCACATCACAACATTTACCCTCACACTTGCATCTAGTGCGAAACAGGCTCTTTTTTTGTTCAGGTTCATTCTCACCACTCAGCAAGACTCTTCTGTTAATTAGCATTTCTTCTCTTTCAGCATCTTCAAAATTTGATGATCTAGCATCTTCATCTACATGTGCAACTCTGGCATGGCCTTCATTTCTCCTGTTTGTTCTCCCTTGGCGCTGAGGACATTCAAATGCCCTATGACCTTCTTCTCCACAGTAAAAACATGTTCCACGGAAGCCTCCTCTTCCAGATCCTTGTCCTCTTCCTCTTTCTCTCTGATCTCTATTACTCTGATCCTGGAAATGATTAGAATTATTTCCTCTCTGATTCTGACTGCTACTAGCCTCATCCTTCTTTTTCGGATCTTCATTTCGACCACCATATGACTGTCCACCAGATCTTCCACCACGCCCTCTTCCATTTTGTCTGCTCTCAAACTTCTTGTTCAATTTTTCCTCTACTTTTAGGGCAAACTGGTATGCCTCCTCAATACTGTTCATTCGAACTAGATTCAACTCCTCCTGAATGCTTGGCCTTAACCCAGTAAGGTATCGGGAAACTTTCTCTTTATCAGCTTCTGCATTGCCTGTTCTGATGAGGAGTCGATAGAACTCCTCTATATACTCCTGAACAGATCTTCCTGCTTGCTTCAAACTTTGCATTTTCTTTAGTAGGTCAAGCTCATAATCAACAGGAATGAACTGTTGTTTCAATTTATCCACCATCCGATCTCATCTTGTGATTTTATCTTTCCCTCTTCTATTTCAGTCCAATTGAATTTCTTGCCACCAGATCTTTGCATGACCTTTCAATCTGGCCTTCGCAAATTTGACCCTATCAGGATCCTCAACATCTTCGTACTCAAAATATTCCTCACATTCATTGATCTAGTCAATCAATTCCTCTGGGTTAAGATTTCCAGAAAATGTAGGAACCTCAATCTTAGGTCTTTTCCCAATCTTGGAAATCACCCGAAAAAGTTTTTCTTCCTCCTGGTTCACAATTTCAGCTTCTCCTTCTTGATATTCTTCTTTGGCTTCATCCTCGCTTTCGTCTCTGACATTAAGATTCATTCCTCTGCGAATCTCTTCTTGCAATGCTCGCACTTGTCTCTGCAGCTCTCTAACCTCAGGTGTCACAACACCAACTCTTCCGCCACGTTCTCTTCATGGAGGCATTTTTGCGATACGCACTGAAACCCTAACCACGGTCCTGGTGCAAACTGCCTCATAGTCGGCTATCTGTTTACACACTCAAGAAATCTGACTCTGATACCACTTGATGAAGGGTGCTCCCTTTAATACCACAAACACTTAACAGAAATAGAGAAACAACAACAATAATATGCAAGAACAGAAAATTGGCTTCTTATTATCTCCACAAATGTGAAATTACAAACTTTCAAAATTACAATATGCAAAGCCACATGGGCATTCCCTTACAATATTCTGTAGGACAAAGCCTTGAATCAATACCCAAATCTACTACCCAGAACTGCCCTAGACAACACTACGGGCCTTCTTCATATAGGCAATTTCCACCACCTGAGAAGGTTCTAGAAATTTAGCCCTTAGGGCCGACCAAACTTAGAATTATTTTATTTTACAATTTATTACATCAAAGTCGGCTCAAAATGAGTTTTGAAACCCAAACAGAAATTTTGAAAAAAAATTATTTTTCGCCATTTCAGGTGACCCAATTTCTGAAGACCATAAGTCATCACCCGTTGACCTGATTGGCTATTATAACCCCATTCTAGAAATGCCACGAAGAGTTTGAAGTTTCTGTACCCTGCTGCCAATACCGAAAATCTTTAATATCTTCAAAACTAGACCTGATCTAGCCATGAAACTTTGCTGGCAGGCTGATATGACTGAGATGAACCTCCACATGTAAAATTAAAACATTCTGAGATTGTAAGACCAACTTACTAAAAATAGCAAGTTTTCATAAATAGCAACTATGCACAAGATAGCCCTTATTGAATACAAAAACAAAAATATTTTTGGGTGATGCAAGATTGCTCTTACACCCAGGATGCTCTTGCATCACATTGTTATCATGCTCTTTTACTTCTAGCTTTAGCATAATCAATACTAATTGTTAGTTTTTCATCATTTCCAAGCTTTCTTACAACACATCATAGCTTAGCAATAATGGATTAACATAGTTTTTTTCATTGTTCTCCATAGCATATAGCATCATATCACATCTTTATTTGGTCTAAAATCAATCTTAGCATAAACATCATGTAGCTTAATCTTCATTTTAGCAGCATTTGGATCCTTGAGGCCTTAGGGGAAAATCAGGTGTTCTATACCTGTTTTGTGTCATTTATGAGGTTTTAATGGATCTCAATCCGTCCTAAAATGCATAAGGAACATGCTCCATGCGAATAGAGAGCACACCCACATCCCCTTAAGCAAGAGAAAATCAAACAGTGCTTGGGTGCACCTGTTTAAGCTCAATATGAGGTATCCTCAAAAGCTTTTCTCACATACATGTTCATGCTTTCATTAAATTAACTGAGAAGACACTTGACATGTACACCAATGCATAATGCATGGCGACACAAGTTAAAGAGTTAAAACACCACGAGATAAAATATTATGGTTGGTACAAGAAAATAAGTCATGGGGAATAGTCAGAATTACCCCAAACCATGGAAATGTGCTCAAATCACCCCTTCCCACCCACCCTTCAAATCCCACTAGAATGTGACAAATAAAAAATCTTGGCTAACAAAATCTATCCTTTTCGCGGGGGGGGGGACTATGGTGCCTACTACCATAATCCACCCAAAATGGGTTGGAACAATGGCAAATGAAAACATGCATAGGTTGTAGCACAAGGTTTGATCTCTACACTAGCATATGTCTTATCTTGGTTGGTTGATTATATGGGCTTTTTACTTTCAATTCACATTCATATTTGCATTTTATTGTATCAATTCTTTTTATTAATATAATTATGGATGCTCTACAACCTAAATTGGGAAAAAGAAAATTGTAAGCAACATATATGCATTCTTAGGTATATAAAGTAAAGGTACATATATAAACACAATAGATTAAAACCTATATATATATATATATATATATATATATATATATATATATATATATATATATATATATATATAGTTAGGAATGGGAACGCTGAGAGGGGGGGGGGTGAATCAATGTTCACAGTATTTTAGCTTTTTACTTTAATATTTAAGTAGAACATAAATGCTTAAGAACTGAATTAAACATTCACATAAACATGAAACATGAAATCAACACATGACACCAATATGGTTATAGGGAAACCCAAATAGGTAAAAACCCCAATGGGACTTGATACGCACTAATAATCTACACTAGTGTTTTGTGATACTTGTTAGATGATCCTTTACCCTATTAGGAGTAGCTTTACAATGCTTTAAGTACAATAGACCTTGTTAAGGGTCGGACCCTGTTAGGAGTCTTTTACAATGATCTCTGTTAGGCGAGTCGACTCACTATCCTAGAGATCACTGCTCAAATGATGAAGGCTACAACCTTCTAAATCAGATACACACTATATCTGCAGGTGAACTGTTCATTGTGACACTACTTGTTAGATCATTTCCTTTGGTGCATTGATGCTTTGACCTCTAGCAAAGCTCTAATACATCTTTTATTGACTTCACATACCTCTGCTCTGCTTAACATGACTCTCCTTTCACTTCCATACCAAATACAATGGGTGCACCTTATATTTATGCGCTTATATAGAATACATAAATAGGTCGGCCCTATAACTAATTACAAATAATGCTTCCAAAAGAATTGGCTTAAGCGTGCTTACAATTATACATGTACATATGTCAGAAACGTAAATACAATGGGCGCATAGCCTCTACAACATTAATTTATAATCGCAAACCAAAATAGTCACTGTCGGCTCCATGCTATGTTCTCTGCTAGCACACACTGGCTGTACAACTTCAACTGAGTGTAACTTTCACATCTTTGCATATCTACTTATGTGCTCTTAGACTAAGCATAAGTATAGTCTAACAACCTTAACTTCGAAGGCCCATACCATAATTCATCCATACACACGTGTGTTGATGCTCTGAGCTGCTGGAACTTTGTATACTGTCCAGTCTTCAACACTTAACTGAATTCTGATCTTTACACTAAGTGTGCCGTCTCCAAACTATTATATGACTTTGTTGCCATAATGACAACACTATATCTAGTTATATATCTTAGTATAGACAACTTGCCAACAATCTCCCCCTTTTTCATTGATGGCAACAAAGGAATATGGCCAAGTCTCTAACTATCCCTTTACACAAAACTTTTGTCTTATATACATCTTCTATGCATAATATTATATCTCCTATACATATATATACTTCACATTCTATACACAACTCCCCCTTTGACATTAATGACAAAGGTGCATCAAAAAATTGTATATACACTTACTTATTGATGGAAAACATCTGGATATGCAATCTTGAGGTTCTAGGTCTCCTTCTTCCAAAATATTACTAGAGAATTGACTATCTGTAGATGGGTGCATAATGCATATTGAATCTTCTCCATCTTCTCCAATTCTATGCTCAGACCTTGATCATAGGTTATCATGGTCGCATCAATCTCCTTTATGTTCTGATTGAGAATGTCTAGTGAGGGTGCAAGAGCATTCCTCAATTGAGTCTGTCTAGACCTTATCTTCTCCATTTCTTTCTCTGCCTTCTTGATTATATCCAACTATCCTTCATAGGCATTGTTACACATGTTCACATCAGTGGATTTGTCTAGCACTAAATTCTTCACCTTCTCAATCATTACCTCTGCATCTTCGATCTTCTTAAGATGGGCATCAGTGAACTTATCCTGATCCATGGATTCTGCAATGACTTTCCTTCCTTGATCTGCAAATTCCTTCAATGATGCCTGACCAGACTTAAGAGAGGTCAAGTCTAGTGCAAAATTACTCATCAGTTCATTGGGTCTCTTCTTTAAGTACTTCTCCTCTACCACTATGACCGCAAATTCTTCTAGGCTTGAAAAATTGACTTTGAACTGAGAGATGACTATGCTCACATCATCAATTGAATGTACATTTACCATCTTCTTATCCTCTGACAACAAACTATTCAAAATATTTATTGTTTCCACCAGGAGAGGATATCTCATTACTTTCTTTTCCTTAGCCTTCTCCATAGCCAGGACGCTGAACTTAATTAGGTCTTCTTCCTTCCAGGAGTCCAAACTGCTAGTGTCAGGTGTGAAACTTGACAACAATGCTGAGGAGGGAGTGATGGGAGTGCTATCCATCACCTCTTGCTTCACCTTGACCAAATCAATAGAAGATTCATCTTTCTTTTCTACCTCTACTCCTTTCTTTTCTTCTTCTTTCTCATCAGATAAATCTTCTATGATTACTTCTTCTTGTTGAGTGGGAGGGATATTGTTGCATAGGATTTCTGCTTCCTCAATGTTGACAAATGATTCCTCAAACTTGTCCAAGTCCTTATCAGTAGCCGCCATGGCTATTTCCACATTATCTATGATAATTGTGTTGTCTTTGGGTGATTCTTTCATGGGCGTAGACTAATCTACTTCTGTTTGAGTTTCTGCTATGGGCGCTGAGTCCTGAGGACTTGTCATTGGTACATTAGTGGGCTCTACCACTTTATCTTCCTTGATGGGTGCATGAGTGATGGGCGCAGTAGGTGGTTTGATCTGTTGTTCTAACAACACCTTCTCAAATGCTTTTTTTGTATCCTTCGTTATCAACTCATAGTCCTTGTTCATGATATGAAGAGTTCTCATCTTTGTTCTTAGGTGCGGCTTCACCAAATTCAATATCAGTTCCACTTCTTCTTTAGAACATACTAGCAGAGTATCTTCTAATACTTTTTCTCTGATCCTTAGATCTTCTTCATTTGCTTGTCTCTTCAGATTTTCCAAAATATCCCATATACTTTATTTGGAATTTTTGTTTCCAATTCAAGAACTGTCTTCTTGAACTTTATCATGTGTTTGACAATCATACTATGTATTTCTAATTTGTCAATCTCACTGTAAGACTCATAGAACTTCCCTACTTGATCAATTCTTCCCTCATCAACAATTCTTGCATTCAAAACTTTAAGGCTAGGTCTGAATCCTACCTGAGGAGGTGCTTGAGTGTTTTTCTTGCTCCTTAATGCTCACGAGGATGGATGACTGGTGCTAGTTATTTCTTCCTCTTGAATAAAGGCTTATACTCTAGAGGAGTGTCTTTGGACGTAGAAGGAGTATTGTCTTCTTTATCCTTCTGACTGTCATCTTTTTCAATTTTTATCTTTTTCATCTTGGGATTTTCTTGTTCTTCTGCTGCACTCTTCAATTTTAGGGAAATCTTCTCATCCCTTGATTTATCAAGGTCTTCTTGTGATACACCATGTATTCTTAGGATCTCTGACGTGACCTTTGCAACCTTTCTTTTTGTTGCAGCACTATTTTGCTTAGCATCAACTTCTCTAGTCTTCTCTTCATATGTTCCCCACTTAGGTTCATTGTCATCCTTAGGGGCTGGTAACAGTACATGTGCATAAGCTTCAAGAACTTGTTCTTCAACCTCATACCCAAGTGGATGAATCCACTTAGTTCTAGGTTCCACAGCTTCCATACATGTAGTATCAATCTCCACCATGAAGCATATTGTATCCTTATACTTCTCTACAATACTCTTAGGAATCTTGTACCTCATCTGCATCCTTGCTCTAAAGGTCTTCAATTCCAAAGTGATGTAATCTCTTAGTGTAATTTTTATGGATGCCTTGTTTGATATCTGTGGCATGGTAGGAGTGGACTTGTCTAGATACAAGTCTGACACTTTAACAACTATATGAAGGTACATATAGATGATTAGGGACCCAAACCTAAATAGCTTAGTCTTGTCATGTTTTATAGCTTTGATGTTGTCTATCAACTGTGCGTGCAAGATCTCACACAAGTTGAACTCTCCATCTTCTTGCACAAGATGAATTGCTGCTAGAATAGTGCCCATAGAAACACTATTCACCTTGCTGGTATGATGAAATCTCTAACCCAATATCATTGATATCAACTTGATGTTTGGTTTCTCTATAGTCTCAATGGTCATGCCATGCTTATCAATTCTGGATTTACACACTTGCTTCACCATTTTCTTGGCATCCTTACCCATAGGAAGGATGTCGCCTGTCTTAGAAAGGCCTATCATCTAATGAATTAAGTCTCCTATGATTCTTAGTGGTACATCTCCAATCCAAAACAAATCATCATGGATTCTACTCAACCATATCTTTATCCATTCAATTTCATAGAATTCATATGCCGTGGCATATTCAACAATGGGGTGATCATTCCATTTGGTGTATTCATCCATGAACATTTTGTCTAGTTTCAACATTGTGTCCATGTGCGCCCTTAACCTATCTAGTCCAACAGGTTCCTTCTTACAATAGATGTAAGCCCTTATGTCTTCTACATGCATGACGCCCATCGACGTGCGGGAGAAAGCTCCCTCTAAATCATCTAGGGTTGATTTAAACAGGTGCCTCTTGAAAAACAATAGGAGTGGCCATGACTTACTTGATATCCACTTTCCAAATGATCTTTGAGATGTTCTGACGGCTTTCGAATCGACGCAACGAGCTAGGGTTTCTTGCAACCGATCAAATGCACTACAAACACTGATAATTTAATCTCCAAATCTTCACAACAACTTCCAAGGCTCAATCTGCTCTCCAATCGCTCTAAGTATGAATGCAATGAGTGAACAAACAACTTTCTGTATACTTAAAGTAAGAAATTCACCATTAATGCAAATCGCGTAAACCGGGCTGTCACTTCAAATTTTCAAACTCGAGTTCTGCTAACAATCAGCATGTGTGCTCTTGCACAAAGGTTCCTATACACTCAAATAGCTTAAGTCCAAAGGCGCATACTCCGAAGATGAGTATACTAGCCACGCAAGGGTCTAGAGCTAAATTAGCTCCCCCTATGACCCCGAGGGCCATTCATGCAGATGTAGAGGGTGCGTCCACTGGGGATGCATCCAATACATTCTCTTCAACTTTATCCTTCTTACCTTCTGACCAAATCAAGCTCGCATCCTCGGAGGCTTTCACAAACTTGACTTCTGCTTCAGGATCCAAAACTGGTTCTTCGGTCTTCTTAGGGCTTTCCTGACCTTGCATCCTTGATCTACAAAACTTTGAGATATGTCCAGCCTTGTTACAAGTGTGACAAATCACTGGAGGTCTATTATTCCTCAGTGCATTGACATGAGTCACTATTCTACATTATTTTGTTGTATGACCATTATAGTTACATATCTGACATGTAACATTATGAGAACTTCTTGCATTGTTCTGATTCTGATTTCTTTGATCATGCTGAATCCTATTCTTCTTTCTAGTCTTGCAATTTATTGCTCAATGACCAAATCTATTACATGTATAACAGTAACCATTGAAAGGTCTTACCTCTGTACAGTTCCTTGCAATGTGTCCATGCATGTTACAAGCAAAACAAGTGCATTCTACTTGCTTGCGCTCATTCTTAGGAGGACCACTATTGTCTTTGGTTTGATCTTCAGTCTTCTCATCATTAGTAGAGTTCTTTTGTGAATCCTTTCTTTCTCACATATTGTCGATCTAATTTTGTGCTTCATTGTATCTAATGCAGCTAGTTTCTCCTTTGATTCTTCTTGCATACAACTGTGATTCTACCAATTCAGCACTGGGGTGTAATTTGTCAATATGATCCATTGACTTCTTCAATTCAGATTCCAAGCTTTCTTTGATATTCTTTAGCTCCAGGATTTCTAAGTTAGCTTCCCTTAGTTCTTCATTCAGTTGAAGGTTCTCCTTGACTTGTTCATTGTAGACATCTTGATTGTTCATTAGTTTCTCATCAAATTCTTCAAGCTGACTTAATAGAGATGCATTTTCTTCATTCAACTTCTTGACTTTTTCTTCAAGATCACTGTTAGAGCGTCCTTTCAAATCTTTTCTTAGTCTTTTGATAACTAATCAAGCATCACTGACTTTTTCTTTTAGTTCTTCAATTTCTCTTTCTGAATTGTCTAGGTCTTCAAGAGCTGCTTCAAGATTCTTCTTCAAATGCTTCATTTCTTCTTTGTCCATGATCTCCTCAAGTGGTTAAACTTCTTTGCTGAGGACCAGAGCTCTGATACCAATTGTTAAGAATGGGAACACTGAGAGGGGGGGGTGAATCAGTGTTCATAGTATTTTAACTTTTTACTTTAATCTTTATGCAGAACATAAATGCTTAAGAACTGAATTAAACATTCACATAAACATGAGACATGAAATCAACACATGACACTAATATGGTTATGGGGAAACCCAAATAGGTAAAAACCCCAGTGGGACTTGATACCCACTAATAATCTGCACTAGTGTTTTGTGATCCTTGTTAGAAGATCCTTTACCCTGTTAGGAGTAGCTTTACAATGCTTTAAGTACAGTAGACCTTGTTAAGGGTCAGACCATGTTAGGAGTCTTTTACAATGATCCTTGTTAGGGGAGTGGACTCACTGTCCTAGAGCTCATTGCTCAAATGATGAAGGCTACAACCGTCTAAATCAGATACACACTATATCTGCACGTGAACTATTCACTATGACACTACTTGTCAAATCAGTTCCTTTGGTGCACTGATGCTTTGACCTCTAGCAAAGCTCTAATACATCTTATGCTGACTTCGCATACCTCTGCTCTGCTTAACACGACTCTCCTTTCACTTCCATACCAAATACAATGGGCGCACCTTATATTTATGCGCTTATACAGAATACATAAATAGGTCGGCCCTATAACTAATTACAAATAACACTTCCAAAAGAATTGGCTTAAGCGTGCTTACAATTATACATGTACATATGTCAGCAACCTAAATACAATGGGTGCATGGCCTCTACAACATTAATTTATAATCGCAAACCAAAATAGTCATTGTCGGCTCCGTGCTCTGTTCTCTGCTGGCACACACTGGCTGTGCAACTTCAACTGAGTGTAACTTTCACATCTTTGCATATCTACTTATGCGCTCTTAGACTAAGCATAAGTATAGTCTAACAACCTTAACTTCCAGGGCACATACCATAATTCATTTGTACACAAGTGCGCTAATGCTCTAAGCTGCTGGAACTCTGTATACTGTCCAGTCTTCAACACTTAACTGAAATCTGATCTTTACACTAAGTGCGCTATCTCCAAACTACTATATGACTTTGTTACCATAATGACAACACTATATCTAGTCATATCTCTCAGTATAGACAACTTGCCAACATATATATATATATATATTGTATACATGGGAAACATATTCAAGGGTATAAATAATTATAATAGTCAAACACATGTCAAGTAATCCTTGGGATCAAGGAAACTAGTGGTCACAGTTTTGTGCCAGTGCCTCCTCCACTTGGGCCATTGTCTCTTCTTTTTATGTTGTTAAGTTCAATATAAAAGAAGACTAAAATAAATTCATGCCTATTTGAATTGGAATAATTGATGATTTGTTCCATGCGTGTTTTGTATAGCAATTGAAATTCTATTATTCTTGTTTCAAATTTAAAATTTCAATGTTGACATAAATTGTACAGGCTTGATATGTCTTGCCATGAATTTATGAGTTGATTGGTTTGGTAGAATGTTAACATTTTTTTCCAATCATTCTTATAGTCTAATAATGATTGCTTAAAAGCTTATTTGCATTCGGTGCAAGTGGGTATACATGTGAAGTGACTAGTAGGTGTGTGGTTCACCTGGATAGATGAGACAAATCGATGAAATATGTGTTAGAAGAGTCATTTTTTAGTAGGAAAGTTGGGGTATAATGCGATTAGGGGATAATGTAGGTTTGTGTTAATGTATTTATTTCATTCAATTACACTTAGGCTTATTAAGCCTACTTAGTCCTCCATATTCATTTGACACTTGTTCACACAAGTCGACATCATTTAGGAATGCATCGAGAGGTGTGGGTTCTGTTTCGACACCTCATCCTAGTTTAGTGGGAGGCAACTCACCACCACTTATTGAGTGTTGGGTTCGACTTCTTATTCGACCAATCACTCTTCCTATATGTATCTTGCTTTACAACTTATTCGATGGTTGACTTTGCTCTCAATTTATTATTATCCTTCATTTTAATCTCTTATAGATCTTAGGAATTTTACAATTAGTATAGAGTTGAAGTAGCAGTTTTTTTTTGTTTTTTTTTTAAGTGTGTAGGTTTTTAAACATATTAGCGACACTTATGTTGATGCAACATTTTATCTACATGTTTTTGAGGGTTGAGATCTACTTTGATCATATAGGGGCTGCCAAAAGCTAAACAAATATAGTCTGACTTGTTACACAATCATTATACCTTTATTTTTTAAACAAACATAAACTAATTATTGTGCAAATAATAATTGTTAGACATATATTTCTGAAACAAGTACAGTCTGACCTGTTACACCCCTTGAAACATTTATCCTGTGGACTGTTGTCCTGTTCCCACCCTGCAATGGCCCACTTAAACGCCATTCTGGTCGGGTCAAAAGATGGACTTGTTCCACGAAGGAAACATTTGACAATGTGCCATTTCCCGTGTATGACTGACAAACCAAATTCATTGAAATATGAACAAGACGACAGTAATCACGTTCACACCTTGTGCTGATTAAATTTCAAGGCAAGGAAAGAGCGAGGCAAGTGCATGGTTGAATAATATATGATAGAATGCCCACAAACAGCGAGTAGGACAGAAACAAAACAAGACTCCACGGGATAAATCTTTTCATTCTGGAAGAAGGAATCCGTCAACCTTGACCAGTACACAGAACGACAAAACGTCAAACGTTATCCCTTCTAATATATTTTGAGCATGTGCATGAAAGACAGTTTCTTGGTAAAAACCTAGTCATGATCTCGATATATAGGAGAGCTTGTGGAGGATATGGAGTGCAGTGTTTTGTGCAGTGAAAAAGAAAAATGGGGCGATCTCCGTGTTGTGATAAAATGGGAGTTAAGAAAGGCCCCTGGTCTGCTCAAGAAGACCAAATACTCCTCCAATTTATTAGCAAAAATGGGCATCGAAACTGGCGTGCGCTTCCTAAACAAGCAGGTTCTAATTCTATCTATTCATCCAATACATACATTATATTGTTATTAAGATTCAACTGTATAATTTTTGAATCAAATTTATTAACCCATGTTTCATAAATAATAATTCACAAAACCCATCTTTCATAGAGCATTATTTCATTGTATTTCACATAAACTCATAAATCTTTTTTCCATTTTCTGCAGGGCTTTTGAGATGCGGTAAGAGCTGTCGTCTGCGGTGGGTTAATTACCTCAGACCAGACGTTAAACGTGGAAAGTTCTCCTCAGAAGAGGAGGAAACTGTTATTAAACTTCACCACCTTCTGGGCAACAGGTACTGTCATTATGCTTTCTTGGGTTTTTTTAAAGATTGTATGAGTTGGGTAATCCCTTATAAATGGTTGTGTACCGTTCTGATATTATGTAGATAATGCAGGCAAACTAGATGTAATAAAAGCTCTGATCAATCAAACCAAACCCCCAATCCATTGAACTGTTTTATTAACAAATTCTTGTTTAAATATGATGTAGGTGGTCCGTCATTGCCTCACGCTTGCCTGGAAGAACAGATAATGAGATAAAGAATGTGTGGAATACCCACTTGAAGAAAAGGCTTCTGCAAAGGGGATTCGATCCGGCAACAAGTTCAAATTCACCCATGGAGGAGAACAGTTCAATTTCAACTTCAATTGATTCTCTAACCACAGTCTACAACTTGTCCGAATCACATAATACTTCGAGAGAAGTCTTTGATTCGCAAGATTCTTCAAGTCAGATCTTGTCATGTATGAGTAGCATAGGCAGTGTGGATTCAGCTTCAGCCTCAACGTTAGATTGGTTTCAGTCCAATGCTGTAAATTCTTTTGATGATGGTGAGTTTGAGGACTTGCTGACAGATGAGACATTTGTCTTGGGAAACCAGATTTTTGAAGATGAGGAAAGTTGGTTGCCAAGGGAAAGAGAGAATGCATCTTCAACAACCACATCTGAACTAATTTACGAGCACAGTTCAAATGTGAAAGCAGAGTATTTCAGTTCTGCATGTGTAGAAGATGATTTTCTGAGTTGCATAGACTCCATGAATACGAATCTCCATCCGTTGTGGAATATGGAGTTGGGGAGTAGTGAGGAGGATTATTGGTTAAATGTTTTGAGTCAAGTTGGAACAGCATCCATTTTGTAGCATGTGTTCCAACTTTCTCACATTGTGGAATGAAACGAGGGTTATTTTGACTAATTCGTCATGGTTATACACTATTTACATATTGTTTAATAGTTAAATAATTTTTTATTAAGGAAGAATGGTGAGACATTTGTAAAGTAAGAAGAAATGTCAAAATAATTTAATAAATAGCAAAGGACAATTATGTCAAAATAATTTAATAAATAGTAAAGGACAATTATGCGAAACAGTTGTGCAACAGCAAAAGTCAGCTAATAAAGCACCATAATATCCCACATGGGACTACCTCAAAAGTGTAGATGATTTAAATAATCCAATAGTCAATAAGAAATCTACATCTTATTTATGTAAGAAAAGTTGAGTAACTACATTTTATTTATGTAAAGAAGTGTTAAATAAATATTATTTTTATTAATTGGTTTTACTTTTAAACAATGCATTGGTTGTTTGAAGATGGTCAAAGTCTTTAGGTTGTTAGGGCATTCTAGTAAATTAGAGATTTCAAATTCAACTTTTGATCATTTGAAAATAATTAGGGAAAAAGGAGGAAACATGAATATGTGAATCACATCAAGTTATAAAAAGATCAAATGAATTGCAGACATATAGAAAATCTTAAATTCAAATCATAATTAAACCACACACTTAACATTACTCCAGTTGGTTCATAAAATTTATTAGTAAAATTTTGTAAATCTATCCTCGTCCAAAGTTTCTGACAACACATGCACTAAAAATGAGATTAATCCTTAGAGAAGTCACCCTTTATGGTACAAAGTGATAAATTTTATTAGGAACTATGGAGAAGGAAAAAGTTCACTAACCTCAAGACCGATTGAAGTCCCAAAGGATGAACATCTCCTTGCACCACCTCACCTCTACTAGCTCTCTGGTGAGCTAGGGGATCAAGAGACTAATATGATGAAGAGGATTTAACAACTATGATGCTAGATGTGAAAGAAATGTAAATAACTATAGGCTGTTAAATTGAAATAATATTCTAACTATGGAAATTGAAAAATAACCCTACAAAGACAAAATGCCGAATTCCGTGAGCTCACTACCTAGGACACATGTGTGGGTCTAGGATGCCAATGCAAGTATAGGACAACAAATGTCCCGTACAGACAAAGTACGAATGACGACATAGAAAATAAGAAAAATAAAAAATTATTATAGTAATGGAAACTAGACTAATAGAAACTAAATAGGAATGACATAATGAAGTTGCAAACATGACTAAGTTACAAAGTATGAAGAGAGGAGAAAGATAACTTATCAGAATAGATATTTGATGAAGATAATAGTTCACACACAATGCCTTCACAAACTCACACACACAAAAATAAAGAAAAGTGTTGGGGTGGCTATTTGGAGACTTGCCTCCATTAGATCCCTATTTTGGTGCTTCCACCTCCATAAAAGTTGAATAAACAAGATAAAAGTGATAGATAACCACAAAGATCAATTGAACAATGATAATATTGCAAGATATATAAAGAGAAATATGATAAGCTAAACAAGATACAAAATAAGGTAACACAAGTGACTTCCCTCAATTATCACAAAGCCAAGGCTCAAGAGTAAGTTGTCTCAATGTAATAAGGAATCTTCAAGACGTGATGAGATAACTTTGAGTATGAAGAATACTAAGAGAGAATGACCAAAAGCATTCCAAGATTGTGAGGAAGTGTTTAAAGAGTATGTAGAAGGACAAATGAAGATAGAAATAGGAGTTTAAACATGATCCCTGTCAAATTTGGACATCAGTGGGCAGTGGATTCAAGCATTAGAACTACAAGGTGGAAGTTTGTAATACTCCAATAGTAGCTTTCAGAATGTTTGCACATTCGCGAATGAGTGCACACTGTGCAAACATATTTGTGGTGCACATGCGTCCTATGTCATCCAAGCCACATGCTCGAGATTCTAAATGGATGGTGACAAAGAGGAATAAATAAACACACATGGATGACATGGAATTTGTGTCTTAGCCTAAGGTAGCCCAACATTATGAAATGGAAAATTACACCGGGTTGTAAATTACATTCGCCCCCCCCCCCCCCCACTTTAGTGAGCATATCATGATGAGAGAGAGAGAGAGAGATGTGAGCTAAACTAAGTAAATTTACCTGACTTATCTATGGAGACTTTGTTAGAATAGGGTTGCCTCTAGCTAGGAAGCCCTGAATTGTTGTTGAGTCACGTCCAACATGAAAGTTGCAAATGAGTGTGCTAGAACATGAAGACAACCTATAGACAATGATACCATCAATAGTATGCCAATATGGGTGGAAAGTTGTGTTATGTCAGATAGCCAAATGATAGGGCAATTTTGATAGTGCACCAATATGTGTACTAGATAGGCATGCGATAGGGCATGTTAGACATGTGTCAAGATGCATAGTAAATGTTAGATAGGTGTGTGATAAGGAAATTAAGATCACACTGGTACACATAGAAAAATATAGATAGGGGCATACAGGGTGATATTGAGATGAGAAAGTGGATTGGCCCACACAAAAAGAAAACAAGCTAGTGGATCCCCCCCCCCCATGCCCTACAAAGGTAAATATCAAGATGAAAACAAAATGAACTTTACAAGAAAAACCTAGCTATGATTTAGGAATAACATGATAGTCAGATAAAAAGACAATTAAACATATAGATATAATAACCCCTCCTTAAAATGGATTATTTTACTCAAAGAGGAGCATGAGGAATTCTAAGCAAAGAAAAGACATTGTGGCATGTCAAAATATGAGATATTTCCATGGAATGTCACTTCCTAGTAAGTGACACATCATTTCCACAACATTTGCACAAAGATGGGAAGATCCAATGGATTGGTGTTAGAACCCAGAAGAGTGATATACATGCTCTCAGGGGATATCTTATTATTTCCAACCATGGCCCAAATATGATGAATAACACATGAAGACAAAGGAAAACAAAAATTTGAGTCAACATGGAATGGTAGGTTAAATTCCCCCAACACTTTGCATTGTCCTCAAATATAAAAAATCAATGATATGACAAATAGAAAAATATGAGAACCCATAGAAGAAGGTTTACAATAGAAAACCTCCTACTTCCAAGTACCTACATAGTACAAGGACCCTCTAGGAGGGAATAGCTCACTAAAGAACAAGCACTAGGGAACATGGGAAAATACACTCTAATCTACAAATGTAGAAGTAGGCACTGCTTTCACAAGTCATTTTCCAATAGGTTGTTTTCCTCTAAATCTTGATCATATGGAAAGGGAGGCTGAGATTGTAATGGTATGGTTGTGGTGGCAGCCCTAGATACCCCACTAGAAGCTAGAGACAAGCATGAGGCATCCTTGACATTCTTAGGAAAAAACTTCACTAAGGCAAGTTAGAGGTATCATATGAAGATCACCGTCAATGCTTCAATTTCCTCAAGTAAGTCAAACCAGAAATCCTCATATCTTGCAAGAGAATCATGATAAGGTGTTGATGCAAAAAATGCCTCTCCAATCTTTGCAACATGAGTAGAGACAAACTTAGGAAAAGCGAGAGATTTCTCCACTCCAAGGAATGAAACAAAAAGAGGGTCTTCCAGAGTGGACTTACAACAACATAACTATATGAGACAATGCCTTACTCGAATTTCCTCTTGAAGGATGAAGGTGAGGCCCTCTAGTTCACTATAGAATCTCTGAGGACATCAGGGGAGCCATCATGGTGATCATGAGATGGGGATAGTAAAAGATAGGTGGACATAACTTTTTTGGATACCACCTAGGTGTATAGCATGTTCACTAACACAAAAAATGGTGAGACATCAAGAAAAGTGGTGATTAGTGGAAGCTCCTATAATAGGGAGATAAAGACATGGACCTGCTTGGTGTAAGTCCCAATAGCCACTCCTCATGTAGGGGGAAGCAAGAGAGATGAGGTTGTAGGACAAGAAATTGGCATGACTATAAAGAAGGGAAGAGAAAATCTTGGAGCCAAGGTGGAAGCAGTAGAAAAAGGCTCCAAATATACACTCTCCACCCTTGTGGTAGCCTCATAATCTAGGGCTGTCTCCCATCGATTACACTTATGCTCACACACAATTTGGTTCTAGGGTATATGTGGGCTAGGATCAGAATCCTATGAGGGTACAATGACATCCTACTCCAAAAGAGAGCTCATTGATGCTATTATCTTAAAATAAGATGGCCCCACCAATGGAGTAGGAGGTGGTGCTAACATAGGCACGACTTAGTCACAAGTGCCCTTCCTCTCTTTACCTTACAAGTGATGGGAGGAGCTAAGGATTCTCTCTAAGGTTGAGGGGTAGGTGTCAAGGGAGATGGTGTGTTCTTGGGAGATCTCTTACCCTTACCATAAATGGAAGACAAGGAATGTTTGAGAAGATAGGAATCAGGAAGGGTGAACACACCTTAGATTTTGACAACATGGGTGCCTTTCCCTTATCCACACTAGGTTCATACGTAGGAAAAAAATACATTTCCACATGCTAAGAGACTCAAAGAAGGTGAGGAGGCTTTCCTTAGGGTATGTGCATGCCCTGAGCTTGAGATAAAGATGGATAAATAGATGAAGCACATTGAGCCTCATGAGACGACTGAGAAAGAACATAAAGAAAAGGTGTTATAGATATAGGGTCTAGTTCCTTGGCTTTGTACTTCTAATAATAGAGAAAAGAAACATCCTGCCAGGGATTTAGGGGCCCTACTAAAGTAAGCTAGAACTAGTCAAGAGAGAATCCCCCATAGGATACCAAGGGCAAGGGATGATATCCAGTATTATGTATTGTATGAATAATTCCCTGATGGGAAAAATTCAAGCATTTATGCATGATTAAGGAGATGATTCCAATAGAGGCCAACCAAGGGATAACTAGTTTGACTCGGGGATCAAAAAAAGGTTGAGAAAATTAACTTGGGTCCCACTTGGACCATCAATGTGGTGGACCCAAAAGGGAGAAGTAAAAACCCATCATACTTTCTGATGGTTGTGACAAACTCACCTTACGTCATGCGATTTAAGCCATTGATGAAGATGACCTTATCAGTGATAAGGTCAATATGACATGAAGGGTCAACCAAGACTTTGTTGAGAGATATGTCATTCATCAACGTTGGGACATAGAGGGGAGAAGGCTATCCACTATACATCGCATCTAGAGGGATAAAAGTAATATTATTCTCTAGAATCGTCTAGGTGAGTGGTGAAATGAGAGTGATGGTCATCATCACTATAAAGGGAATACCACACGGGAATGAGAAGATATGATATATAGGTCCTTAGTTACGTCAAGTTCACCAAAATGTGGAGAAGGAAAAAGTTCATCGACCTCAATATCAATTAAAGTCCAAAAGATTGAACCTCTCCTTGTGCCACCTTACTTCTATTAGTGCTCTAGTGAGCTAGGGGTCAAGACACTAATATGATAGAGAGGGTTTAACAACTATGATGCTAGATGTGAAAGAAATAAAAATAACTATTGACTTTTAAATCAAAATAATTTTTTGACCATGGAAACCAAAAAAATGCACTATAAAGACAAAGTACCAAATTTTGTGAGCTCAATGTCTAGGATGCATGTGTGGGTCTAGGATGTCAAAACATGTACGAGATGGTAAAATAGTGTGCATATGTCACATATGGACATAGTACATATGATGGCACAAAAAATGAAAAAATTAACAAAATATTATAGTAACGGAAACTAGACTAATAAAAACTAAATAGGAATGATAAAATGTAGTTAAAAACATGAGTAATCTATAAAGTTTGAAGAGAGGAGAAATATAGTATCAAAGTAAAGTTTTGATGAAGCTGATAGTTCGCATACAACTCCTTCATGAACCTACATACTCAAAAATAAATAAAAGTGTTGAGTGGCCATTTAGAGACTTGCCTCAATCTGATCTTTGTTCAGATGTTTCCACCTCTATAATAGATAAATAGATGAGATAACAGTGATAAATGACCACAAATATAAAATGAACAATGATAATATTGCAAGATATAGATAGAGAAATATGATAGGATAAACAAGATACAAAATAAGGTAATGCAAGTGACATACCTCCACAATCATGAAGCAAAAGATCAAAGTAATTTTTCTTAATGCAATGATAAAACTTCAAGACGTGATGAGATATGTGTGTGTATGAAGAATGATAAGGAGGAATGACCAAAATAATGCCAATATAATGAGGAAGTGTCTAGAGAGTGTGTATATAATTCCAAATAAATATTAAAAAAATGAGATTTTAAACACGCCGAGTTGAACTTGGGTGTTGGTGGGTGGTGGATTTGGCCGCTACGACTATAGGGTGGCAGTTTTTAGTGGTCTGAAATACTAGAGCATGCACATTTACATATTCATGGATGAGTGCATTTCACGCAGATGTCTCCATGCACACGTTTCTTGTGTTGTCCAAGCCATGTGGCCAAGATTTTGAATGGATGGTGATAAAGAGGGGTAAATAAGCACATATGGATGACATGGAATTTGTGTCTTAGGCTAAGGTTGGGACATTATGAAATGAAAAATTATACTAGGGTGCAAATTTGAGACATTATAGGAACTTTAGAAAAATACATTCATATACAATGAGTTTAAATATCTTAATACTAGGGGAAGGGTATCGGTAGTTTTTATTTCTAGCTTCACACACCTTAAGCTCTTAAATCTCACATCAAAAATTTTTGATGGATTTTTTGGTTATTTTTATATGCAACTTAATTGCTTATAGCTATTGTTTTAGCTTTTGGGTAGTTACTATTATCGGATTTATTATGCAAACAAGGTTCAAAATTTAGTCATTTTTAGTTGATGACCCATAGATAGTCCATATTGCCCAATTAGTTGTTTTCATTGACTACCACAAATTTTGTACAATTGATCTGATACTTATGCACAAATGGCCCAATGATTGTCTGCTATTGGTACCAATATAGTTGCACAAATGGCCTAAGTACTATTTTTTTCCAACTTCTAGACCTATAATAATGTACGACATTTGGTCCACTAGATGATTTTAAGTAAAGTTTTAATTAAAGAAATCTAATTAATGGTAATTGGAACATGGGCTATAAGTAGGCCCTAATGCAACCATAAATAGAGGTTTTCACAAATTAGGAATAGTTTGTTGTTTTTACTAGGTATTGTGAATGAACAATGAAAAAATAATAAAAATCATAACTGAAATGATTGAATTACAATTTGTTTCTTTCAATGTACTATGATATATGATATTCTTTACAAGAATGTTGAAAGGATATTTTGGTAATTCATGTATCTATAATAGAAATTAAGTATTTCTTTAATCTTAATCAAGCATAATCAAATGAACATATATACATAGATGAGTTTCAATAATATATTATCAATTGTTAAGTTAGTAAATTACATATAAAAAATATTGAATCAAATTTTTAAAAAAGTGGCATGTATTTTCATTGGTGTTAGCATCTATTTTTTTTGGCATAACTAGTAGGTGACTTAGATGTATTCTTTATCTTGGATCTTGCATAGAGCTATATACTTATTTACACCAAATTCATAGCTTTGAATTCCTTTAACATGCACAAATATGATCTTACTAGTTTGCACAAATCTACTCCTTAGTTCACCAGAATCTCTGTGTCTTAGTTAAAGTTATTTCAAATAGAGGAAATAACTTTAACTAAGACCTAACAAAAAACCAAGTGAAACGAAAAGAGACTACATCACAAAAAAAAATTATTATTTACATGCTATTTCAAATAGAGGAAATAACTTTAACTAAGACCTAACAAAAAACCAAGTGAAACGAAAAGAGACTACATCACTTTATTATTAGTTGATGGGAACTAATAGATTACCTCTTGAAAAGATAATGTAATTTGATAATGCTTGGCTTATCAAAGGGAATGTTCCTTCACGAGGCAATGTGCAGCAAAAGATGAGAGAATTTTCAGAATCGATTCTTTGATTACCATGTTAGTCATCAATGATTAATAGCTTCCCTATGAAGTTGGTACCTTGCTAAGAAATATTTCTCATACTAATATCATATTTGGAAAGCTATCATAAAAGCATAAATGTTTATATAAGAAAGACAAGAGCAACACTATAAATAACATAGCTTCATGATCCTGTCCTACTAGCATGAAAGTAGAAAAGAAAGAAAGGAGAAAGTGATTACCTCGCCCAGTAAGAGGCCCACCTTACCATGAATCACCTTGGAGGGAGAGCCTAACAAGTTCACCCATAAACTATGCTTGTAATTGTAATGCATCTTCTGACAACTTCTAGAATACCCATAGATCCACCTTCTTGTATCACTATGAATATGAAATGCGTGTCTCCTCATGATTTAGCAACTTATGTATGTTACCATCAGAAGATTTAGCATATAGGTGCGTGTCTTTTTAGGATTTAGCAACTTATGTGTGTTACCTTCCAAGATTTAGCATATTTGAAACTAGAAATGTGTGTAAATGATTTAGCATAAATGAAACTAGAAATGAATTTTTTTTCCGACACATGATTGGGTACCTATACTAATTATTATGCATAATTACATCTGGTAAATGATACCTCAGGCTAGTGCATTAGAATCTTTGTCTTAGTTAACAAGGACTAATACCATTTAAAAATACCTAAGTAAAGAGATTCTCTAGATGCTAGGGGGCAACACGATCAACTAGAAGAAGATACTAACTTTAGGGTCATGTTAAAGATCAACTTGAAACATGCAAGTACATAATATCCTAAACAATCATGTTGAAGTAAAAAAATTTTCTTTAATTACAAAAATTAAAAGTCTTTTTATAATAAGTGCTTCTTGAATGCTATGGGATTTTAAGTGATAAAAGGATGTCTTTGATTATAGATGAAGAAACATTGAAAATAGATCATATAAATAATGACAAGAGGTTTCCATGTAGTTCTAAATGTAGGAAGTTACTCTTGTGTTTTATATTTTATCACGTGACATGTTTGATAAAGATGTGTAATGACATTGATGATCATCTTTCATCTAGGAAATCAATAGCATGCACACCTATAAATAATAGGAGACATTAGAAAATCACAATTATTAGGGGTCCCCATTTTTCATACTTAGTCTAAATGACATTAATATAATCTCTATTTTAATATAGAATTTACATGAAATAAAATTTCATCATATATTTAAAAGTAATTATTAATTTATTAATTAGTCATAAAAATTTATTTATTAGTTAAATATCTTACTCATTTTAAATGAAAAGTTATAACCACCCAAATATAATGGATCAAAATGTATGTTTAAGATCTATATTTAAGCAAACCTTGAGTGATATCGTTGTGTTAAAAAATAATTAGAGACTTATCTGACTTAATGTTGAAGCACTACTTTTAATATCCACGAGCACAATTAAAAGTAAAACTAAAGCTCACACACACTTCTTGACCTCAATAGGTAATGCTTTACAAGTGTCTTAATATCTCTTCAATAATGTGTTAAAACATTTATTATAAGGACTGTTATCTTGTCTCGGCCTTGGTACAACTTGAATTGGCCTAACGATAGAGAACTTGTGTTCTTAAAAAAAAGTCACGAGTTTAAATTTCACATAGATAAGATATGTAGACATCATTTGTAACAGAATTAGGTACCTCCCATAAAAAACATAGATTAGTTCCATTAGAAACTATAAAAAGGAACTTTCCTACTTCTAACATTACACTTATAAAAAGGAACTTTCCTACTTCTAACATTACACTTGCCTGTTTGTCGCCTTTCAAACACAATTCCGACCGGGTCAAAAGACGGGCTTTTTCCAGGAAAGAAATTCTTTCCTCTTGATTTCATAACGTGTCATTTGCAGTGTATAAACAAATTCCTTTAATGTCTTTCCCCTATAAATTTTTAAGTAGACAATAGTCTTCTGATATCATATAAATAATGACAGATAACCAATCGAATCAGACCCCTGTTAACTTGTGTTAATTTTACTATACCCATCATGCCATTGAGCTGTTTTATTAACAAATTCTTTTTTAAATATGGTGTAGGTGGTCTACCATTGCCTCACACCTGCCAGGAAGAACAGACAACGAGATAAAAAACTTGTGGAATACCCACCTCAAAAAGCGTCTTCTGAAAAGGGGAATTGATCCAGTAACAAGTTCAAATTCATCCATGGAGGAGAACAGTGCCATTTCAACTTCAGTTGATTCACATAATACTTCGAGACAAATATGTGATTCACAACATTCTTCAAGTCAGATCTTTTCACGTATGAGTAGCACTGTGGATTCAGTTTCTGCTTCAATGTTAGTAAATTGGTTTCAGTCCAATGCTGTAGATTCTTTTGATGATGGTCAATTTAAGGACTTGCTACAAGATGAGATATTTGTCTTGGGAAACCAGATTTTTGAAGATGAGGAAAGTTGGTTGGCAAGGGAAAGAGAGATTGGAAGTTCATCGACCACATCCCAAGTAATTTACGAGCAGAGTTCAAATGTGAAAGCAGAGTATTTGAGTTGTGCATGTGTAGAAGATGATTTTCTGAGTTGCATGGATTCCATGAATACAAATCTCCATCCGCTGTGGAATATGGAGTTGGGGAGTAATGAGGAGGATTATTGGTTAAATGTTTTGAGCCAAGTTGGGTCATGATCAGCCATTTTGTAGCTCAACTTTCTCACGTTGTGGAATGAAACGAGAGTTATTTTGACTAATTCGTCATCGTTATACACTGTTTAGATATTGTTTAATAGTTAAATAATCTTTTATTAAGGTAGAATGGTCAGACATTTGTAAAGGAAGAAGAAATGTCAAAATAAATTAATAAATAGTAAAGGACAATTATGCGAAACAGTTGTGCAACAGCAAAAGTCAGCTAATAAAGCACCATATAATATCCCACAAGGGACTACCTCAAAAGTGGAGATGATTTAAATAATCGAATAGTCAATAAGAAATCTACATCTTATTTACGTAAAGAAAAGTTAAGTAATTACATTTCATTTATGTAAAGAAGAGTTAAATAAATTGAAAAATAAGTGTTAAATACATATTATTTTTATTGATTGATTTTCCTTTTAAACAATGCATTGGTTGTTTGAAGACGGTCAAAGTCTTGTGTTAGCATGTTAGAACATTCTAGTAAATAAGAGATCTCAAATTCAATTCTTGATCATTTGAAAATAATTAGAAAAAAAGAAACATGAATATGCAAATCATATTAAGTTATAAAAAGATCAAATGAATCGCAAACATATAGAAAATCATAAATTCAAATTTTAAATCTTAACTAAAACTCACACTTAACATTACTTTAGTTGGTTCATAAAGTTTATAAGTAACATTTTGTAAATTTGTCCTCGTCCAAAGTTTCTAACAATGCATTAAAAATAAGATTAATTCTTAAAGAGGTCACCCATTATGGTACAAAGTGATAAATTATATAAGGAACTATGGAGAAGGAAAAAGTTCACTAAACTCAAGACCGGCTGAAGTCCTAAAGGATCAACCTCTCCTTGCACCACCTCACTTCTACTAGCTTTGGTGAGCTAGGGGATCAAGACACTAATATGATGAAGAGGATTTAACAACTATGATGCTAGATGTGAAAGAAATGTAAATAACTATTGGCTATTAAATTGAAATAATATTCTAACTATGGAAACCAAAAAATAACCCTACAAAAATAGAATACCGAACTCTGTGAGCTCACTGCTTAGGACACACACGTGGGTCTAGGATGCCAATGCAAGTATAGGAAAACAAATGTCTCGTACGGACAAAGTACGAATGATGACATAGAAATTAAGAAAAATAAAAAAATATTACAGTAATGGAAACTAGACTAATAGAAACTAAATAGGAATGACAAAATGAAGTTATAAACATGACTAAGCTACAAAGTATGAAGAGAGGAGAAAGATAACTTATCAGAATAGATATTTTTTGTCAAACCTAATAGTTCACACACAACGCCTTCACGAAATCAAACATACAAAAATAAAGGTAAGTGTTGGGGTGGCTATTTGGAGACTTGCCTCCATTAGACCCCTATTTTGGTGTTTCCACCTCCACAAAAGCTGAATAGACAAGATAAAAGTGATAGATAATCATAAAGATCAATTGAACAATGATAATATTGCAAGATATAGAAAGAGAAATATGATATGCTAAAAAAGATACAAAATAAGGTAATGCGAGTGACTTCCCTCTATTATCACAAAGCCAAGGCTCAAGACTAAGTTGTCCCGATGAAATAGGAAATCTTCAAGACATGATGAGATAGCTTTGAGTATGAAGAATACTAAGAGAAAATGACCAAAAGCATTCCAAGATTGTGAGGAAGTGTCTAAAGAGTATGTAGAAGTCCAAATGATTATAAAAATGGGAGTTTAAACATGATGCCTGTCAAATTTGGGCATCAATGGGTAGTCGATTTGGGAATTACAACTACAAGGTGGAAGTTTTTAATACTCCAATAGTAGCTTTTAGAACATTTGCACATTTGCAGATGAGTGTGCATCGTGCAAACATATTTGTGGTGCACATGCATCCTATGCCATCCAAGCCACATACCTAAGGTTCTAAATGGATGGTGACAAAGTGGGATAAATACAAACACATGGATGACATGGAATTTGTGTCTTAGGATAAGGTAGGGACATTATCAAATGGAAAATTACACCAGGTTATAAATTTGTGACATTGCATTTTTTCCTCCACTTTAGTGAGCATATCATGATGAGAGAGAGAGATGTGAGCTAAAGTAAGTAAATTTACCTGACTTACCTATGAGGACTTTGTTAACATAGTGTGGCCCCTAGCTAGGAAGTCCTAAATTATTGTTGAGTCACATCCAACATGCAAGCTACAAATGAGCATGCTAGATCATGAAGACAACCTGTAGACAAAGAGACCATCGATGGTATGCTAATATGGGTGGAAAGTTGTGTTGTGTCAAATAGCCACATGATAGGGAATCTTTGAAAGTGTGCCAATATGTGTACTAGATAGGCATGTGATAGGGAAACTTAGATCACATTGGTACATGTAGAAAAAGATAGATTGGGGCATGCTAGGGTGAGATTGAGATGAGATAGTGGATTGGACCATACAACAAGAAAACAAGATAGTGGATTTCCCCCCACAAAGGTAGATATCAAGATGAAAATAAAATGAATTTTGCCAAAAAACTTATGATTTAGAAACAACATGATAGTCAGATAAAAAGACAATTATCTACATATAGATATAATAACCCCTCCTTAAAATGGACCATTCTACTCAAAGAGGAGCATTAAGAATTCTAAGGAGAGAAAAGACATTGCGATGTATGTCAACATACGAGATATTTCCACGGAATGTCGCTTCCTAGTAAGTGACACATGATTTCCACAACATTTGCACAAAGATGGGAAGATCCAATGGATTGGCATTAGAACCCAAAAAAGAGATATATACATGCTCTCTAGGGATATCTCATCATTTCCAACCATGGCTTAGATATTATGAATAAACCATGAAGACAAAGGAAAACAAATATTTGGGTCAACATGGATGGGTAGGTTAAATGCCCCCAACACTTCACATTGTCCTCAAATATAAAAAATCAAAGATAAGACAAATAGAAAAATGTGAGAACATGTAGAAGAAGGTTTACAATAGATAACCTCCTACTTCCAAGTACCTACATAGTACAAGGACCCTTTGGGAGGGAATAGCACTAAAAAACAAGCACTGGGGAGCACATAAAAATACACTCTAATATACGGATGTAGAAGTAGGTATTGCTTTCACAAGTAGGTAGATTGTTGTCCTCTAAATCTTAATCATATAGAAATGGAGACTGAGATTGTAATGGTATGGTTGTGGTGGAAGCTCCAGGTACTCCACTAGAAGTTAGAGCCAAGGATGAGGCATCCTTGACATACTTAGGAAAAAGATTCACTAAGGAGAGTGAGAGGTATCATGTGAAGATCAGCATCAATGCTTGAATTTCCTTAAATGAGTCAAATAAGAAAGCCTCATAGCTTGCAAGAGAATCATGCAAAGGTGTTAATGCAGAAGATGCCTCTCCAACCTTTGCAATATAGGTAGAGATAAACTCGGGAGAGGCGAGAGCTCTCTCTACTCCAAGGAATGAAACAAAAAGAGGGTCTTTGAGAGTGGACTTGCGATAACAGAACTATAAGATAGGGCCCTACTCAAATTTCCTCTTGAAGGATGAAGGTGAGGCCCTCAAGTCCACTATAGAATCTCAGAGGACATCAAGGGAGCCGTTATGGTGATCATGAGATGGGGATAGTACAAGATAGGTGGACATCACTTCTTTGGATATCACCTAGGTGTGTAGCATGTTCAATGGCACAAAAAATAGTAGGACATCCAGAAAAGTGGTGATTAGTGGAAGCTCCTATAACATAGAGGTAATGACTTGGACCTTCTTGGTATAAGTCCCAACACTCACTCCTAATGTAGGGGGAGATGATACAGATGAGGTTGCAAGACAAGAGGTTGGCATAACTAAAAAGAAGGAAAGAGAAAATATTGAAGCAAATGTGGAAGCAGTAGATACAGACTCCAAATATAGACTCTCCACCCTTGTGGTAGCCTCATAATCTAGGGCTCTCTCCCATCAATGACACTTATACTCACACACAAATTGGTTTTGAGGTATATGTGGGCTAGAATGAGAAGCTCGTGAGGGTGCAATGAGATCCTACTCCACAAGAGATCTAATTGATGCTATTATCATAAATTAAGATGGCCCCACCAATGGAGTAGGATGTGGTACTAACGTAGGCACAACTTAGTCACAAGTTCCCTTCCTCTCCTTAACTTACAAGTGATGGGAGGAGCTAAGGACACCCTCTGAGGTTGAGGGGTATGTGTCAAGGGAGATGGTGTAGTCTTGGGAGACCTCTTAACCTTACCATAAATGGAAAGACAAGGAATTTTTGAGAAGATAGGAATTAGGAAGGGTGAACATGCCTTAGATTTTGATAACATGGGTGTCTTTTCCTTGTCCACACTAGGTGCATACATAGGAACAAAAGACATTGTTAGATGCTACAAGACTCAAGGAAGATGAGGATGCTTTCCTTAGGGTATGTTCCTACCCCAAGCTCACAATAAAGATGGAGCAAAGGATGAAGGACACTGAGCCTCATGAGATAGCTGAGAGAGAGCAACAAGAAAATGTGCTATAGATATATAGTCTAGTTCCTTGGATTTTTACTTATGATAAGATAGGAAAGAAACATCTTTCCACATATTTAGGGGCCCTACTAGAGTAAGCTAGAAGTAGTCAAGAGGGAAGACCCCATAGGATACCAAGGGCAAGGGATGATGTCCAGTATCATGTACTATATCAATAATGCCCTCTTGAGAAAACTTCAAGCATTTATGTATGTGATTAAGGAGATGACTCCCATATTGACCAACCAAAGGATAACTAGTTTGACCCAGAAGAGGTTTGACTCGGGGATCACAAAAAAGATTGAGAAAATTTCCTTGGGTCCCACTTGGACCATCAATTTGGTAGACCCCAAAGGGGGAAGTAAAAACCCATCATATTTTCTAATGATTGTGACACACTCACCATAATTCATATGATTTAAGCCGTTGATGAAGACAACCTCATCAATGATACTTTCAATATGACATGAAGGTTCAACCAAGTTGTTGTTGACATAGATCTCATTGATCAACATTGGGACATAGAGGGGAGAAGGCTATCCACTGTACATCTCATCTAGAGGTATAAAAGTAATATTATTCTCTAGAACCCTTTGGGTGGGTGGTGAAATGTGAGTGATGGTCACCATCACTATAAAGGGACTACCATGTGGGAATGAGAAGGTATGATGTAGAGGTCATTAATTAACATCAGGTTCACCAAAATGTGGAGAAGGAAAAAGTTCATCGACCTCAATATCAATTAAATTCCAAAAGATTGAACCTCTCCTTGTGGCACCTCACTTCTACTAGTGCTCTAGTGAGCTAGGGATCAAGACACTAATATGATAGAGATGGTTAAACAACTATGATGCTAGATGTGAAAGAAATGAAAATAATTATTGAATTTTAAATCAAAATAATATTCTGACCATGGAAACCAAAAAAATGCACTAAAAAGACAAAGTACCAAATTTTGTGAGTTCACTATCTAGGATGCATGTGTGGACCTTGTTAGGATTAACAAGACAGAAATAAAAATTACATGCAAATATAACTAATATCAAAAAATCATAAACCACACATAAGAGAACACAATACACAAAGATTTAACATGGTTCACCCAATCCCTGGGCTACATCCACCAACAACGAGTCCAATATTATTATTATCTAGTGATTACAACTTGATTACAATCCATAATCCCTTATAGCTCAATTCTGCCGCTAGTATTAAAATCATACATAATGAAAACCCTAACCCTAAGCCATATTATACAATATTTTTTTGCTTTAGGGTTAGAAATGAGTTACAATATGTCAGCTTAAAAATAGCCAAAAATATGTCAGCCTCAAAAAAATTCACCCGAACCCTGGCGAGGTCGAGAAGAAAAGTGTACAATACTTTCCTGGATAGTACTTTCCTGATCAGTCTCCACAAGCTAACAGACCTAGGATGTCAAAATAGGCATGAGATGATAAAATAGTGTACAAATGTCACATATGGACATAATAAATATGATGGCACAAAAAATGAGAAAAATAATATCTAGAATATTACAGTAATGGAAACTAGACTAACCAAAATTGAATAGGAATTTGATAAAATCTAGTTGAAAACATGAGTAATCTATAAAGTCCAGAGAGATGAGAAAGATAGTATCAAAGTCAAGTTTTGATGAAGCTGATAGTTCACATAGAACTCCTTCACGAACCTACATACTCAAAAATAAATAAAAGTGTTGGGTAGCTGTTTGGAGAGCTGGCTCAGTCTGATCTTTGTTTTGGTGTTTCCACCTCCATAGTAGCTAAATAGATGAGATAACAATGATAGATAACCACAAATATAAAATGAGAAATGATAATATTGTAAGATATAGATAGAGAAATATGATAGGCTAAAAAAGATACAAAATAAGGTAATGCAAGTGACATACCTCCACAATCATGAAGAAAAAGATTGATGAAGGGTGCTCCCCTTAATACCACAAACACATAACAGAAACAAAGAAACAACAACAATATGAAAGAACAAAAAATGGGCTTCTTATTATCTCCACAAATATGGAATTACAAACTTTTAGAATTACAATATGCAAAGCCACATGGACATTCCCTTACAATATTCTGTAGGACAAAGCCTCAAATCAATACCCAGATCTACTACCCAGAACTACCCCAAACTACCTAAGAAAACACTACAACCTTCCTTATATAGGCAATTTCCACTGCCCAAGAAGGTTCCAAAAATTTAGCCTTTAGGGCCCACCAAACTTAGAATTATTTTATTTTTCAATTTATTACATCAAATTCGGCTCAAAATAACTTTTGAAACCCAAATAGAAATTTTGAAAGAAATTTATTTTCTGCCTTTTTAGGTGGCCCAACTTCCAGAGACCATAAGTCATCACCCGTTGACCCGATTGACTATTATGACCCCATTTCGAAAGGGCATGAAGCGCTCTACAACATTTAAATAAAACAAGCTTCATTCAGTTGAACTTTTGACCTCATATGGGGCCTCTAAAGCCTTCAAAATTGAGTTCAATGTTTTTGTACCCTATTTTCAATATAATTTTTTTTCAATATCTTCAAGACTAGACTTGATCCGGCAACGAAACTTTACTGGTAGGCTGATACAACCAAAATGAACCTCCACCTGTGAAATCAGAACATTCAGAGATCATATGACCAACTTACTAAAAATAGTAAGTTTCCATAAATAGAAGCTCTGCACAAGATAGCCCTTATTGAAAAGAAAACCAGAAATATTTTTGGGTGATGCAAGATTGCTCTTACACCCAGGATGCTCCTGCATCAGACACCCGGGGTAATTTGAGAAGTGACCCTGTCACGACTCAGGTGTGCAGAGGAAACCCAAGAGAGTTAACCTCCTCCTTTGTTAGCCACGATGAATCTTCAATAGGTCATCCTTTCCATTTGATGAAATACTCTTCATATGTCTTGTTCCTTGTGCTTCTACCAACATGACTATCCAGTATGTCTTCAATCTCCTTGATATTTGAACTATTGTTGGTATACTCCACTGTGCTGTTGTAACCTCATCTTCAACACCTCCTTCATGATACTCTGTCAGATCTGAAACATTAAATACTAGTGAAATATTTAGCTCAGTAGGCAACTCAACCTCATATGCTTTTCCTAAATCATGCTTCTTCAGTATCTTACATGGCCCAAACTTCTTCATTTTTAGCTTGTTATATGTACCAACTGGAAATCACTCCTTTCACAAATGAACCATGACTTCATCTCCAACCTAAAATTCCTTATGCCTCCTTTTCTCATCTGCCTTAGCCTTATACTGCGCATTCATCTTGGTAATGTGCTTCCTCACCTCCTCATGGATGTTTTTCAAATGTTCTGCAAAATCCTCAGCTTCAACACTACTTATTTCTCCTTTATCTATCTTTCTCAACTTAGATGCATTTCTTAGACTACTCCCATATACAATCTGGAATGGTGATTTACCAGTGCTCCTATTGACAGAGTTATTGTATGCAAATTTTGCCTATGGTAAAATCAAATCCCATCCTGTTGGCTTATCTCCAACCAAACATCTTAGAAAATTCCCCAAACTCCTATTCACCACCTCTGTCTGTCCATCAGTCTATGGATGATGTGATGAGCTGAACTTCAAATTTGTCTTCAACTTCTTCCACAATGTATGGCAGAAATATCCAACAAACTTAGTGTCCCGATTTGAAACTATGGTCTTTGGCAAACCATGTAGTCTCACTACTTCTCTAAAAAACAATTCTACTACATGAACATCATCATTAGTCTTCTTGCAGGGAATAAAATGTGTCATCTTTGAAAATCTGTCAACCACCACAAAAATTGAATCATGTCCCCACTGTGTCCTTGGTAAATCAAGAACAAAGTCCATACTGATATCCTCCCAAGGCTTCTTCGGTACAGGTAATGGTTGATACAACCCTGTATTCTACTTCACTCCTTTCACCATCTAACATACTCTACAACTCTGTATAAACTTCTTGACATCTTGCTACAACTATGGCTAATAATAATTTTCACTAACCAAAGCAAGGGTTTTATCTTGACCAAAATATCCAGCCAATCCTCTGCTATGCTTCTCCTTGATGAGATTCTCTCTCATAGAACTTCTTGGAATGCACAACTGACTCCCTTTAAATAGTATATCATCCTGAATGATGAAATCCAGCCACTTCGTTC
Organism: Chamaecyparis obtusa; assembly: GCA_027943335.1. Classification (NCBI taxonomy): domain Eukaryota; kingdom Viridiplantae; phylum Streptophyta; class Pinopsida; order Cupressales; family Cupressaceae; genus Chamaecyparis; species Chamaecyparis obtusa. Next base: position 343,496 of record BSBK01003948.1, read on the forward strand.
TATCTAAAGTAATAGGTTCTTTACAAGCTTTCCAAGCTTCACCAAAATCAGGGTCCTTTGGATACAAATTCTTGAGTTCCTTGAACCCAACCACCTCAATATGCATCTTTATCAGTAATAGTTGTCTTCTGTTAAGCGCATCTACAACCCTGTTAGACTTTCCACTTCTGTGTTTCAAAACAAATATATAACTCTGCAAAAACTCAACCTATTTTAAATGCCTTTGATTCAAATTTCCTTGACTATTCAAATATTGCAAAGCTTGATGATCAATATACAAAACAAACTTCTTAGGAAGTAGATAGTGTCTCCACTTCTTCAATGCTTGAACTATAGCATAAAATTCTTGATCATAAATAAAATATTTCCTCTTGGCATCATTTAACTTCTCACTGAAAGAAGAAATAAGTTTACCTTCTTGGCTCATAACAACTCCTATTGCAATACCACTAGCATCACAATCTACTTGAAACCAGTACTTGATTGTGATCTTGTTTATTGCTTTAGAATCTGTACACATCCTCCATTATCCATTCTTCTTTAGTTTTAATACCGGTGGTATAGCACAGGGACTCACACTCTCTTGAATCAACCCCTTTTGCAATAACTCATGTACTTGTCTGTTCAACTCTTCACTTTCTGTTGGTGTCATTCTATGTCCTTCCTTGTTTGGAAAACTAGCTCCTAGAACCAAATCCATCTAATGACTGATCTTCCTTACTAGTGGTAATCCATTAGGTACATTATCAGATACAATATCTGAAAACTCATTCAACAAATCTGCAACCTCTACAGGTACATCCTCTACTTCCTCTTTACCAACTTTTGGAATTAAAGTAAAACACACATGCTCATGCCTCATACCATCTAAGAATTTTCTTCCATCAAGAAAAGTTATTCTTGCATTACCACATACATTTTCTTCGATCTCCTTCAATGGCTTTAGCTTATGTCGCACTCCATCCTTTATCAGGGAATAGGTATTCACACGACCATCATGTACAACACATCTGTCAAACTACCATGGCCTACCCAACAACATGTGACATGCATCCATAGGTATGATATCACATAGTACCTTATCATGGTACTTGCCAATCTTGAACTTTACTAGGCACTATTCACTGACCATGACCTTGTAGTCATCCTGCACCTAGGCAATCTGATATGGATGTGGGTGTTTTTGTCTCTTGAGCTTCAACTTTGTCACCATCTTTTCTGACACCAAATTGTCAGTGCTTCCACTATCAATAATTGCATCACAACATTTACCTTCACACTTGCACCTAGTGCGAAATAGGCTCCTCCTTTTCTTAGGTTCATTCTCACCACTCAATAGGACTCTTTTGTTAATCAATGTTTCTCCTCTTTCAGCATCTTTAGAATTTGAGGATCTGCCATCTTCATCTACATGTGCCACTCTGGCCTAGCCTTCATTCCTCCTATCTGCCCTTCCTTGGCATTGAGGACATTCAAATGCCCTATGACCTTCTTATCCATAGTGAAAACATGTTCCACGGAAGCCTCCTCTTCCTGAACCTTGTCCTCTTCCTCTTCCTCTCTGATCTCTATTATTTTGATCTTGGAAATGATTGGAATTGTTTCCTCTCTAATTTTGACAGCTACTGGCCTCATCCTTCTTTTTCAGATCTTCATTTTGGTCTCCATATGACTGTCCACTAGATCATCCACCGTGACCTCTTCCATTTTGTCTGCTCTTAAACTTCTTGTTCAACTTTTCCTCTACTTTTAGGGAAAACTGGTATGACTCTTCAATACTGTTCATTCGAACTAGATTCAGCTCTTCCTGAATGCTCGACCTCAACCCATTAAGGTAACGGGCAACTTTTTTCTTATCCACTTCTACAGGGCCTGTTCTGATGAGGATTCGATAGAACTCCTCTGTATACTCCTCAACAGATCTTCCCGCTTGCTTCAAACTTTGCATTTTCTTTAGTAGGTCAAGCTCATAATCAACAGGAATGAACTATTGCTTCAATTTATCCACCATCCGCTCTCATCTTGTGATTTTATCTTTCCCTCTTCTATTTCACTCCAATTGAATCTCTTGCCACCAGATCTTTGCATGACCTTTTAGTTTGGCCTTTATGAATTTGACCCTATCAGGATCCTCAATATCTTCATACTCAAAATATTGTTCATATTAATTGATCTAGTCGATCAACTCCTCTGGGTTAAGATTTCCTAAAAATGTAGGAACCTCAATCTTAGGTCTTTTTCTGATTTTGGAAATGGCCCGAAAAAGTCTTTCTTCCTCTTGGTTCACAATTTTGACTTCTTCTTAATCTTCATCTTCGGCTTCATCCTCGCTTTTGTCTCTAACATTAAGATTCATTCATCTACGAATCTCTTCTCGTAATACTCGCACTTGTCTCTAGAGCGCTCTAACCTCAAGTGTTACAACACTAACTCTTCCGCCACGTTCCCTTCGTGGAGGCATTTTTGCGATGCGTGCTGAAACCCTAACCACGGTCCTAGTGCAAACTGCCTCACAGTCAGCAATCTATTTACACACTCATGAACTCTTGCTCTAATACCACTTGATGAAGGGTGCTCCCCTTAATACCACAAACACATAACAAAAACAAGGAAACAACAACAATATGCAAGAACAAAAAATGAGCTTCTTATTATCTCCACAAATGTGGAATTACAAACTTTTAGAATTACAATATGCAAAGCCACATGGGCATTCCCTTACAATATTCTTTAGGACAAAGCCTCGAATCAATACCTAGATTTACTACCTAGAACTACCCCGAACTGCCTAAGACAACACTACAGCCTTCCTTATATAGGGAATTTCTATTGCCCAAGAACGTTCCAGAAATTTAGCCTTTAGGGCCGACCAAACTTAGAATTATTTTATTTTTCAATTTATTACATCAAAGTCGGCTCAAAATAAATTTTGAAACCCAAACAAAAATTTTGAAGGAAATTTATTTTCTGCCATTTCAGGTGGCCCAATGTTCGGAGACCATAAGTCATCACCCATTGACCTGATTGACTATTGTGACCACATTTCAAAAATAGCATGAAATGCTTGAATCAAGAAAGCTTCATTCAATCGAAGTTTTGACCTCATCTGAGGCCTCTAAAGCTTTCAAAATTGAGTTCAAAGTTCTGTACCCTATTTTCAATACCAAAAATTTTCAATATCTTCAAGACTAGACTTGATCCAGCAATGAAACTTTACTGGTAGGCTGATACGACCAAAATGAACCTCCACTTGTGAAATTAGAATATTTCAAGATCATATGACCAACTTACTAAAAATAGTAAGTTTCCATAAATAGCAACTCTGCACAAGATAGCCCTTATTGAAAAGAAAACCAGAAATATTTTTGGGTGATGCAAGATTGCTCTTACACCCAGGATGCTCCTGCATCAAAGATCAAGAATAATTTGTCCCAATGCAACAATAAAACTTCAAGACGTGATGAGATAGGTGTGAGTATGAAGGATGATAAGAGAGAATGACCAAAAAAATGCCAAGATCATGAGGAAGTTTCTAGAGAGAGTGTATAATGCCAATAGAAGATTAAAAAAATGAGATTTTAAACACATTGGGTTGAATTTAGGCATTGGTGGGTGGTGGATTTGGGTGTTACAACTATAGGGTGGCAGTTTCTAGTGTTCTAGAATAGTAGCATATACATTTACATATTCATGGATGAGTGCATGCCGCACAGATATCTCTATGATGCACACGCGTCTTGTGTTGTCCATGCCATGTGGAAAAGATTTTGAATGGGTGGTAAAAAGAGGGATAAATAAGCGCAGATGGATGACATAGAATTTATGTCTTGCATGTCCCAACCTTCATGAAAATTTATGACATAGAATGTATATAGGGTGAAAATTTATGAAATTATAGGAACTTTAGAAAAATACATTCATATACAATGAGTTTAAATGTCTTAATGCTAGGGGAAGGGTATTAATAGTTTTTATAGCTAGCTTCACACAACTTAAGCTCCTAAATGTTACATCAATTTTTTTGATGGATTTTTTGGTTATTTTTATATGTGACTTAATTACTTAGAGCTATTGTTCTAGATTTTGGGTAGTTACTATTATGGGATTTATTATGCAAACAAGGTTCAAAAAGTTGTCATTTTTAGTTAATGAACCATAGATAGTGCCTATTGCCCTATTAATTGTTTTCATTGGCCACCAATTTTTTTGCTTAATTGATCCAATACTTATGCACAAATGGTCCAATAATTGTGTTCTATTCATACCAATATAGTTGCACAAATGGCCTAATTACTATTCTTTTTCAACTACTAGGTATAATAATGTACGACATTTGGTCCACTAAATGATTTTAAGTAAAATTTTAATTAAAGAAATCTAATGAATGGTAATTAGAACATGGGCTATAAGTAGGCCCCTTCCCCTAATGCAACCATAAATAGAGCTTTCCGCAAAGTAGGAATAGTTTGTTGTTTTTACTAGCTATTATGAATGAATAAATAATAAAAATCATAACTGAAATGATTGAATTACAATTTGTTTTTTTTAATGTACTATAATATATGATATTGTTTACAAGAATGCTGAAAGAATATTTTGGTAATCCATGTATCTATAATAGAAATTAAGTATTTATTTAATCATAATATAACATAACTAAATGAACATATATACATAGATGAGTATAAATAATATATTATCAATTGTTAAGTTAGTAAATTATAAATAAAAGATATTAAATTTAATTTTTTAAAAAGTGGCATGTATTTTCATTGGTGTTAACATCTATTTTTTTAGCATAATTAGTAGGTGACTTATATGTATTCTTTATCTTGGATCTTGCATAGAGCTATATACTTATTTACACCAAATTTATAGCTTTGAATTGCTTTAACATGCACAAATACGGTCTTTCTAGTTTGCACACATCTACTCCTTAGTTGATTAGACTCTTTTCTTTTTGTTGGTTGACAATGACTAATGCTATTTAAAAATACCTAAGTAAAGAGATTCTCTAGATGCCAGGGGACAATAAGGTCAACTCAAAGAAGATACAAACTTTAGGGTCATGTTAAAGATCAACTTGGAACATGCAAGTACATAATATCCTAAACAATCATATTGAAGTAATTTGTTTTTCTTTTAAATTACAAAAATTAAAAGTCTTTTTATAATAAGTGCTTCTTGAATGCTATGAGATTTTAAGCGATAAACAGATGTCCTTGATTATATATGAAGAAATATTGAAAATATGTCATAGAAATAATGACCATAGGATTAGCATGTAGTTCTAAATGTAGGAAGTTACTTTTGTCTTTTATATTTTATCATGTGACATGCTAGTCAAAGATGTATAATGACATTGAGGATCATCTTTCATGTAGGAAATCAATAGCATGCACACCTATTAATAATAGGAGGATCTATATTAGAAAATCACATTTATTAGCAGTTCCCATTTTAAATACTTAGTCTAAATGACATTAATATAACCTCTATTTTAATATAGAATTTATAGGAAATAAAATTTGAGGGTAAAAGCACAATAAGATGTCACCCTTTTACAAAGGAAGAGGCTAACAACACCAAAACTGAAAAACTTCAAGGGCATGTAAACTGATGAAATGTGTAAAATAGGATGAGTTTTATGCTTATTATTTTTAAAAATTAATTTGAGCAAAAATTAATATGTTTTTTAAATTTTTTAGGTCTATTTTTCATATCCTGAAAAATACTACAAATCAGGGAGTTTACTTCTCGTCAAATCATTATAAGTAAAACATTATTTTTCCCTCCAATTTTAGAATATATTTTAGATGACATGTATATCTAGTGTAGGGAAAAATAAAGAAGTGTTTTTGATCTATAGTTTACCCATTATAAGTATTCAAAGTCGAAATTACCTGAAATTAACAGTTTTTGTCTCCCGTCACTTTCCCCTATCAAAACAATAGAAAAACCCAAATAAAGTACATATTCTTGAAGATGACTCTCTCATCTAGTATTGTATATGATTTTAAATTTTTTTAAAATTGATTTAGCATTTTTCTATATCTTCTGAATCAATGTCTTCTCAAAGTTTAATATACCTACATGTAGTTTTTAGCAAATTTGTTTAACATTTTGTAGTTGAAACGATATAATATTTATATGTCCAGAATCATAGTTCTGAGATCTAGAAAAGGGTAATTTTAGTTTTTTAACATTTTCTATTTTGATCAGAGAAAGGAACAAAAAAAGTGAAAAATTCTAGTTTTTTTGTGATTCTGGAGGTTTGGCTGCCAACATGGCATGCCACCTAGGTAGACTGGGTTGAGTCTGACTGGGTTGAGTACCCTTAGGGGTCGGCCCCCCGTGAGCAGCCAAATAATGTGCAAATGAGGGGCCCGGGATATTTTTTGATATTTAAAATATCATATAGACTTAGCCGGGTACCACTCGACCCAGTCTCACTAATAAATTTGGGGCCATTTTGCGATGGCTATGTGTCGCCATTGCGACGGCTATGTGTCGCTATACGGACAGTGATAGACGTCGCTATTTTTTAGTCGCAAATCACGACGTCTATGGGTTTCCGTCGCAATTGCGACGCCCTGCCGTCACAATGTCATTGCTTCACCCATTCAGTGCCTCCGTCGCATTGTGACGGCAGGGCGTCACAATTGCGACGGTCCTTCGAAGCAATTGTGACAGGCCTAGGCATCGCCAATACGGCACCACCGTCGCATGTCTTGGGAGGACCGTCGCAATAGCGACGGTCCTCCGAAGCAACTGCAACGGGCCTAGGCATCGCCAATACGGCACCGCCGTCGCATCTCTCGGGAGGGCCGTTGTAATTGCGACGGTCCTGGGTAGAATTTTAAAAAAAAAATTATTTAATACATTGCTAATGAACCACATTAATGCTTTTTTCCTTCAACAAATGAGGACAGTCACTCTAAAGACAACATGATAATGTACACTCACTGTAAGTGTACATTATCATGTTGTGTTTACAGTGACTGTCCTTATTGAAGTGGCAATTACACAAGGGACAATCACTGTGAGATGTCCTCATTTGTGACAAGGACAGTCACACATGAGGACATCTCACAGTCACTGTCCCTTGTGTAATTGCCACTTGAATGTATTGCTATTCAACCACATTAATGCTTTTCTTCTTCAACAAATGAGGATAGTCACTCTAAAGACAACATGATGATGTACACTCACTACAACTGTACATTATCATGTTGTCTTTATAGTGACTGTCCTCATTCAAGTGGCAATTACACAAGTGATGCAGAGTGGTCTGCAGAAGTGGTTAGCAGAGTGCATAGGGTTTCACCAAACACCTATCTCCACTAACCTTGGAGACCAAATAATTGTTCACACACCTTCTCTTTGATGCCCTAGGACATCTCAACTCATAATACAACCCTCTTATTCAGCCCAATATGCTGCTATTACACCATTCCCATCATTTCATCAAGGAACACTTCACTGTTTCCTGCAAATCATCAGCCTTCTCGCACTAGTGCTGCATAGAATAAGTTAGATTTCTATTTTACATGTCAATAACAAGCCTCCCATGAAGTCTGGGCCCTTGGGATTCATGGGAGGTTCATTTATTTAAAGAAAACCTTTGACTGTTACAGAAAATTAGTAGAAACTACCAGTTTATATGTTAGCAGGCGTAAGTACTTCTTCAAAACAGAATTAAAATTGATGCAACAGTGAGTAGAATGCAGTAAATAACCTTTCTAGTTCATAAACATATCATTCAACAATGAAGAATTCAATAACACATTGAAACAACATTAAAATGAAAGCTAGGACTTACTAGGACTTTTATGACTCTTGACTGGAAAAGTACATTGTTCATTACAATATGCCATTATTGGCCTTAAAATATCCCAGTTGACATGTAGGGTTGCCTTTGATCTTCTGGTTCCATCTTGTTCCAAGGTGTTCCTAGTTGACTTGATAGGTGCCCCTGCACCAACAAGGGATAGTCACTGTGAGATGTCCTCATTTGTGACAAGGACAGTCACACATGAGGACATCTCACAGTGACTGCCCCTTTTGTAATTGCCACTTGAATGTATTGCTATTCAACCACATTAATGCTTTTCTTCTTCAACAAATGAGGACAGTCACTCTAAAGACAACATGATAATGTACACTCATTGCAACTGTACATTATCATGTTGTCTTTACAGTGACTGTCCTCATTCAAGTGGTAATTACACAAGGGACAATCACTGTGAGATGTCCTCATTTGTGACAAGGATAGTCACACATGAGGACATCTCACAGTGACTGCCCCTTGTGTAATTTCCACTTGAATGTATTGCTATTCAACCACATTAATGCTTTTCTTCTTCAACAAATGAGGACAGTCACTCTAAAGACAACATGATAATGTACACTCACTGTAAGGACAGTCACAAATGAGGACATCTCACAGTGACTATCCCTTGTGTAATTGCCACTTCAATGTATTGGTATTCAACCACATTAATGCTTTTCTTCTTCAACAAATGAGGACAGTCACTCTAAAGACAACATGATAATGTACACTCACTGCAACTGTACATTATCATGTTGTCTTTACAGTGACCGTCCTCATTCAAGTGGCAATTACACAAGGGACAGTCACTGTGAGATGTCCTCATTTGTGACAAGGATAGTCACACATGAGGACATCTCACAGTGACTATCCCTTGTGTAATTGCCACTTGAATGTATTGCTATTCAACCACATTAATGCTTTTCTTCTTCAACAAATGAGGACAGTCACTCTAAAGACAACATGATAATGTACACTCACTGTAAGGATAGTCACAAATGAATCTCACAGTGACTGTCTGATGTAGAGGGAAGGGTGGTGGTATCAAATGCACAAGTAGGTTTAGAAATTTCAGAGGTTAGACACTTGGGCTTATTCAACAATCTTAAATACTTCAAGAACTTGACTATCAAGGCTATCCTAAAGGATGGATTTGAGTTTTAAGGCTTCACTTTACTTGGTTTCAAGATTCTGAGACTCTCACTCAATTCCCATATCCCATTTCACCAATGTTCTCATAAACTGGTCACAAAAAGCTTAACAGGCTATCTAAACCCTGCAGTAGACTTAAAAAGGGAATAATTCTAACTTTTCTCAAAACATTTGATGAGGTAACAACATTTATGGATACCCTCTTTGGAGTTCAACAACATATCAAAAGTTTTTATACTGTTGCTTTGGACAAACACCCTTGTTCGGCACTGCTACCCTGTTTCAATGCACTAAAATCTACTAAATTTTCAAAGGAAGTATGGGTTAAAGATCTCTAGGCTCCCAACTCCTGGACAGTGTCTAGTTATGTCTCCAATTGCTCAATTCCAAAAGGAATTAGACACAAATGCTCTGCAACTACAAAACCCCAATTTGTTGTCTTCGAACCCTGTCAACTAGGGCTTCCTCAATCTACTGTCTCCACACGACCCTGCAATGAATTGGTGGTAGATTCACCATCAAATGAACATTGTATACTATTCCCAAGAATTAAACATATGCCTTATGTGGACAGATCGCCCACTGCTACACCTTAGCACACTTCCAATGCCATTTTCCACTGTTCTTGTTTGTGATCACACTGTTCTCCCACACGGTTCTGCATATATTTAGATTAGAATCATATAATACAGGTTAGCAAATGTCATTCCATGAATTAGGCCTATCAATTCATGGAATGACCTCAATCGCCCCTAAACTTCTACTGTAACAGAAAACTAAGATATAGAACGTTGTTTCCAGACAACTTGTGCGACAACAAACTTAATAGATTGTAACACTCATCAATCTGCAATTCGAAGGATAACAAATCTCCCTCAGAGCATATGGAATTTGATCAATTCAAAATGAGATTCAAAATGAATTAGTTTACATAAACTAGATGCTTTATTGCTCACTGTTTCCCCAAAATGGTACACACAGGTTCACTGCAATGTTTGGAAACATAACAAAAGCAAATGAAATGATTAAAGAACCCTGTCAAAGCATTTCAATTTCAAACCAAGCCAATAAAGTTTCAAAATAGAAATTGAATTGCAAGAAACAGCAGTCTTGTATTGCTTGTCGAGCACAAATTAATACACCAATCTCCTCTCTGTTTAGTAACAGAGCCTTTATCTAAATATAAAGGATTCTAATATAACTTCTTCTAATAGATTCAACTATCGACCAAGTGTTACAACTCGAAACACAACTAACTAAGAACTAATCTTCAACCAACTTTCGTTGAGTTGAATGTTTAAACTTAACACATACCAAACTAAAACTAGCCGTTGGATTTTGAAAGTTCAAAATTCCAACTTACAATTTATTAAATTCTTTAAAACAAAAGACCACTAACTTACTAATTTGGATCTTTTATGATCATTAAACTCTTCTAGACTCCAATTGTAGTGCTTGGACAATCTTAGTCCATTATAATTTGTCTTTTAGTCCTATTAAGGACATTACAATTTAATTGAAGAATTGCGATATTTTACTAAGATTATAGGTGCTAAGATCCACCAAGTGATCTGTTGTCCTTGATTAAGCATTCCATCCTCCTGTTTAGCCTTGATGTTCTTTGAAGTCTCCTTTATCTTTGACCATGGATTAAATGTTGGAGGTGCTCCTGCACCACTGTCCCTTGTGCAATTGCCACTTGAATGTATTGCTATTCAACCACATTAATGCTTTTCTTCTTCAACAAATGAGGACAGTCACTCTAAAGACAACATGATAATGTACACTCACTATAAGGACAGTCACAAATGAGGACATCTCACAGTGACTGTCCCTTGTGTAATTGCCACTTGAATGTATTTCTATTCAACCACATTAATGCTTTTCTTCTTCAACAAATGAGGATAGTCACTCTAAAGACAACATGATAATGTACACTCACTGCAACTGTACATTATCATGTTGTCTTTATAGTGACTGTCCTCATTCAAGTGGCAATTACATAAGGGACAGTCACTGTGAGAACTTCTCATTTTGTGAAATTACACAAGGTACTTTCTTGTCAACATATGTTGTATACTGAACTTGCAACTCTATTCTCTGATTATGCATTATAGTTGGGTGTTTTCTTATGTTGTTTCGTGATTGTTTTGTTGGTATGTTTAGGTAATTCAATGGATCTCATTGATGATATTGATGATGATGGTGATGATATTGAAATTGAAGGAGAGATTATGAGGAGGAGAAGACTCCTGCCTGTTATTGTAGTTGTTCTTGCCACCCTTATCGCGGCCATAGGGGAGTGTATAAAAGAAGGTAGTCGAAAAATGCGTAAGCGCACAAGAGATGCAATTCCTTTTTATAAGCGTGTTATCAACTCCAATGAGACGGATTGCCATGACCAAATACGCATGACTAGATGATCTTTCTTTAAACTAGCCAATATTCTAAGGCAAAAAGGAAGCATCAAAGATACAGAATTCCTCACGTTAGAAGAACAATTAGTCATGTTCCTCCATACTCTTGGCCACAATCTGAGGAATCGTAAGATTGCCCATAACTTTGGGCACTCTGGAGAGACAGTAAGCTGATACTTCCACAAGGTCTTGAGGGCTATCTTGGCGCTCCATTCGGATTATTTTATACCCCCTAGTCCAAACACTCCTCAGGAAATTACTGGGAAGGCCCGTTTTGATCCATACTTCAAGGTATATCTCTCAGTGGTTTAAGTTTGTTTAGAGTTTTAATCCTATTATTGTTTGATTAGACCTATGATTTATTTGAGTACAGGATTGTGTGGGAGCAATGGATGGATCCCATATACCAGTCACTGTGGATATCAACTTGCAAGCTAAATATCACGATAGAAAAGGAAACTTGTCGCAAAATGTTATGGGAGTGTGTTCATTTGATTATAAGTTTCAATACATCCTTGCTGGTTGGGAAGGGTCTGCTGCAGATAGCCGTGTTCTAGCTTCAGCTCTATCTAGAGCTGATCCATTGGTAGTTCCCCCAGGTTTGTAAAATATGATTATATTATTGAAGCATACCAAAAATAAGACAACATTATGACAATGACATTTTGTTTTGTTTAGGTAAATATTATTTGGTCGATGCTGGATATCCTAACGTACCAGGATTTCTCGCACCTTATCGATGCACACGCTACCACCTAAAGGAGTTTTCAAGAGCAAACCCAATAAACACCTCACATGAGTTGTTTAATCATCGACACTCCTCGCTTAGGAATGTAATAGAGCGTACATTTGGGATATTGAAGCAGTGTTTTCCTATATTGAAGCATGCGACAACTTATCAAATCAAGACACAAACACATTGTTTTGGCATGTTGCATACTTCACAACTTCATTACGATAGAGGACGGCCTTCCATCTAAGGTAGAATTTGAAGAGGAAGATGGTCGTGATGGGATAGATGTACCAGTGCTTGACATCCATGATCCAGACATCCGCCCATCTCCACTCATCCACAATCCAGGATTTGAGTGCAATAGTTGTCAAGCTAGGACAAACGAAATTAAATTTTCACACATCTACTTATATTGCTATAAAATAATGTGCTATAACCCTACAACAACTCAAGCAACTAAAAATAGGTCCAAAATCCAAGGTAATATAATTTGGTTGTGAGACACCTGCCTATAAATTTTAGACCTTATAAACTTTACAAAATATCCTTAAAGAGTGAAAATCTTAGTAGAAAATATTGCAAGGTTACATATAGAAATGTTCATAACACACTTACCTTTTACGAATCTAATATTGTGTCACTAAATAGGACTGTATACATAAGAGGCATTCAAGTTTTTATGAAATGAGATTTTCTTAGCCAACACAAACTTAGCTTAAGACAGATTCCTTCTATTACAAAGCATCTCTCTACTTCATACCTCCATATTCCTGCTAGCAATTTCGTCCATTTGTTGAAGATGTTGCTGCCTCCCGTGCTCATCTTCCTTGAATCAAAGATGAAGCTTGACCACTGAGCAAATACACCGATTCTGCAAATGCCTCAATTCTTTTTGAAATTCTAAAGCTTCAGCCCTATATGTTGTTGTTGCTTCCCTGCCATGCAAGAAAAACAAGACAAAATAATTAATATGCATTAAGCTAGTGACATAGCTAAGTATGAAAAATGCTCCAAGTTATGATAAAATTGTGAAAATAATTTAAACTTCAAAATTCTACGTCTCTAACAAAGAGCCACAATGCAATGATGGTTGTATATAAATTTTCATGCAAACTAGTTCATTCAGAGTGGTAAAATATGATTGCATCCACATTAGTTAAACTACCTACAGTTTTTGAAATCTATGCTAGATCGATCATCTTGACTTTTTTGGAGAAATTTTTGCTTCAGTTCTGAAAATAAGACTCAAATAACAAGTTCTGTACAAAATTTGAGACATTACTAATTGAGGACAATGTGTATTTTTATGGCACTGAAAGTTTGTGTCTTACAGGCAATGTGCAAGACTATTTATCAAAATGGTTTTATGAAAGCTCAAGGCTATATATGTTATAGTGGAGACAACATGATAATGTACACTCACTGTAAGGATAGTCACAAATGAGGACATCTCACAGTGACTGTCCCTTGTGTGATTGCCACTTGAATGTATTGCTATTCAGCCACATTAATGCTTTTTTCCTTCAACAAATGAGGACAGTCACTCTAAAGACAACATGATAATGTACACTCACTGTAAGGACAGTCACAAATGAGGACATCTCACAGTGACTGTCCCTTGTGTGATTGCCACTTGAATGTATTGCTATTCAGCCACATTAATGCTTTTCTTCTTCAACAAATGAGGATAGTCACTCTAAAGACAACATGATAATGTACACTCACTGTGAGTGTACATTATCATGTTGTCTTTAGAGTGACTATCCTCATTTGTTGAAGAAGAAAAGCATTAATGTGGCTGAATAGCAATACATTCAAGTGGCAATCACACAAGGGACAGTCACTGTGAGATGTCCTCATTTGTGACTGTCCTTACAGTGAGTGTACATTATCATGTTGTCTTTAGAGTGACTGTCCTCATTGTGTAAGTGTACATTATCATGTTGTCTTTACAGTGACTATCCTCCTTCAACTGGAAATTACACAAGGGACAGTCACTGTAAAGACAACATGATAATGTAGAGAAACGTTGTCATTTGTATTTTCAACAGCGCTGAGAGAGGTTCCCTCCGTGAAATCACAGCTACAATTTCTGAGTACGTTGGGTTTATTTTTCTTTTGTCATTATTATTTAATCTAGTATTCAGCTGTTAGAGAGCTAAAATACCCAGAAATGAGGACATATCTGTGTTGAATTTATTGTTAGTGGCTTTTGTTATTTAGAATGCTTCCCCACAATACTTAATAGGATGCATTTGGTTTTCAAAACTTTCACTGACTTGGATTCAAGATTCTGAGACTTTCACGTGCCTTGCTTCAGTTGTTTCCGCAAACAAATCGCGTGCCTTTTGTATGCTTCCACATTTTATATACATGTCCATCAGGGTAGTCACCACCACTATATTTGACAAAAACCCATCTTCAATTACTTTTTGGTGAATTTCCCTACCCTGTTCTATGACTGTACCTCTGGTTTTAATGTATAAAAATGACCCAAATTTCAAAGGAAGTATATGATAAATTCCACCTAACACTTCCTAATCCCTGGACAGTGTCTTCTTACACTTTGAAACAAACAATTCCAAAGGGAATTAGCCTCTAGGGCTCTGCAACACCCAAACCCACAATTCTTGGCTCTAAACCCTTCTTAACTAGGGCATTCTCAATCACCCAATTCTACACCCTTCAAATCCAAATTAGTGGATGATTCACCATCTCACAAACATTATACAATGTTCCACATTATAACAATCCACCCTTGCTTGGATAGATCACTCACTGCTATACATTAGCATTCAACTCAAGGTAATTTCCCACAGTTTATCCTGTGATCACACTGTTTTCCACAAAACTTTGCCTATGCAATGTCAGTACTTCATAATACAAGTTAATTATTGTCATCCCATGAATATTAGGCCTTCTATGTTACAGAAAAATCAAAGTAAACTCATTGAAAACGGTTTAGAATGGATGAAAGAAATCCTTCTAACTCATGTATGTGTTAGTTCAAACAAATGAGGATAGTCACTCTAAAGACAACATGATAATGTACACTCACAGTAAGTGTACATTATCATGTTGTCTTTAGAGTGACTATGCTCATTTGTTGAAGAAGAAAAGCATTAATGTGGCTGAATAGCAATACATTCAAGTGGCAATTACACAAGGGACAGTCACTGTGAGATGTCCTCATTTGTGACTGTCCTTACAGTGAGTGTACATTATCATGTTGTCTTTAGAGTGACTGTCCTCATTCTGTAAGTGTACATTATCATGTTGTCTTTACAGTGACTATCCTCCTTCAAGTGGCAATTACACAAGGGACAGTCACTGTAAAGACAACATGATAATGTAGAGAAACGTTGTCATTTGTATTTTCAATAGCACCGAGAGAGATTCCCTCTGCGAAATCACAGCTACAATTTTTGAGTACGTTGGGTTTATTTTTCTTTTGTCATTATTATGTAATCTGGTATTCAGCTGTTACATAGCTAAAATACCCAGAAATGAGGACATATCTGTGTTGAATTTATTGTTAGCGGCTTTGGTTATTTAGAAGTTTAATTTTATTTGTTCATCTTTCAAGCACACACATTTTGTGGACCGTAACGTCTTCATTGTTTTGGGTATGCAATGAAACAGCCCTAACTTGCGACTACCTTCACAGTACTGCAAAACCGAAGAGGGAAAAGCAAGTTAGGATGGAAATAAACAAACTTAAAACTCAGACTTAAGAAAGATGAAGGCAATGCTTCAAAAGGCCGATGCCCTAAACACGGGAAAACACAATACCACCATTAAATGATGCCCTAGTCACCGTATCAATGCTGCCAGCTCCGTACCAGTATGCTGACTGCTCACTTTCATCCTGTGATAAAGGTAACTTCATTAATCATACTTGAAATGGCAGCATACAAACTAAAGCTGATGAACATTTATAAACTAAAAGTTTAAAACTACAGATTACAAATGTAGTAGTTTCATACGAAAAGAACTTGATGTCTGAAATTTACCATTAGAAGTATCCAAAGGAATACCACAGTACTGTTGAACTTGGAGAATCGGAGATGATCTACATAGCAAGGTTCAACAGCTGTAAGGACTGTTACACCATCTTTAGCATTTGAATACATTTTCTCCTTGGCTTCTGGTGGATCCTCAAAGACCCCCAATGACGTTTTCCCTACAATTATCAATTGTTTGTCAGTATGAGATATTAATAAATAAACATTAATCACAATATTAGGCAAACAATGTTCTTGATGTCTGAATCTAAATCACAGAAAGCTCTAATAAAGTAGTTCTCAGTTTCACATTAAACTAAGTTTCAATTTCAAATGGTTATAATAATTTTTGCAAGTTATAAGTAGCTGGTTACAGTATATGACATAAAAAGAAAAAAAATCATTTCTATTCTTTTCTTCTTTTTCTCTTTCAACGAAGCTTTTGCACCACACAAATGCATACCAAGAATTTCTCAGGAGGTTTCAAGACCATTGCATACCAAACTTCTTCTCTGTAGATGTTACTGTGTGTCGTGGTCCAAACGGGCCCATAAATGTGGTTGAATAACAATACATTCAAGTGGAAATTACACAAGGGACAGTGACTGTGAGATGTCCTCATGTGTGACTGTCCTTGTCACAAATGAGGACATCTCACAGTGACTGTCCCTTGTGTAATTGCCACTTGAATGAGGACAGTCACTGTAAAGACAACATGATAATGTACACATACAATGAGTGTACATTATCATGTTGTCTTTAAAGTGACTGCCCTCATGTTGTATATTCTTCTCTGTAGATGCTACTGTGTGCTAGGGAACTTCTTAGAACTATTGGTATATTCTTAGAGCTTGTTACACCTGGGATATTCTTCTTTGTAGATGCTACTATGTGCCGTGGTCCAAACGGGCCCATAAATGTGGTTGAATAGCAATACATTCAAGTGGCAATTACATATATTATAATGTATCTGTCTAGTCCTCATGACTGCTCATAACAGTACAAGTGATATTTTTTTGGGAGTGGGGAAAGGTTCGAGACTTTCACCTGTATGAAGAATCCTTTCTACCTAACACAAAAATGCACCCCATAAAACATCTGATTGGTTCAAGTATCTTTGAACTATTTGGTTCTATTGACAACACTAGACCAGTGTATACAGAATGACTAATTTCATGCAAGACAATGTGATGCAGAGTGGTCAGCAAGAAACTTGGTCTTAAGCCCCAACCCACTTCAAGACACCAAAATGTTACACCTAAGCAATTTAGCCTCTGATTCTATCAGACCAGTTTAAAATCTCTATACTAGAGGGACTTCAAAGGTTTCAAGATACTTCTAACACCTTATTGACTCAATCCCAACCAAGACCAAATTTCCTTTTAGGGACAAGTTCCCTGATTTTCTACCAAAAGAGACTTTATTGATCCTAGGCTTTGCCAACCCAATCAAACATTTGAAAACTCTTAAGATTCCCTAAAACATGCAGAATCATGCATTGGTTGTGTTCCAAACAACCCAAGACATCAAAATCACAAATAGACCTAGTGACTCTAGTAGGTCTCCAAAACCTGTTCTGCAGCAATAACTCTTCAATTTGACAAAGGACCTTATGAACTTATATGTTTTTTGAGTACCCTTTTTGATGTTCTAACAATCCTCCAACTCCCAGACCCTGACTCCACTCCAGCATATCAATGTCCTTATTGAGTCCGCAGACCTAATGCATGCCTTTGGGTGTGGGTTCCAAAACAAGGCATTGAAAATGGGTGCATGAAACCAAGATTAGAGTTTGAAGATGTCCACCATGCTCTAAAGATCTAGATTCAACAAGGTTTGAGGTCCTTTACTTGCCGCTACCCTCTGATCTTGCATAATCCATCAACTCCTAGTCAAGAACATTGAGATTCTTGACCTAGGGCTTGCTCTCGAAATTCTCTGGCTTAGTATCCTATTCCAAAGCTTTTAAAATATGAAAATAAACCCCCTTAACTTGCATTTTACAAAGAACAGAGGATATCTTATGGTTTATTTGCAAGTTAAGGTCATTTGAATGCAATAACCCAAAAAATGAGGGTTTGACAGAACAACAGATAAGAAAAAGGAATAACTTTGATATAAGGTGTCTTGAATCTACCAAATAAACTCTCAAAGCATAAGATATAAATACTTTAACTTCCACACTAGTCTTCCCTCCCTTTCACATCCGTACACTGTACAGTGCTTGAAGGAAATGCACAGAAAAGGCTCTGAAATAGTGGCTCTATCTGACAGAGAGTCCATGCTAGGCTTCATGACTAACCTAGAGCACATTCCTTGTTATGGAGGAAGTTTGAATGGTGAAGAACTTATGTAATGGATAGAGGACCTAGATAACCATTTTGACTACAAGTATCTTATTAATAACCATTTTGACTACAAGTATCTTATGGATAGAGGACCTTGATAACCATTTTGACTCATTTAGTATCTTATTGAGCTTCACTTTGTTTCAAGAATATAGTTTAATATTCTCTACTAAACAGGGCCAACCACGTGAAGGTGGAAGCTCATTTGGCCCCACCCCCCTCCCCCTAACATCACTCTACATTCCCCGTTAACATCTAACATTCATTCATTCTTTCAATTATTAATAAAATGTAACATTCAATCAATATCACATGATAACATTCATTAACACATTAGATTCGTTAACACGCAACATTCATCAATATGAAAATAAACACATAATTCATGAACATTCATTAGCACATAATTAAATTCATTGAGACATAAAATTCAGTCATTATCAATTAAGGTATGTAGATGACAATCATTTCTTTTTTCTCTTTCTAATTTTTTTTTCTATGTAAGCTCTAAGAGGAGCATCAGTGTTATCATCAATACCCCCCTCATCAGTTGTTTTGTTCTATGTTCTTGATGATCTCAAATTCCTATGCTGCTGCAAAGGGGGGTCCTCTACAATAACAAATAAAAGAGTTAAATTTAAAATATTTAATTATAATTGTTACAAGTATTTAATTATTTTAAAGAACATAACTGTGGCGCTCTTTAATTACCTGAGCTAGGAATATCGTCACCATCACCTTCGGGCGGTTGCTCCATATTGTGCCCCTGTGTCAAAGATCAAGTATAAAAATGTTAGCCAAAAATTTAATAACTAAATGGTATGTTGGAGTCATTGATTAGAAGTTGGTTTAATAGTATGTACCACCCCCATGATAGTAGCCTCATTTGTATCTATGCGGTTCAAATTGTAATCAATAAGCAGCTCTTCCCTTGCACGTATTGATTTTATCACACAGATGAATACACGATTTCCCTCGCGCGCCTCAAATATGCAATTGGGTTGCTTTATAGTTGACCCAGGTCATGTACTATTTATAAAACCCACAATATTCCCTGTTGCTTTTGGCCTTCCATCAATGTATATAGCCACACTTTTACTTTGATTATTGTCTTGCTGTTGTATATAATTTGCCGAGAGTGCATACCTACGCATACTTTTTTTATATTGAACAATATGCATCCAACTTTTATAATCGTAACATGGTCCAACATACTCCATCAATTCAGAAACTTTGTTGTAAGACACCTTTATGCCATCCATAGAAAATAGGCCCAAACCATGTAATGATGATGGTGCTATGCGATATATCCTCTCATTAACACAAAAATCAGTGTTTATTGGAGGAAGTTCCTTGGGTACCCAATGTTTCTGTAGATGTTGGTACCTCAAGGGCACCTCGATGTCGCCTTTCATCTCATCATCATAAGAACATGACCCCCCTTGAGCAAGGAAAAATTTCATGTGTTTATTGAATTTCCTTCTAGTCCTTTGACCTCTAGTTAATCTCCCTATTCTAGATAAACTGCATGTCTCACTTTCCTCTTCTATTCCTATATTTCCCTCACTCGAGGAAGACACTTCTGACAAATACCTATTTGCTGGTACCTACAAATGGGAGAGATCTTAGAAGACATCAATCTTACTATTGATAAGTGTATTAAATAGACTTTCTATAAGGTGTATTGACTTATACCTGTCGATCCATGAGATTGTGCGGGATGCTCTTGAAAGGGGTTCAATTTCCTGCAAATGTAATTCAATTATCATGAGCATAATCACATCATAATCATAATCACATCCATCATAAGCATCACATAAAAATTAAAAACATTAAAACGTACACATTATAACACTTAAATCAGGCTCACATTATAAGCCTGCTAGGGAAGTAGGCCTACTGAAGGGCTAAAACTGGGTTTTTGTATCAGCTGATGAGTTGAGGGCTTAGTAACCTTGGAGACATGCTATTTGAAGTTGTTTGATGTGTGTGGTGGAGGTGGAGGAAACACCTAGTTAAGGTGAAGTCAAGTTTGGAGCCTATTGAGGCATTGTGAGCATTTGATAGTTTGTTGATTAGATTGCTTGGATGAATCCATTGGATGGATTGAGGGACATTGGGATTATTCCAAAGATGTAGAATGCTAAGGTGGCATAAGGATTTGGTGTGCACTCTGATAGGTTATGGAGTTGGCTTGGATCAAGGAGAGTGATCTTATGAAGATGCTTGGTTGGTGTTGTGAGAACACTTACAAATGCTTTTGACCTGAAAGAAAATAAGGCTCAATACATTCATGCATCAATATGTGTTTTAAATAGTTTTATTTAATTAATTTAGATTAATAGTTAATTTAGATTAGCAGTATTCTATTTGTAGTTGAAACTTGTAGCTTTTAAATAGATAATGAATAAACTATGTAACCATTTAAGACAAATATATTTCTATCAAGAAATGAATATTAAATACATTAAGGATTGATGGCATACCTTTAAATTTCATCATCATCATCCTCATCATCATCATCATCATCATCATCATCATCATCATCATCATCATCATCATCATCATCATCATCATCATCATCATCATCCTCGTCATCGTCGTCATCATCATCGTCGTCATCATCGTCGTTGTCGTCGTTGTCGTCATCATCAACATCATCATCATCAACATCAACATCATCTTCATCATCATCATCAGTAGCAGCATCATCGTCATCATCTTCTTCTTCTTCTTCATGAAAATTTGTCTCAGGAACATCATCCAATAATTGTCGATCGTGATCATCATCTACATCATCTTCTACTTCTTCGGTATCTTCTTCTTCCATCGCTTTATATATAGGGGCTCGTATGCCTTCTCAAGTAGAGGTACATCGAGGCTATCATCATCATCATGATCAAATCCGCTTGGACTAAATGTGTCATGGATCAATGTATTTATACCATCATCTTCAATTGTGTTTTCTAGCGCATGATCGTCATCTTCCATGGGATCATTATCTTCACCTTGGATATTCGCACCCCCATGTTCCTCCATATCATGTACTTCCCTGGGGAGATCAACCTATATAAAATTGATTAACATAAATAAACCATGATCTTCAACTCATCATCAAGTGATTTCATATGTATATAAATTGTTAAAATGATATAATGAACAACTTACTAGTGGATGATAGTCATGCCCCCCTTCAATGTGACCATTCTCCCTACAATGTCTCTTAACTGTTTTGATTAGCAGTCTTCTACGGTTTAAGCCCTTACAAATTTTGCAGGGACAATAACATTTTCCATCACCTTTTCTTTTCAAGTTAGACCACAATCTAGCGATTGTCTCCCTATTTTGTTCTTCACTTATATTATCTGACATGATCGTTCTTCACAAGAAGCAAAAATTGGGCTATGAAAACTTCGGTCTACAACTTTCAGTGACTAAGCAAAATTGTCAAAAGTACACAAATCTTCTTAGACCTAGTTAAATCCTTTAATATTTTAAAAGTCTAGTTAAAATATACATTAGATTAAAAAATATACAATTTTCATGCCTGAGCGCGCGGCTACGACTAGTGCAATGGTCTTCTTCCTTAGCTCTAGAAGCTCTCTAGCAATCAAAACATATAAGCTACAAGGCCTAACAGCAGTTTCAAAACATATAAGCTACAAGGCAAGACATATTACATGACATGGAAAAAGGATTAAAATATACATTAGATTAAAATATATACAATTTTCAAACCTGAGCACGCAGCTATAACTCGTGCAATGGTCTTCTTGCTTAGCTCTAGAAGCTCTCCAGCAATCAAAACATATAAGCTATTAGAATTCATTAACTTTCTGTAATTGGAAAACTCTATTTGATATTAGACCGTAAACTACTACTATTCTCTCCATAAGAACTAAGTACAAAATTCTTTCAAGTTCACATCCATGATTCCCTTTAGATTAAAATATACAGCAAAAATAAGCTAAAAGTCTAGTTAAAATATACATTAGATTAAAAAATATACAATTTTCAAACCTGAGCGCGCGGCTATAACTCGTGCAATGGTCTTCTTGCTTAGCTTTAGAAGCTCTCCAGCAATCAAAACATATAAGCTACAAGGCCTAATAGCAATTTCAAAACAAGGGTCATCAAAAGAACCAAAAAAAATGTGTGCAAACAATACCTTGTGAAGTGGTATAGACAATTAGAAGATGCTACTATGTGCTAGGGAACTTCTTAGAACTGTTGGTATATTCTTACAACTTGTTACACCTAGGATATTCTTCTCTGTAGATGCTACTATGTGCCATGGTCCAAACGGGCCCATAAATGTGGTTGAATAGCAATACATTCAAGTGGCAATTACACAAGGGACAGTCACTGTGAGATATCCTCATGTGTGACTATCCTTGTCACAAATGAGGACATCTCACAGTGACTGTCCCTTGTGTAATTGCCACTTGAATGAGGTCAGTCACTGTAAAGACAACATGATAATGTACACATACAATGAGTGTACATTATCATGTTGTCTTTACAGTGGCTGCCCTCATGTTGTATATTCTTCTCTGTAGATGCTACTGCGTGCTAGGGAACTTCTTAGAACTGTTGGTATATTCTTACAACTTGTTACACCTGGGATATTCTTCTCTGTAGATGCTACTGTGTGTCGTGGTCCAAACGGGCCCATAAATGTGGTTGAATAGCAATACATTCAAGTGGCAATTACACAAGGGACAGTCACTGTGAGATGTCCTCATGTGTGACTGTCCTTGTCACAAATGAGGACATCTCACAGTGACTGTCCCTTGTGTAATTGCCACTTGAATGAGGAACAAGGAGGAAGTGATACAATAATAGGGGGGTGATCATTTTAAAATGTGTTGGACAACAAAAAATGCTATGCACGGGGTAAAACATGGGCTCAAACCTTAAGAAAACTAGAGACTAACAACAAAGAAAATGTGCCTCATGATACTTATTGAGCTTAAAGCATAAATAACCTACTATGTACAAGAAGGAAGGATAAACTATTAATAGAAATGTTTAAGATGGATCCTATTTAACAATATCTCAAAAGGATTACCTTCCATGTTTTCCAACTCAAAAACATAATTTTCTTTGTAGCGAGAAATATAAAAAGGACCCTCCCATAAGGCATCAAACTTTGTATGTTGACTTGGATTGGCTGCTCTTTCATTGTACTTCAAAATCATATCATTTTTCTTAAGAGGGGGATTGCATACCTCTTGTCAAACCCACATTATACTATTCTTTGGTGATGTGTCAAGGAATTATAAGCATTCTCATAAGCTTCTTGTAGATTCAACAATTTTACTAATATGACATTCATCGCACCATCTTCCTCTACTTCAATTAATGTTAGAAGTTGTAGAGCTAGGATTTCCATTGATATAGGAAGAACAACTTCTATTCCATTGGTGAACTAGTGCCGAAGCACCTCACACAACCAATTTGGAGACGGAGATTATACAGACTTTCAGGACAAATCAGAGGGATGGAATACATAAACAGGGTCAACAGGTCAATTGGAGGATCTTAGCACCTTTAATGTTATTAAAATAATGCAATACTTCAATGAGTTTGTAATGATGTCCTTATTGGGACTAAAAGCTTGTTTACAATGGACTGAGATTGTCCAAAGTTCAATAATGTTCTAAGAATCTAGAATAGGCTAGTGTGGAAGTTTAAGTCTTTTGGAAAGTTTAATAATCATAAGAGATCAAAGTTAGTGAGTTTAGTGGTCTTTGGATTAAAATAATTCAATTAATTATAAGTTGGAATTTTTGAATTTTCAAAATCCAACGGTTAGCTAACAATGGAGGGAGTTAGTATTTAGGATTTAGTTAGGCTCAAACTAAGCTCCTACCGATGAAAATTGGTTGGATTAGTTTTTGAGAAGTTATAAAGAATCTTATATATATCTTTGTTACGACAAAGAAGGGAGATATATACGGACTGCAACAGTAAGAAATATAAAACTCTTAGTTTTTGCAACTCCATTTATCTTGGAAGTCTTAGTTTGTTTGAACTAACACATACATGAGTTAGAAGGATTTCTTTCATCCATTCTAAACCGTTTTGAATGAGTTTACTTTGAATTTGCTGTTGCGCGGGTGTATGGACTGGTGAAGGAAACAGCGAGCAATAAACTTTAATTTCTGCAAGTTCCTTGATCTTTTAAGTCTCAAATCATTTGGTTTGATTATTCAATTATTCTTGTTATTGAATGAGTTTACTATTATATTGAGACTACTGTCGCGCCATTCACTGCTGAAACAGTCATTCTTTTGTCTAGACTTGTCATTGCAGTAGAGTTTTAGAGATAATGAAGATCATCCCATGAACATAGAAGGCCTAATATTCATGGGATGACAATAACTAACTTGTATTATGAAGTACTGACATTGCATATGCAAAGTTTTGTGGAAAACAGTGTGATCATAGGATAAACTGTGGGAAATTACCGTGAGTTGAATGCTAATGTATAGCAGTGAGTGATCTATCCAAGCAAGGGTGGATTGTTATAGTTTGGTTTTATACCTCCCAATTGCATTTATTTAAAAATCGTTGGAGGTTTTTAAACAAATGCAATTGGGAGGTATAAAACCAAACTCAACCACTTTTGCCAGCATTCTTCAAGCATATGCCAAAATGGGATCTTTAGAACAGGGTAGGGAAATTCACCAAAAAGTAATTGAAGATGGGTTTTTGTCAAATATAGTGGTGGTGACTACCCTGATGGACATGTATATAAAATGTGGAAGCATACAAAAGGCACGTGATTTGTTTGCGGAAACAACTGAAGCAAGGCACGTGAAAGTCTCAGAATCTTGAATCCAAGTCAGTGAAAGCTTTGAAAACCAAATGCATCCTATTAAGTATTGTGGGGAAGCATTCTAAATAACCAAAGCCGCTAACAATAAATTCAACACAGATATGTCCTCATTTCTGGGTATTTTAGCTCTCTAACAGCTGAATACCAGATTAAATAATAATGACAAAAGAAAAATAAACCCAACGTACTCAAAAATTGTAGCTGTGATTTTGCGGAGGGAATCTCTCTCGGCGCTGTTGAAAACACAAATGACAACCCACTTGATTTCATGGAGGGAATCTCTCTCGGTGCTGTTCAAAACACAAATGACAACCCGCTTTGTTCAAAACACAAATGATAACCCGCTTGATTTCGCGGAGGGAATCTCTCTCGGCGCTGTTGAAAACACAAATGAAAACGTTCCTTTTTTTTTTGCACTTATATCCCGACAACATCGCAATTGCGACGGTGTCGGGCTATATTTGAAAAAAAAAAGCCAAAACCGCTTAACATTTCCCTGTCGTCGCAAATTGCCGTCACAATTTCACCCCAAATGTATTAGTGTCTACTGGGCCATGTAGACACCATTCGGCGTCATGTGGTGCCTACATGTATTTGATCGTGTTAGACTCGGTCGAGTCTGACTGGGTTGAGTCTAGCTAGGCTGAGTGATTTGAATTAGCCTAAAAGGTGACACTCAATTGTGCTTTTACCCTTGAGCATATATTTAAAAGTAATTATTAATTTATTAATTAGTCATCAAATTTTTTTTATAAGTTAAATATCTTTCTCATTTTAAATGAAAGGTTATAACCACCCAAATATAATGGATCAAAATGTAAGTTTAAGATCTATATTTAAGCAAGCCTCAATTGATATCATTTTGTTAAAAAAGAATGAGAGACTTATCTGACTTAATGTTGAAGCACTACTTGTAATATCCATGAGCACAATTAAAAATAAAACTAAAGCTCACACACACCTCTTGACCTC
Source organism: Chamaecyparis obtusa (assembly GCA_027943335.1). NCBI lineage: Eukaryota > Viridiplantae > Streptophyta > Pinopsida > Cupressales > Cupressaceae > Chamaecyparis > Chamaecyparis obtusa. Next base: position 369,797 of record BSBK01003948.1, read on the forward strand.
AATAGACAATCTTTTACAAGTGTCTTAATATCTCTTCAATAATGTGTTAAAACATTTATTATAAAGATTGTTGTCTTTTCTTAGCTTTGGTACAACCTTAGTTGACCTAGTGATAGAGAGCTTGTGTTTTTGGAAAAGAAAGGTATGTGCCTCCCATAAGAAACATAGATTAGTTCCATTAGAGACTATAAAAAGGAACTTTCCTACTTCAAACATTACACTTGCCTGTTTGTCGCCTTTCAAACACAATTCAGACCGCGTCAAAAGATGAGCTTTTTCCAGGAAAGAAATTATTTCCTCTTGATTGCATCACGTGTCATTTCCACTGTATGACTAACCAACTAAATTCATTGAAATGTGAACAAGATGATAGTAATCACTTTCACACCTTGTACAATTCAACATAAAATAAGGATTTTGATCATATTACAAGCCAAGGAAAGATCGAGGCAATTGCATGATAGAATATTATATGTTTTACCGCAGTCCGTGGACTAAGAGCGCTACACAGAATGACAAAACCTCCAATGCAATCCCTTCCAATATATTTTGTGCACGTGCAAAAACATTTACCAATGAGTAGCTTTGTCATCTCGATATATAGCAGAGGTTGAAATGATTGGGAAGAAAGAAAAATGGGGTGATCTCCACATTGTGATAAAATGTGAATTAAGAAAGGCTCCTAGACACCTCAAGAAGACCAAATTCTCCTTCAATTTATTAGCAATAATAGGCATGGAAACTAGTGTGCGCTACCCAAACAAGCAGGTTCGGTCAATTCTATTTACTCTTCGAAGATATTATATTCCATCCCTATTTTTTGTATTTCAAAGAAACTTATAAATCTTTTCTCAATTTGGGGCAACACTTTTGAGATGCGTTAAGAGCTGTCATCTGCGGTGGGTTAATTACCTCAGACCAGACATTAAACATGGAAAGTTTAGCTCAGAAGAGGAGGAAATTGTTATTAAACTTCACCACCTTCTAGGCAACAGGTACTGTGATTTGTGATTATCCTGTGTTGGTTTTTTTTTCCAAAAAAAAAAGGGTAGCCTTTTATAAACTGTAGTGTATTTTAGGGGAAAGTCATCAATAGTGGTTATATCTAATTTTGCATGTTTATATTTCTTCAACAGTATATTGACAATTTATTTTTTGGCTATTTCTATTTGTGACTTAACTACTTAACATGTTGTAGGAGTTGTTATGTGTGAAAGGGTCATAAAATGGTCATTTCAAAGTGACCCATACATAAGCCACATTATGCCAATAACCATTCACTCAAAATCACTTGTATTTGTGGAAAATGGACCAATCATGAATCAGAAAAGCTTAAACAAGCTTAAAAATGATAAACTATTGGTACAGAAATGATCCACTATTGGTATATGTGAGATTATTTAAGTGAATAGCTATTGCCCTGTCACTATGACAATAAATGAGACCCTGAGCCACTATTGATGACTTTCCCTATTAATTTTTAAGTAAACAATAGTCTTTTGATATCATATAAGTAATGACAGATTGAACTATCCAAATAACTCTCACCAATCAAATCAAACCCCTATTAAATTGTGTTAATTTTACTATACCCCTCATGCCGTTGAGCTTCTTTATTAAAAAATTATTTCATAAATATAATGTAGGTGGTCTACCATTGCCTCACACTTACCAGGAAGAACAGAAAATGAGATAAAAAATGTGTGGAATACCCACCTCAAAAAGTGTCTTCTGAAAAGGGGAATTGATCTAGTAACAAGTTCAAATTCATCCATGGAGGAGAACAATTCCATTTCAACTTCAGTTGATTCACATAATACTTCGAGACAAATATGTGATTCTCAACATTCTTCAAGTCAGATCTTTTCACGTATGAGTAGCATTGTGGATTCAGTTTATGCTTCAACATTAGTAAATTGGTTTCAGTCCAATGCTGTAAATTCTTTTGATGATGGTCAATTGAAGGACTTGCTAAAAGATGAGAAGGAAAAAGTTCACTAACCTCAAAACCAATTAAAGACCCAAAGGATGAACATCTCCTTGCACCACCTCACTTCTACTAGCTCTCTGGTGAGCTAGGGGATCAAGACACTAATATGATGAAGAGGATTTAACAACTATGACACTAGATGTGAAAGAAATGTAAATAACTATGGGCTATTAAATTGAAATAATATTTTGACTATGGAAACCAAAATATAACCCTACAAAGACATAATACTAAATTCCATGAGCTCACTGCCCAGGACACACGTGTGGGTCTAGGATGTGAATACAAGTATAGGGCAACAAATTTCACGTACGGACAAAGTACGTATGACAACAGAGAAAATAAGAAAAAAAAAATTTATAATAATGGAAATGAGACTAATAGAAACTAAATAGGAATGATAGAATGAAGTTATAAACATGACTAAGCTACAAATTATGAAGAAAGGATACAGATAACTTATTAGAATAAACATTTGATGAAGTTAATAGTTCACACACAATGCCTTCACGAACTCACACACACAAAAATAAAGAAAAGTGTTGGGGTGGCTATTTGGAGACTTGCCTCCATTAGATACCTATTTTTGTATTTCCACCTCCACAAAAGTTGAATAGACACGATTAAAGTGATAGATAACTGTAAAGATCAATTTAACAATGATAATATTGCAAGATATAAAAAGAGAAATATGATATGCTAAACAAGACATAAAATAAGGAAACGCAAGTGACTCCCTTCCATGATCACAAAGCCAAAGCTCAAGAGTAAGTTGTCCCAACACAATAAGAAATCTTCAAGACGTGATGAGATTGTTGGAAATATTCAAGACTATCTAGGTTACTGAGAGGGGAGGGGTGAATCAGTAACTTCAAAACTTTTAACAAATTCAGATCTTAATAATATTAGATTGATAATCTGACTGCATACATGAGTAACAGAAAGAATAAAACATTCATAACACTTCAAACACAGAGATTTGGTGACCCAGAAACCTTCCAAGTAGAAAGTAAAACCGGGGTGGGGATGATACCCACAAAACTTCAATACTGCAGTATAAAGTTTGCCGGTTAAGGCTTACAATGATCACTTCTGATGATCTACCCTATTAGGAGCAATAAGGACTGCTAGGTCCACCTTGTTAGAGGTTTTACAAACATACAATGAAGTATGCACTCGGTTAAGAGATTTTTACAAAGACTGTTAAGTCTACCCGGTTAAAGGATTTCAAGCTGATTCACCTGTTAGGATGAAATAGTAGATCTCTTACTTGCAATTGTACTTGTTGATTGAGATTCTTTGATGTACTGATCACCTTCTGTGATAGATAGATCTTTGCTGCTTCTTATACTGTTGCAACCCTTTGTAATTCACTTATCTCTGCCTTTCTCTCTTTTTCATACTTCTTTATTTCATCATACTTGGATATGTGATGAAGGGTGCTCCCCTTAATACCACAAACACATAACAGACATAGAGAAACAACAACAATAATATGCAAGAACATAAAATTGGCTTCTTATTATCTCCACAAATGTGGAATTATAATTTTCCAGAATTACAACATGCAAAGCCACATGGGCATTCCCTTACAATATTCTGTAGGACAAAGCCTTGAACTATTACCCAGATCTACTACCTAGAACTATTCTGAACTACCTAAGACAATAATACAGCCTTCCTTATATAGGCAATTTTCCACCGCCTGGGAAGGTTCCAGAATTTTAGCCAATAAGGCCGACCAAACTTAGAATTATTTTATTTTACATTTCATTACATCATAGTCGGCTCAAGATAACCTTTGAAACCCGAACAAAAATTTTGAAGAAAATTATTTTTTGCCATTTCAGGTGGCCCAACTTTCGAAGACCATAAGTCATCACCAGTTGACCCGATCGGCTATTATAACCCCATTTCAGAAATGCCATGAAGTGCTCTACAGGCTTGACCGGCGCAAGTGCTCGTCACCCAAATTTTTGACCTCATCCAAGGCCTCTAAAGCCTTCAAAACTGAGTTCAAAGTTTCTGTACCCTGCTGCCAATACCGAAAATCTTCAATATCTTCCAATATACACTTGATCTGGCAATGAAACTTTACTGGAAAACTTATATGACCAAAATGAACCTCCAAGAAAGAAATCAGATCATTCTGACCACATACAAAAATTACCAAAAATAGTAACTTTCCATAAATAGCAGCTCTACACAAAATAGCCCTTATTGAAAATAAAAATAGAAATATTTTTTTTTGGGTGATGCAAGATTGCTCTTACACCCAGGATGCTCCTGCATCAGACATCCGGGGTAATTTGAGAAGTGACCCTGTCACGACTCAGGTGCGCAGAGGAAAACCAAGACGGTTAACCTCCACCCTTGTTAGCCATGATGAATCTTCAACAGGTCATCCTTTCCACTTGACCAGATATTCTTCATATGTCTTGTTCCTTGTGCTTCTGCCAACATGACTATCTAGTATATCTTCGATCTCCTTAGTGTCTGAACTAGTTGCTGGAATACTCCACTATGCTGCTGTGATCGCATCTTCAACACCTCCTTCATAATACTCTGTCAGATCTAAAATGTTAAACACTGGTGAAATATGTAGCTCAGTAGGAAATTCTACCTCATATGCATTTCCTGAATCATGTTTCTTCAGTATCTTACATGGTCCAAACTTCTTCATTTTCAGCTTGTTATATGTACCAACTGGAAACCGCTCCTTCTGCAAATGAACCATGACTTCATCACCAACCTGAAATTTCTTATACCTCCTTTTCTCATCTGCCTTAGCCTTATACTATGCGTTCATCTTGGTAATATGCTTCCTCACCTCCCCATGGATGTTCTTCAAGTGTTCTGCAAAATCCTCAGCCTCAGCACTACTTATTTCTCCTTTATCTATCTTTCTCAACTCAGATGCATTTCTTGGACTACTTCCATATATAATCTAAAATGGTGATTTACCAGTGCTCCTATTGATAGAATTATTGTATGCAAATTCTACCTGTGGTAAAATCAAATCCCATCCTATTGGCTTATCTCCAACCAAACATCTCAGCAAATTTCCCAAACTCCTATTCACCACCTCTGTCTGTCCATCAGTCTGTGGATGATGTGATGAGCTGAACTTCAAATTTGTCTTCAACTTCTTCCACAACGTACGCCAGAAATATCCAACAAACTTAGTGTCCCGATCTGAAACTATGGTCTTTGGCAAACCATGAAGTCTCACTACTTCTCTGAAAAATAATTCTGCTACATGAACAGCATCATTAGTCTTCTTGTAGGGAATGAAATGTGCCATCTTTGAAAATCTATCAACCACCACAAAAATTGAATCATGTCCCCGCTGAGTCCTCAATAAACCAAGAACAAAGTCCATGCTGATATCCTCCCAAGGCTTCTCTGGTATAGATAATGGCTGATACAACCCTGTATTCTGCTTCACTCCTTTCGCCATCTGACATACTCTGCAACTCTGTACAAACTTCTTCACATCTTGCTGCAACTGTGGCCAATAATAATTCTCACTAACCAAAGAAAAGGTTTTGTCATGACCAAAATGTCCAGCCAATCCTCCGCTATGCTTCTCCTTGATGAGATTCTCCCTCATAGAACTTTATGGAATGCACAACTGACTCCCTCTGAATAGCATATCATCCTGGATGATGAAATCCAACCATTTCATCCTATCTAGAGTAACAGGTTCTGTACAAGCTTTCCAAGCTTCACCAAAATCAGGATCCTCTGGATACAAATTCTTGAGTTCCTTAAACCCAAACACTTTAATCTGCATTTCTTTCAGCAATACTTGCCTTCTGCTAAGAGCATCAGCAACCCTATTGGACTTTCCACTCTTGTGTTTCAAAACAAATGTATAACTCTGCAAAAACTTAACCCATTTCAAATGCCTCTGATTCAACTTTCCTTGACTATTCAAATATTGCAAAGCTTGATGATCAGTATACAAAACAAACTCCTTAGGAAGTAGATAATGTCTCCACTTCTTTAATGCCTGAACTATAGCATAAAATTCCTGATCATAAACATAATATTTCCTCTTGGCATCATTTAACTTCTCACTGAAATAAGCAATAGGTTTACTTTCTTAGCTCATAACATCTCCTATTGCAGTACCAGTAGCATCACAATCTACTTGAAACACCTTATTAAAATCAGGAAGTGCTAAAACAGGTTGTTCTGTAACTTTTTGTTTCAACAATTGAAAACTTTTTTCTGCCCCATTAGTCCACTTAAACTCTTTTCTATCCCCTCTCATTGTTTCAGTCAAGGGACCACAAATACTGCTAAAATTATTGATAAAATTTCTGTAAAAGCTAGCCAAACCATGAAAAGATCTTACCTCAGTAGCACTCCTTGGAGTAGGCCATTCAAGGATAGCATGTACCTTTTCTGGGTCCATTTTTAGACCTTCTGCTAAAACTACAAATCCTAAATACACTAACTCTTTCTTCACAAAACTGCACTTCTTCAAATTAATCAACAATTTCTCTTCTCTCAACTTTTCAAATACCATACGAATATGCATCATATGCTCATCTAATGTCTTACTAAAGATCAAAATATCATCTAGGTAAACAATGCAAACTTACCCAGAAATTCTTTCGGAACCTCGTTCATGAGCCGCATGAAAGTGCTCGGTGCATTGGTTAGCCCAAAAGGCATGACTAACCACTCATATAGTCCTTCCTTTGTCTTGAAGGTAGTCTTCCATTCATCTCCTTCTCTGATCCGAATCTGATGATATCCACTCTTCAGATCTATCTTTGAGAAATACACAGCTCCACTCAAACAGTCCATAATATCATCCATTCATGGCAATGGAAACCTGTACTTGATTGTGATCTTGTTTATTACCCTAGAATCTATACACATCCTCCATTCTCCATTCCTCTTTGGTGCTAATACCGCTAGTACAGCACAAGGACTCAGACTCTCTCGAATCAATCCTTTCTGTAATAATTCATGTACTTGTCTGTTCAACTCCTCACTTTCTATAGGTGTCATTCTGTGTGCTGCCTTATTCGGCAAACTCACTCCTGGGATCAAGTCCATCTGATGACTGATCTTCCTAACTGGTGGTAATCCATCAGGCATGTTATCAGATACAATATCCTAAAACTCATTCAACAAATCTGCAACTTCTACAGGAACATCTTCTACTTCCTCTTTACCAGCTTTTGGAATTAAAGCAAAACATACATGCTCATGCCTCATACCATCTAGGAAATTTCTTCCATCAACAAAAGTTATCCTTGCATTACCACATACCTTTTCTTCAATCTCCTTCAATGGTTTTAGCTTATGTCACACTCCATCCTTTGTCAGGGAATAGGTATTCACATGACCATCATGTACAACACATCTGTCAAACTGCCATGGTCTACCCAACAACATATGACATGCATCCATAGATATGATATCACATAATACCTCATCTTGGTATCCGCCAATCTTAAACTTCATTAGACATTGTTCATTGACCATGACCTTGTGGTCATCCTGTACCCAGGCAATCTGATATGGATGTGAGTGTTTCTGTCTCTTGAGCTTCAACTTTGTCACCATCTCTTCTGACACCAAATTGTCAGTGCTTCCACTATCGATAATCACATCACAACATTTACCTTCACACTTGCACCTGGTGCGAAACAAGCTCCTCCTTTACTCAGGTTCATTCTCACCACTCAACAGGACTCTTCTGTTAATCAACGTTTCTCCTCTTTCAACATCTTCAGAATTTGATGATCTGGCATCTTCATCTACATGTGCAACTCTGGCCTGGCCTTCATTTCTCCTATCTGTTCTGCCTTGGCACTGAGGACATTCAAATGCCCTATGACCTTCTTCTCCACAGTGAAAACATGTTCCACGGAAGCCTCCTCTTCCTGAACCTTGTCCTCTTCCTCTTCCCCTCTGATCTTTATTATTCTGATCTTGGAAATGATTAGAATTGTTTCCTCTCTGATTTTGGCTGCTATTGGCCTCATCCTTCTTTTTCGGATCTTCATTTCGGCCACCATATGACCGTCCACCAGATCTTCCACCATGACCTCTTCCATTTTGTCTGCTCTCAAACTTCTTGTTCAGCTTTTCCTCTACTTTTAGGGAAAACTGGTATGCCTCCTCAATACTGTTTATTCGAACCAGATTCAACTCCTTCTGAATGCTTGGCCTTAACCCATTAAGGTATTGGGCAACTTTCTCCTTATCAACTTCTGCATGGCCTGTTCTAATGATAAGTCGATAGAACTCCTCTGTATACTCCTAAACAGATCTTCCTGCTTGCTTCAAACTCTACATTTTCTTCAGTAGGTCAAGCTCATAATCAATAGGAATGAACTGTCGCTTCAATTTATCCACCATCCGATCCCATCTCATGATTTTCTCCTTTCCCCTTCTATTTCGCTCTAGCTGAATCTCTTGCCACCATATCTTCACATGACCTTTCAGTCTGGCCTTCGTAAATTTGACCCTATCAAGATCCTCAACATCTTCATACTCAAAATATTCTTCACATTCATTGATCCAGTCGATCAATTCCTCTGGGTTAAGATTTCCAAAAAATGTAGGAACCTCAATCTTAGGTCTTTTCCCAATCTTAGAAATCGCCCGAAAAAGTCTTTCTTCCTCCTGGTTCACAATTTCAACTTCTCCTTCTTGATATTCTTCTTCGGCTTCATCCTCGCTTTTGTCTCTGACATTAAGATTCATTCCTCTGCAAATCTCTTCTTGCAATGCTCGCACTTGTCTCTGCAGCTCTCTAACCTCATGTGTCACAGCACCAGCTCTTCCGCTACGTTCTCTTCATGGAGGCATTTTCGCGATGCGCGCTGAAACCCTAACCACGGTCCTGGTGCAAACTACCTCACAGTCGGCGATCTGTTTACACACTCAAGAAAACATGCTCTGATACCACTTGATGAAGGGTGCTCCCCTTAATACCACAAACACATAACAGACATAGAGAAACAACAACAATAATATGCAAGAACAGAAAATTGGCTTCTTATTATCTCCACAAATGTGGAATTACAATTTTTCAGAATTACAACATGCAAAGCCACATGGGCATTCCCTTACAATATTTTGTAGGACAAAGCCTCGAACTATTACCCAGATCTACTACCTAGAACTATTCTGAACTACCTAAGACAATAATACAGCCTTCCTTATATAGGCAATTTTTCACCGCTTGGGAAGGTTCCAGAATTTTAGCCAATAAGGCCGACCAAACTTAGAATTATTTTATTTTACATTTCATTACATCATAGTCGGCTCAAGATAACCTTTGAAACCCGAACAAAAATTTTGAAGAAAATTATTTTCCGCCATTTCAAGTGGCTCAACTTCCGAAGACCATAAGTCATCACCAGTTGACCCGATCGGCTATTATAACCCCATTTTAGAAATGCCACAAAGCGCTCTACAGGCTTGACTGGCGCAAGCACCTGTCACCCAAATTTTTGACCTCATCCGGGGCCTCTAAAGCCTTCAAAACTAAGTTCAAAGTTTCTGTACCCTACTACCAATACCGAAAATCTTCAATATCTTCCAATATACACTTGATCTGGCAATGAAACTTTACTGGCAGACTTATATGACCAAAATGAACTTCCAAGAAAGAAATCAGATCATTCTGAACACATACAAAAATTACCAAAAATAGTAACTTTCCATAAATAGCAGCTCTGCACAAAATAGCCCTTATTGAAAATAAAAATAAAAATATTTTTTTTGGGGGGATGCAAGATTGCTCTTACACCCAGGATGCTCCTGCATCAATATGACATAAAACATTGTTTATATATCAATCTAAGTCAATTCCAAAACAATTACAAAGTCGGCTCTTAAACAAGTAAACACAAATATTACTGAGTCGGCCCAAATATAGTTACACGGTTACTGCAAACTAACTCAGTGACTTTCTGATACTCGGCGTCCACTGCGTTACTCGGCATCATCATGCACTCTGTAGAAGTGGAAACTCGGTCCATACTAACCACTCGGTCGTAGTTTCAAACTCGGTAAATACTGGAGACTCGGTAGATAAAGTGTTACTCGATAGAAACTAAATTTCTTGTTTAACTATGCAACACTTGGTAAACACTGTGAAACTTTGCGAGCTCAATATGCACTGTTCTACTTGGTAAGCTCTGCTCGGCTCGGTAAGCTCTGCTCTACTCGGTATGTACTATTTTGCTTGGTAAGCTCTGTTCTACTCGGTATGTACTATTTTTCTCAGTAAGCTCTATTTTTCTCGGTATGTACTGTTCTGCTCAGTATGCACTATTCAGAATAAGTGTTGTCACTAATGACAATCATGCTTAATGCCAATAGAGATAGCTTTGAGTATGAAGAATACTAAGAGAGAATTACCAAAAGCATTTCAAGATTGTGAGGAAGTGTCTAAAGAGTATAGAGAAGGTCAAATGAAGATAAAAATGGTAGTTTAAACATGATGCCCATCAAATTTGGGCATCCGTGGGTAGTGGATTTGGGTATTACAACTACAAGGTGGTAGTTTGTACTACTCCAATAGTAGCTTTTAGAACGTTTGCACATTCACAGATGAGTGTGCACCATGCAAACATATTTGTGGTGCACATGCATCCAATGTCATCCAAGCCACATGCGTGAGATTCTAAATGGATGGTGATAAAGAAGGATAAATAAGCAGACATGGATGACATGGAATTTGTGTCTTAGTCTAAGGTAGGGACATTATCAAATGGAAAATTACACTGGGCTGAAAATTTGCAACATTACAATGTTACACCCACTTTAGTGAGCATATCATGATGTGTGTGTGTGTGTGTGTGTGTGTGTGTGAGAGAGAGAGAGAGAGAGATGCGAGCTAAAGTAAGTAGATTTACTTGACTTACCTATGAGGACTTTTTTAACATAGGGTTGCCCCTAGATAGGAAGCCCTAAATTACTGTTGATTCACATCCAACATGCAAGATGCAAATGAACATGCTAGAACATGAAGACAACTTGTAGACAAAGAGACCATCGATGGTATGCTGATATGGGTGGCAAGTTGTGTTCTGTCAGATAGCAAAATGAAAGGGCAATTTTGGCAGTGCACCGGTGAGTACTAGATAGGCATATGATAGGGTGGGTTAGACATGTGTCAAGATTCATAGTAAATGTTAGATAGGAGGGGAAACTTAGATCACAATGATACACGTAGAAAAATCTAGATAGGGTCATGCTAGGGTGAGATTGAGATGAGATAGTGGATTGGTCCACACAATAAGCAAACAAGATAGTGGAATTCCCCCCACAAAGGTAGATATCAAGATGAAAAGAAAATAAATTTTGTAAGAAAAACCTATGATTTAGAGACAACATAATAGTAAGATAAAAAGAAAATTAGAGGTATGAGATATTTCCATGGAATGTCACTTCCTAGTAAGTGACACGTCATTTCCACAACATTTGCATAGAGATGGGAAGATCCAATGGATTGGCGTTAGAATCTAGAAGAGTGATATACATGCTCTTAGGGGATATCTCATCACTGTTAACCATGGCTTAGATATGAATAACACATGAAGACAAAGGGAAACAAAATTTTGGGCCAACATGGAAGGGTAGGTTAAATTCCCCCAACACTTCTCATTGTCCTTAAATATAAAAAATAAAAGATAAGACAAATAGAGAAATATGAGAATACATTGAAGAAGGTTTCCAATAGATAACCTCCTACTCCCAAGTACCTACATAGTACAAAGAACCTCTGGGAGGAAGGAACACTAAAAAACAAGCACTAGGGAACATAAGAAAATATACTCTAATCTACAGATGTAGAAGTAGACCATACTACTTTCACAAGTCATTTATGAGTAGATTGTTGTCCTCTAAATCTTGATCATATAGAAAGGGAGGTTGTGATTGTAATGGTATGGTTGCGGTGGCAACCCCAAGTGCCCCACTAGCAGCTAGAACCAAGGATGAGGCATCCTTGGCATTATTAGGAAAATGCTTCACTAAGGTAAGTGAGAGGTATCATGTGAAGATCACCATCAATGCTTGAATTTACTGAAGCGAGTTGAACAAGAAAGCCTCATATATTGCAAGATAATCATGCTAAGGTGTTGATGCAAAAGATGCCTTGCCAACCTTTTTAACATGGGTAGAGACAAACTTAGGTGAAGCGAGATCTTTCTCCACTCCAAGGAATGAAACACAAAGAGGGTCTACCAGAGTGGACTTGCGAAAACAAAACTATGAGACAAGGCTATACTCAAAGTTCCTCTTGAAGGATGAAGGTGAGGCCCTCTGATCCACTATAGCATATTTGAGGATGTTAGGAGAGCTAGCATGGTTATCATGAGATGGGGATAGTAGAAGATAGGTGTACATCACTTCCTTCAATACCACCTAGGTGTATGTAGCATGTTTTGATGTAGGGGAATTCTAGGTTACTTGGTAAATCTGCATGGAGGTGTGTTGTTTTGGTTATGTGGTACTCAATTGTAGCTTTAATTGATGGGCTCAATTATTGAAGGAAGCTCGGTCGCTGAAGGAACCCGGTGAGACTTCTTGTGCTTGGTGGAATTGGTGATCGGTAATGCCTATTTTTCTTTGTGTTGCTTGGATTGGTCAGTTGTTTCACTGGCCGTTGGTTGTTTCTCTGGCACTCGATAGTTCTAGTTTATCGACTGGAGTTCTTTGTGATTCGGTTGGCTGACTTGGTGCATTTAATGTTGGTATCTTTTGCTGTATTCTCCTATGTAGATTTGAGGCTGACATGGAGAATTTAATAATTGTAAGGATATTTGAGAGCCGACTTGCATTGCATTTAATATTTGTTTGTAGGAGTTAACTATTTCTTCCAACCGACTTGCATTGCATTTAATATTTGTTTGTAGGAGTTAATTATTTCTTCTAGTTGACTTGTGGCTGAATATTAGTATTTAAAGAGTGTTTGGGTAGTTGTTTAGGATAGGAGTCTGGAGTGACAGATGAAAGTGAAGTTATGGAAATCTAGCATATCAGATTGATTTTTGATAGTTGTCATAGCAGAGCTAGTGGTTTGCATGCTTGCAAACAAGGAGATTCCTTGGTGGCTTGCGAGCACAAGTTCAGATCTACCTTAGGATTTCCATTAGTTGCTGATTTATCTCAGAACTGGACTAGCTAGAGTTGGATTGGATCTAGTTGATCTTGCAGAACTATTTCTATTTGTAATTGGCCCTAACCCGGAAGGCCTTACAGCTGGGCATGTTAATGGAAAATTTTATTTGAGCATATCTTGTTGTGTTATTCCATTGTGTTGTTGATTGGCTATAAGGTTGGACTATCCTTCATTGGATCCACCATCCTTGACTGCGTTAGGTGGTATTAGAGCTGAGTTGATCTTGTTGAGTGAGGTTGACCTAGCAAGGCTAATCTTGTGAAGTTGATCTGGTTGGTGAAGAGATTGTATGATTTGAGTTACAGATACGTGGCACTGAACTTGTTGAATCTTGACCTAGTTGTTCACACAAGGTGGTAGGATGATCTAACTTGCATACAACTTGGAGGTTGTCACTAGGTGGTTGGTGTAGGGTTTTGTTGCAGAGGGTTTTCTTATCTTTAAAGATGCCTCCAAGAAGATTGGACCCTAGGGTGATTGCGAATCTCTGTGATACTGTGGAATCTAGGATTACAGAGAAGGTGAAATCTGATTTCAGGTCTGAGATGGAGTTGATGAAGAATGACATGGTCGATGAGATCATGAGAGCTATGACTGGTGTACCTCAAAATGTTGGTATTGAGGATGGTTATGAGGAAGTTGTTGAAGACTTTGAAGCTACTGGATCTAGTGGTGATGACCAGAGAGATAGATCTGGTGAAGAAAGAACTGGTTGGTTGCATAGATCTAGAGCTCAATTTAGTAATAGTTACCGAATGGAAGTTTCTACTTTCTCTGGTACTTTGAAACCTGAGAACTTGATTGACTGGATTGGTGAATTAGAAGATTTCTTTGAGCTTGAAGAAATTGAAGATCCTCTTTGGGTGAGATTGGCGCAGACTAAGTTGAAAGGACATGTTGCTCTTTGGTGGAAAGAATTACAGAGAGATAGAGAAGATGAAGGTGAAATGAAGATCAATCGATGGAGGTTGATGGTGACTTTAAATTGAAAGCTAAGTTCATACTTGCCGACAATGAGCTTGACTTGTTTAAGAAATTGTAGAATCTGAAGCAGAAGGATTTGACTGTTGAAGATTATACCAAGGAGTTCTACAAACTTACTATTTGGTCTAGACATAGAGAACTTGGTAAGGAAAAGCTAGCTCGGTATGTGAATGGTTTGAGATTCAATATTTAGGATGAGCTTGGTGTACACACTAAATATTGCACTTCTCTAAGTCATTAATTCCAAGGGAATCCATGAATGGAAAACCTTGAGAAAGCGACCTAGAGCTCCCTAGGCATGGAGTCACAAGATTGTTTGAATATTGCTCTCAGCTAGAGCTATTGAAGAATGCAACTTTGCTAGTAAACCATACAATGAGAGATTCAATGAGACAAGGGCAAGAATGCCAATATCCTCAAGAATCAACAATGAATATGTAATGCAATGCAAGCTATGCTAAGAATGAAGATGCAAGCTAAACTAGGAAAGGAAAGATACAAGTATTACAAACCCTTACTAATTAAGCTATGTGAGCTAATCTAAAGCATAAAGGAAACTAAGCTATGATGCAAGAAAGAAACTAGAATGCAAGAAATGATCTCCAAAAGCTCCAAAGTCTCCAAGAAATCCTACAACATAAGATTAGCATAAAAAGTTGGGATCCTAAAATGAGAAGAGAGCTCTCCTTTTATAAGAAATGAGAAAGAATGGACCATGGAGATTAAGAGGCAAAAGATTTAATCAAGGGTGGAGCTTGAAAGAAGAGCAATCCATGTGCACAAATATCCTCCAATGAGAAAATAAGCGTTGACTTTTGTGTCCATATGAGACAAAAAGTTCTTTTCTTCTTTTTATAAAATAAGAATAATGCTTTATTTGTGCAACTTAGGATAAGATGAAAAGTGGGGGCTTTTTAATTAATAAAAGAGGAGGAAAATTCCTTTTAAATAAATAAAGACTTAGGATAAAATGGTTAGCCCAAGGCAAATAATAAAAAATGATAAAATAGGATTTGATCAAGGAAATTGATATAATTGCAAAATATTGCTTTTTGAAAATATTGATTAAGGGATTTGATAAATTGTTGAATGGGGGCCCAAAGTCTAGGCGACCATTTTAGGGTGCATACATTTTCCCCTCTTGGACTAATGTGAGAGCGATTTGGGATCACATGCAGTCAAAGAATGGAATTGAAATGTGAGATTGATTTGGGATCACAAAACAATCCAGACATGTGTTTGACAGATGGGAACATATCAGGACAAAGATAAGCATAAGCTGAAAGATAAGGCCAATCACCATTGTATATAAGTAATTGTCAAGTCTAAAATAAGAGATAAGAATTTCAAGGTTCAATTGATAAGCTGAATCAAAGATTAAAGATGATAGGTACTGCCCCCTCAGAATCAAAATTGAAACCCGGTAGAGGAGAACAACAAATTGATAAACTTGATCAAGTCACTAGAAATCATAATCGAAGGTGAAACATGATAGGATAACCATTAAGCAGTGAAAACATGCCCCAGGTTGACTAGGTTTGACTGAGAAAGATATAGGATAAAAATGAGGTCAATCCTCAGAGAGATGAAATGAGTAAAAATGAATGAAAGACTAGAAGGTTGAAAGAGATGAGGATGAAGATATGAAGATGCCCTAGCAAAGATCAAAGGATCAGGCCTCAAATGGTCAGTCAACTGTGTAGAAGGGGGAAAGTTTGAAATACTATTTTGACTATCAAGATGAACTCAGATTTTGATTTCAATCCCAAAAATGGATCTAGGACATTGAAATTAGCTAGGGGTACAATTTTCATGCAATTCTAAGGTATTTTGAAAATTAGGTCAAAAAGTCAAAATGCTATAAAAGGGGGTAAAAAGGTCATTTTCAAAATAATTTGTCTTATTACTATTTGAGAATCTTAAGAACTTAGACAGAAAAAATGGCCCAGCAAGTAGCAATCCCGGTCCACATGCATCGATTTGAGTGCTCTCGGTTGCAAAACCGGCCTCCGCAGTATGGTGCCCCGGTATGTTTTCAGAAAAACTCACTTTGTTGGTCATTTATCAGCTTTAATGTCAAATTAAAACACATTTTTAAAGTTTTTAAACTTTGTCAAATTTTCTTCGTATGAAAAGTCATATGATACTTTAGAAGTATCCTACCCTTTGAGGATCTCTATCATGCGATACTTCGTGGGTCAAAATAACATTGTACCACCATTGAATCCAGTATCGCACGATACTGGATGAAATATTATGCAATGCTATGCAAAGTATCGTAGGTAAAGATATCATCACACTGGTATTGAAGAAAGTATCGCACGATACCTAGTCAAAAAATAGTGTTGCACAGTATATAAAAATAACATGTTTTAATGTTTTTGAGAAAAATGACATGGGTCCTGACAATGTTTTCTTTTAAGATGTTTTATACTGATTTTATACATCCATCATGATATGTTCTAACATCTGGTTTGGGTTAAATGGCTTGCAGGAGAACTTTCCTGTGCTGCTCGTTAGAGCACCTCAAGTGACTGGACTGTGATGCATTCGGGATCTTGATGATCTAGGGTGAGTAGACCTGAGGGAGATGGGGTTTGGTTATTTGCTGCAGATGCCCCACATTTGGGTGGATCATGGGTTGCTGACTGCACTAGTTGAGAGATGGCATAGTGAGCACAACACCTTCCACTTGCCTATTAGAGAGGCTACAATTAGTCTCGAGGATGTCTATCAGATCTTACGGGTTTTGAGCCATGGAGATCTTGTAAGTATAATCATGTTTATAGATAGTCATAGATGTAAAGTATCCATATGATAGAAACTAACATGATTTTTTGTTGGCACAGGTGTACTATGATCAGGATCTGACAAAGGGGAGGCAGGTCATGCAAGATATGTTTCAGGATGTCACCATTATTGATAGGCATCTGAGATAGGATCAGTTAGTTGAGGAGTTTGGTAGGGATTTCCTGATGCCATGCATCATTTGTTCTATCGTTGCATAGGCCCTTATTACTGACAAGAGTCAGAAGGGTTTTCCATTGGGCTGGGGGAGGTTAGTGGTAGATTTGATTGCTCACCCACAGCGGATGGCATTGGGGCCAGCCATCCTTGCAGACATGTACCATGAGCTCCATGAGATAGTTTATCAGGAGAGCAGGACCTAGGCATGCAGATCCATTCTTGATCAGATATGGGCATGGGAGCATATTGTTGTAGTGTGACCACAAGTGCAGCCAAGGGAGAAAAGATGTCCCTATATATATAGATACACAGGATTCATATCTCAGCCTTGTAGTGAGGATGTCACATATTACCACTGAGTACTGGATGAGCTCACCTCATTCCAGTGGAGACCATATAGGGCTTGCGAGCAGTGGGGTGACCGTGATGAGTTGGATTACATGATATGTAGTCAGCCACTGGTAGGTCAGCATTCAGATATTATGGAGAGATTTGTGATCACTCATGTTTGGAGACAGCTCAAGTGCTAGCAGAGAGTGCCCACCGAGACTACCACATATGCTCGGGTTAGGGATGAGGAGGGTCAGGGTTGGCTGCCGATGCTAGATTACCAGCAGGAAGTATAGGATACAATTGTGATATGATAGGAGCCATGGGACTACCTCCTAGATATGGTAGATGCAAGAGCTGATGTGGCCTACAGGGCAGAGTGGTGGAGGCAGCTTTTCCCTAGGTTCACTATACTTGATGCATAGCCAGCAGCACAGGGAGATGACGGGGATGATAGGGGCGGAGGAGATGGAGGAGATGGAGGAGGGAGAGGGAGAGGGAGAGAGACTAGTCAAAGCTCTCAATTAGGTGGCTATAAATGGCCAAGGGGATAGGGTTCTGTAGATGAGGGTGATGATGGGGCAAGGCCAACTCGCCACCAGGTGGATGCTAGGTAGGATCAGCCTGCAAGAGGAGAGGACCTAAGAGCTAGGATCTAGGTCCTAGAGATGGAGATGCAGTAGTTATGCATCACCATAGTGGTCAAAGAGAAGTAGATGACAGATCTGAGAACTAAGCTTGAGCGGTGGGATAGGACTATATAGGTTGCTACTACAGAGTCGCGAAGAGAGGCAGCGTGAGCCGCATACTATCATGGGCTCTATATATAGGCTATGCCACAGGGTCAGAGAGCACCACCCTATTCTACTATAGTTGGGAGATTTGATATAGTACCAACCATGGCCCCACCTCCTCCACCACCAGCACCACATGATGGTGGTAGCAAGTCCTAGGTTTAGGTTAGATAGATGTATAGAGACATATCCTAGGACTTGATCCAGATTTTTTTGTATCCCATATTGTATCATGACATTTGTTTATATATATAAGATTACTATAATGATGATATATCTTGTGTACTTGTCCCACTTGTGATGGATGTTCAGTTTTTATATTGTCTTGTCATTTTGCTCAAAATGTATGTCATATATGCTCATGTATAATCTCTCTCATAGATGTATGTTTAGTTCTCATGGTTATGATATAGACTCATGTTTCTAAAAATGATCTCTTTAGGATAGATATGATGATAAGATTAAGCCCTTGTGATGATAGGAAAAGGACGCGATGTGAAAGACAAGGAGTGAAATACATGATCGAGAAAAGGAAAGGTGAGCGCAGTTGACTGATAGGTCCTCAAAAGATAAAAGGAGAGCTCTCTCCATATGAAAAATGCAAAACTAAACTAATATGAACTTAAAAATGCAAGCTACTATGAAAAGTGGTTTACTTGCAAGGTCACAAAGCTTTTAGACTCTAATATTCATCATTGATCATTATTGGTAGCGTCTCAAGATCATACAATGCACACTAGTATGACTATGTGAATCTGAATATGATCTATATCAGATAGATATGTGGGAATCCCACCTAGGCATCAAAGACACATAGGTTAAGATGACTAGTGCAGTGAGGTTCCCTAAGTTTAGTATAGCAAGATTATACTCGCATCGAGACATAAGGAAAGTCAAGATGGCTAGAAGTATGCACTTGCGCGAATAGTCAAGGATAATACCTTGTAGATCCTTAGTGTCAAGTGGAACAAGCATAAATGCTAATGACAATTAGGATCGACAAAATATACCCACAAGCAGAAAAAGATATAAAACATGTCCTCATGCCCTCAGTCTTCTAGCTATGCATCATTGAAAACTTCTTAGGGAGAGAACATGTAAGGAAACTCAGGTGCAGAAACAGCTTCCTACGCTAATCTCTATAGGAAAGTATTGTGCAAATTCTTTTAAATCCTTACAATTTCAGATTCGTTAACTACTTTAACAAAGATATTGCAACCACATACCATACATATAGAAAAATAGAGAATAACACAATGATATACCCTGGGGAAACCTTTCGATAAAAACCCCAGCACTCCAAAACCTGCACAATGTATTGATCAAAACTATTACAGCTTACAATACACTTGCAATGCAAGTTCTTTCAGAAGATTTCTAAACCCTTGAAGACAAATCATGGCAGCATAAAATATTCCAACAATACACTCGCATCATATCTCTTTGCAACCCTAAACAAGCTTATATCATGCGCTTCACTTTTTAGGGCTACTCTCAAAGATAACCGTATTAGGGTTTTACCATTCTCCGAGAAAATAGGAACCCCAAAAAATTTTTCGAGGCGATGCCCTGAACCCCACAATTGGGGAAGAGTGTACAGTACTCAAATTTATTAGTTGCCACATGTCTTCACCTATTATTGAATCTTTCTGACATAGCTCTTACGTGTCATAGGAATCCATCATAACCGTTTTAGCCATGATCTCATTACACACAATTCAAGATGTTGAGACATCAACATTATTTGCAAGAAATACATTTTACAAAACAAATAATAAGAATAGGAATTATCCAAGGTTGAGACACCTTATTCCTAATAGAACACTCATCAAAGGAATCATCATAGACAGCACACAAAGAAATAAAGTCCAACAAGTCTTAGCGAGTCAAGTGTTTAAGTGCATGAGTGTAGGTCATAGAGTCAAACTTTGAGTATCACAACTACCAGTGAGAAAATATCATATCATGCTAGACTGTGGGTAGGATATTTGATAAGTGTTGGGAAACACTTGACACTAGGGTAGTGTTGAAAAACACAGTTAGGGTGGTGTTGAAAAACACCGTCTGCAAAATGTCCTAAAGACCAACACATCCTAGAGACCAAAGCTAACATAGTTATGCTCCCTAGACAAAGACAAAGACCAATTCCAAACCAAGGCAACAAGGTCAAGGCAAGATGGAGAAAGGCTAAGTGTCAATGACGCATGCTAAGAAACAAGGGTGCAAAAGGCCTCAAGTAGCATCTGTTTCCAGGTTTTCACCACTTGGAGATTTTTCTGATTTTTTCAATTTTTTTGTATTTTTTCTACCAAGGCGCCTGTTTCTAGGTTTTCACCAAGGCACTTTTTCTATTTTTTTAAATTTTTTTGCATTTTTTATATTTTTTTGTATTTTTTCAGGACTTTATATGCTTTTTAGGATTTTTTCAGCACCATATATGAATTTTTTTTGGATTTTTTCAGGATCAATAAGTATGTACAAAGGATGCCCCTAGATAGAATAGGCATCATGGATAGAACTTCTTGAGGTGCAAAATATTGATAGGGTCAGGGAGCTGTTCCCCCTCTAGATCAAATAGTAAATAAGCACCTGTACCAAAAGCTTCAGTAATGATGTATGGTCCAAGCCAATTAGGTTTGAACTTTCCCTTTTTCTCTCTATGTTGTTGGTTCTTAGGGTTTTCTCATAGGACAAGATCTCCCACTTGAAATTCTCTAGGGTGAACCTTCTTGTTGAATGGTTTGGACATACGCTTTTGGTAGACTCTTATGTGATCAAAAGATGCTTTACACTTTTCATCTAGAAGTTCCAGTTCTTGTAACCTCATGGCGTGGTAGTCTTCATCTGTCACTAAACCTTTAAGGGAAACTATAAGAGAAGGAATCTCCACTTCTAAAGGTAACACTGCTTCAACACCATAAGTGAGGGTGAAAGGAGTAGCCCCTATTGGAGTACGAATATTTTTTCTATAGGCCCACAAGGCTGGATTTATTTGTAGATGCCAATCTCTATCATTCTTGTGAACTGTTCTATGGAGGATTTTGAGAATGGTCTTATTTGAAGCCTCTACTTGTCCATTTCCTTGCGGGAAGTAAATGGAGGACCAATGCTATTTTATCTTGAATTTCTTGTAGAGATGTTTAAGGTCCTTGTTTTTAAACTAACCTCCATTGTTAGTGATTATCTTAGAAGGCACTCCATACCAACATATGATATGGTTCAAAATAAACAAAGAAACTATCTTGCCTGAGGCAACAAAAAGTGGGACAGCTTCTACCCATTTGGTAAAGTAATCAGTAGCAGTGATAATGAATTTGTGTCCACCTGATGAGTTGGGATGAATCTACACAACAAGTTCAAAGGCCCAGCGCTGAAATGGCCAATGAGAAATAGAAGGAATAAGCTCCCTACCTAGAGCATGTATCAGGTTTCCATGTTTCTAACACTTTTCACAAGATTTAGCAAAAGCTGCTGCATCTATCTACATGGTAGGCCAATAGTACCCTACCCTAAGCAACCTTTGGGCCATGTAAAGGCCATTAGAATGTCCTCCACAAATGCCCTCGTGAATGTCAACTAACACTTGGTTGGACTCATCCTTTTCTAAACACCTAAGAAGTGTCCCATCTAAACCCCTCCTATACAGATCACTAGAGATAAGGGTGTGCGAGAGGCATTTCAGGTTAGGTTTCTTCATTCAAAATGATTGAAGGTTTCAGGAATAGTACCATCACGAAGGTATGAGTAAATGGCACCATAGCAGGATGACTCATGGCCAATAAGGGTACAAACAACTTGGCTTTCTTGGGAGTCATAGATAGGGTATTGTAGCTCTTCCACTAGGAATTCAAATTTGGACTCATGATGTTCTAGTTGAAGAAGTGAAGCCAATGTAGCCATAGCATTAGCTACTTTATTCTCTACTCTAGGGATTTTTTGAAATGTAACAAAGGTGAAGTATCATTACAATGAATCAACCATTTTCTTATAGGGTACCAGTTTTTCATCTTTGGTTGGTATTCTTCATTAACTTGATTGATTATCAATTGTGAATCCCCATTATATGAAGCTTTGTGATTCCCCACTCTATAGCCATTTTTAGTCCATTTGTTAAGGCCTCATACTCAACAATGTTATTTGTGCATGGGAACAATAGTTTGTAAGACTTTGGAATTGTGTACCCATGAGGTGAAACAAACAACACTCCTACACCTAAACCATTTTGCATGAAAGAGCCATCAAAGAACATCTTCCATGTTCTCATAGTCATGTACATTATGTGTTCATCTGGAAATTTAACTTGAACTAGTGTTTTGTCTTGAATTGGAAAATCAGCTAATTGGTCTGCAATGGCTTGTCCTTTTATTGCTTTGCATTCAACATACTCTATGTCAAATTTTGAAAGAATCATCATCCATTTAGCAAGTCTACCTGTGAGAGCAGCCTTACTGAGTAAGTATTTTAGAGGATCAATTTTTGCAATGAGGTGTATTGTATGTGCAAGCATGTAATGTCGCAACTTTTGGGAAGCAAACACCACTGCTAGGCAAGATTTTTCAATACTAGTGTAATTGACCTCATATGACACAAGAGTATGACTAATGTAATATATAGCTCTTTCTTTTCCAGTATCATCAAATTGAGCCAATAATGCCCCTAGGGAAGATTCTGTTGCTGAGACATACAATATGAGTGGTTTTCCTAGGATAGGAGGCATTAAGATTGGAGGATTAGCCAAGTACTGTTTGATTTGGTCCATGCTTTGCTGACAATCCTCATTCTAGACACATTTTACCCCTTTATGCAAAGTCTTATTAAAGGGTTGAGCACTATCAGCCAGTTGTGAAATAAACCTCCTTATAGACTGAAGGTATCCTTGAAGACTCCTCATTTGACTAATTTTTTTGGGAGGCAACATATCCATTATTGCTTGAACCTTCTCGGGGTCTACCTCTATTCCTTTAGCTAAAATGATAAATCCTAGGAGTTTTCCAGAGGTGACTCCAAATGCACACTTTTTGAGATTTAATCTAAGTTGAAACTGTTCCATATGATCTAAAATGACTTCTAGATCACCTAGGTGTGTACCCTTTTTTTTTTATTTTACCAAGGTGTCATCCACATAGTCTTCCGTATTCTTATGCATCATGTCATGGAATATAGTTGTCATAGCTCTTTGATAAGTAGCTCCTGCATTTTTCAATCCAAATGGCATAACGTTCCAGCAATAGGTTCCCCATGTGCAAGTGAATGCAGTTTTCTCTTGGTCTTCAGGAGTTATTTTGATTTGATTATACCCAGAAAAGCCATCCATCAAATAATAGATCTCATAACCTATGGTCATGTCCACTATCATGTCTATGTTTGGAAGTGGAAAGTCATCCTTTGGGCATGCTTTATTAAGATCTCTAAAATCTGTACAGACCCAAATGGACTTGTCATGTTTTGAAACTAGTACAATATTAGATATCCATTTGGCATAATCAATGGCTCTTATAAATCTTGCATTGAGGAGTTTCTCTAATTCAGCTTTGACAAGAAGAGCTATGTGAGGATGCATTTTCCTCAATTTCTATTTTACTAGTTTGATTACTGGAGCTATGGACAAGTGATGCATAATGAGACTAGTGTCCAATCCTGGCATGTCTGAATAAGTCCAAGCAAATTTAATTTTCTTGCTCTATAGGAACTTGGTATATGCCTCTTTTTCCTATGTTGATAGAGACTGAGCTAAGTGCACAATTTGTGGAACCTCTTGTGTATTCAAGTTAACTGGCTGTGTAGGCTCAACAAGCACTGAAGACCTATCTTGAAAATATCTTGGAAGATGATCAAGTACCTCATCCTTAGGTGCCTCAGAGAGGTTTTCACCTTTAGATACGTCCTTTATTTTTACTTTTTTAGGTTCTGACACTGCCACATAGTGGTTTTCACCATAGAACTCTTATTCTTTTTTTCTTTTCTTTTCATTTTGCAACTAAGGTACTTGATATCTAGTTCTATCATGCTTGTAGTTGGTTTGCTGGTGGAAGAGACTACAGGTTCAAGGGCATTTAGGTAACATGCTATCTCATAGTCATTTTGAAAGGTTAGAAGTTGAAGCTCTTGATAGTGCTGAGACCAATCAATTAAGTGAGGATTTGCAAGAGGTAGGTCAATGACTGGTTCAATGTTGTGTATGCGAATGGTATCATATCCGGTGATTGTAGAGTTAGGATTCGTCAAGTATCCCTCTAAGGTACCCACATCAGGACTTATCCTACCAAGTGAAGCATCATCCACTAAAGTGACTTGTGGATTCCAATCCTCTAATCCTACACTAGAATTGTTAGCCACCTCAGGTTGGGAACTATATGTATGGACAACATCAATGTCCATGTCAACTATAGAACAATCAGAAAGAGAATCTCATTGATACTCATGTGAGTTTGTATCTAAATCATGATTGGGATGTTTACACCAAGCATACTTTTTAGGCCTTGAGGTAGAGGCTTCAATGTCACCAAGGGTAACACCTTCTTGAATGTTATTTGTATGTTGATCTTCTTGAATAGGATCCTCGACATGATCTTCAGTAGTGGATTGTTCTTGTTCTAGGTCTGAAACTATTGGATTGATAATTGAAGCATCTAAATCTCCCCAAAGGAGATTGGTGGAAGGGACCCAATCTTCACACCTATCTTGTTGATTTTGCAAATTGGGAATGTAGCTAGGTTCATCATCACTATCCATCGCGGCAAGGATAGGAGTAGTTTTCTTATTCTAACTTTCAAAACATAGGCCAACTATTGTCTTAGATCTATGGCCAAAGAGAGCATGATTGAGTGGTTAAGCCTTAGCATCTAATCTGTGACTGAGAGGACCATGACCTGGTAGCTCATATTTTTGACCAAAGTATATCCTCTCCCATAAGCCTTAGGAGATGGGGAGAAATTTTCATTATGCTTGTATTTTTCCTCCTTGTAAATCCAATCTCTAACAACTACCTCTTTTTTTTCATCCTGTATGGGTACTGAGGACTCTACAAATGTACCAAATGGAGTCATTGCTGAAGATGAGGGATGCATCTCCTGTGAAGGTTTACCACAGGACCTAGGTGAGACTGGTAGTTTTGTGAAGGATTCAATTTGATAACCCCCCATACCAAGGTCTATGGCCTTAAACTTGTTCTTGCACTGCTCTAGAGTTGCATCAAAAAAAATTTCTTCCCTATTGAGACGAACATGAGTCCCTGCTGAAATTGCATTAACAGATAATGTGCTATCCCTGGGTATACAAACTTCTACTCCATTATAGGGGAACTTAACACATTGGTAGTAGGTGGATGGTACTGCTTGCATGTCATGGATCCATGGTCTACCAAGTAGGATATTATAGGCTAAAGGACTAGCATCAACAATTTGGAACAAAATGTCCTTTTCAATGGGGCCAATCCTGACAGGAAGGATGGTCAAGCCTTTGGAGCTTCTCTCTACCTCATCATAGGCTTTGATGGTTATTTTCTTATGAGTATCAATAACTTTCTCTGAGTAACCCAGTATCTTCAACAAACTCAAGGAACAAATATTTAGCCCAACACCCCCATCAATCAACACACGCCTGACATGGGTCTTGTGAATCATGACTTCAATATGAAGGGCAAGATTATGTGGATGGCTCAAGGCTTTTTCATCTTCTTCTGAGAATGTGAGGTAATGTGGGCTGACAAGGTGGTTAACCATGTTTTGGAATTGGTCAACATCTATGTTGTTAGGGACATTGGCTGTAGGCAAAGCATCCTCAAGGACACGCTTATGTCTAGGAGATAACTCTAGGAGTTCAAAAATTGAGATTTGAGCTGGTGTTCTTTGTAACTGGTCAACAAGATTGTAGCTCATTTCAGGATTGACTGCTGACTTGGTGATGACATTCTTGGATGTCACTTGCTTGGGTTTTCTAGATTGGTTGGAATTAGGACCTCTAATAACCATAGGACCTTGACTTTGGCTTCTAGTGACAACGTTAAGAGCTTGGGTCAATCTTTGAGAGTGAGGACCTCTAAGCACCACCATGGGTTCTTCATCGAATATAAGAGGAGAGCCCACATCATGACTATAAGAATCTTTTTTTCATATCATGTTGACATTTTCCTCAACAATCTCAAGCATATTAACCACATTTTCTGCACCTGTGTAGGTATAGTTAATTGTAGCTTTGCCATTCTTGGGTTGAGAGGTTTCCCCCTTTTCATATTTGGGAAAAGGTTCTTTGAATGCCTTGTGGTCCACATTCGTATTCAACCCATCAATATTTACCACTTTCAATTAGATCCTGGATAAGGTGTTTAAGTTTCCAGCAATGTTCGATGTCATGTCCAATGCCATTGTGGTATTTGCAGAAAGCTTTTTCATTCCACCAATGTGGCTTAACATCAGGTATGTGAAATTTTGTTGGATCTTGTGGTTACGCAAGATTATTAGCAATAAGGGTCTTGAAAACATCCTCATAGGAGTCACCTAGTTTAGAAAACTATCTCAACTTTTTCTTGGGCTTTTCTTGATACTTAGGTTTACTCTCTTGTTGGTTAGAGGATGTATTAAGCTTCATATCTTGGACTGCACTAGAAAAATGTAGGACTCCTTGATCCTTGGGTTGGGAAGACTCCATAACTCCATTTTTGACTACTTGCTTATTCTTGTTCTAGTGCGAGTGCTTGCCTTTGTCCTTACTAGCATTGTTATTATTTTGACCATTATTGTTGTTCTTGTTGTTGTTGGTCAAAATGCCTTGTTCTTATAAGACATCCTCTATTCGAGATGCTGTCTCCACCATAGTATCAAAGGAATCAAAGACCATTTTTCAAACCTCATAATGCATTTTAGGCTCCAAATTACTAACAATGATGTCAATCCTTTCATGCTCAAGAATAGTCCTAGAATAATGGGAGCACAATCGTCTCCACCGTTGCAAGAAGGTCACAAAGGATTCCCCTTGGTTTTGTTTCAAATTGCATAAGTCCAACATAGTGACTAATCTTGACAAGTTGTATGCAAAATATTGAACGAATCTATGGACAAGTTCTTTGAAAGTTTTTACGAGAGGGGTTATGTTGGTAAGCCACTCCATGGCTTGGCCTTTGAGGCTTCTTGGAAATAATCTCATAAGGTAAGAGTCATCTTGGTGGAACTCAAAACTCATGATATAAAATTGACGCATATGATCATGTGGATCGCCATTGCCATCATACTTGTCGTATTGGGGAATTTCAACTTTCCTAGGAAAATCCATCATAGTCACACTTTTGTCAAAAGAATTGGGACAAATAGAATTAAGTGAAAAGGAACTTTTAGGTGCCAACACCTTTTCCATCATTCATTCGAGTTGCTTGATTTCATCTTCTTGAGAGGGTCCTTATTTCTTGATACTCCAATCCACATCAAAGTTGTAAGGGACTCTAGCACCTTTGTTAATCAGACTCTCTAGGAACCTATCTTTATTTTTATCAAGGTACTTCTCCACATATTGTTGGAATAGCGGCTCTTGTTGCATTCTCATGAAATCTTGATCATCAAAACTTGTACTACTTCCTCCATGTTGAGAGCCATGATGAGCTTGTTGGGAGGGTTGTCTTGAGTTCCTAGGAGGTGTTTGTCTCCTATGTTGTGAAATCCTTCTTCCTCTAGGACTAGGAGATCTTGAAGGGGTCCTTGACTGCCTTCTACTTCTTGGGGTTCTTGAGGGAGTAGAGGGTGGAGAGTTGTTTCCACTGTTGGTACCCCCGTTGTTGAATTGGTTGTTAAGTTGTTGAGCTAACAACCTATCTTGTTCCTCTTGGAATGCTTTTCTTCTTAATTCCAACAAGGCTTGTTGCTCTTCCTCTAGGTGTCTAAACCTTTCTTCTTTAGCGGCTTGTTCATCCAAGAAGGCTTTCTTTTCACGCTCAATTCTTTTAAGCCTTTCATTAGCATATCTTGAGGTTGTTTTGAGTGGAGAGTTGGACCTTGAGTGTTTGAACAAGTCATTAGTGAATGCGGCATTCACATGAGCATCACCAGATTCATTGTTTTGGTCTTCGTGTTGTGACAGTGCATCTTGGTGAGCTTGCCCAAAATGTCTTTCATCTCTTTGATGGGCATCTAAATATCTTGAGTTAATAGGGAGCAATTCAGGTTGATTGTCATCACCAAATGACATGTTACCCCTATGTCTTTGGAAAATGTCATCAAGAGTTTGATCCATTGCTTCTCTTTGTCTCCTAGTCAAAGTGTAGCTCATGTCCATATTTGATTGAGAAGATCCTAAAGAGGTACTCAACTCACTAGGATTTCTCTTTGGGTCAAACCAAGCCTCAGACTCACTCCTAGGTGATTGATCAAAGACGGGTTTCTTTCCCTTTCGCTTTTGATGAGTTTGGACTAAGGGTAATTGTTCAAAGACAATTTGAGGTCATTTTCCTTGACTAATTTGGTACCTTGTCATAACTGACATGAAAGAGAAAAGACCCTTGGTGATAAGATGACCTTACAAAATGTCAATATCAAACTAGGATAGTGAAAGTGTTCAATTGTCCAAAAAAAAGAGATGGTAAGATAGAAAGCTGCAAAAGGTGTAAACCAATCCTGCCACAGAGGTGCATAATAAAAGGATGAGTATCCTAACACATATGGGCCAAGAAAATGGATTTAACCAAATATATAATTGAAATTGAATTTTGATGGAAGTGAATTGGACAAAAGAGTACTAAAAATCTCCAAGCATGTTACCAAAGAATATAAAGGTGTACTTTTTCAACAAGGATAATTCCTAACTTATCAATGTCAAACAAGACTACTTCATAAAATCAGAGAACACTAATTCAAGAGGTCTAAAACTAGGAACCCAAGGTACAAATAGGTTTCTAGCAGCAGAGTAGGTCACCTTCTAAAATCTAGTCAACTAAAGAAAAGATTGAAAATGGCATAGACCAGAAAGGAAACAAAAAGACTCTGTGCGACAGTTTCCAAGCAAATAGTGCGATAATTTTGGAGCAGGCGATAATTTCTAGTAATCAGGGTGACAGTTTCCAAGCAGCCTGTGTGATAGTTTCCAAGCAAGTAATCTAATAGTCTTCCAGTAGCGAACTATTGCATGATAATTCTCAGGATAGTGTGCGATACTATTTTAGGGTCATACGATTCTTGACCAATGAGTGCTAAAAATCTCAATTTTAAGGGCAGTTTGTTCAAAATTTCAATTTGAAGGTTGGATTTTTCAATTTCAAGCACAATGACAATAGTAAATAGATAGGTTTGCAAACAGTAGGTGATCAAACATGTCATAAAACACTTGCACAAGGGAAAAAGAAACCTTTCCAAGACAAGCAATTGTGATATCAAAGCAATAAAATCTTATGAATGCTACTATGATGTTTGATGTTTGAGAATGTTTACATGGGTAGATCACAACGAAAACACTTCAAGCACTTACTAGCCTAAAAAGACAATGGCTCAATACTTAACAACTTGGCCCACACTTGATGCTCCATTGCCTCACACAAAGTGGTTACCCACAATAGATATTGTCATGGAAGTGTCAATGACACAACCAAAGGAACACAAATGGTGAGTAATCTTGGGGTGATCCAGGTTATTCCACTTGGATCAATCCTTGCACCAAGAATCTAAGCGGAAAAATAGGGTGGCTTCTATCTATGGTTCTTAATAAGGGCTTCTGTTCGTAATACCCCTCTTGCTCCCCAAAGGGACTGGGACCTCACGGCCACAAGAATACCTTAAGCATTCTTGCTCAACATTTTCCTCATGGTCACAATCCCACAAGTACTCACATTAAGTAAAGACAAGTACTACATCTACCAAGGTTTTATGTCCTTGATAGCCTTGATTTTATAGTGAGTCAAAATATTCGACAAAAGGCTTGTCCCCACTTAGGTCATTCCTCTTGATTTCTCAAGATCAGGCCCGCTAAAGGATTCTAAAAGCTAAAAAAAGAGTGGATCAATCTTTGAGTGTCAGGATTTCTGTTTCACCTCAAGGGTGAAGAGCATAATCTCCTAGCTCAAAAATATCTCCCAAACTGACCAAGAAAAGGTTCAATTACCCTCTTGCTTTCAAAATCTAAAGATGGGTCAAGATTTTTTGGTTCACCACAAGGGTGAAGAGCATACTTCTACCACCCAAAGATTCCTAGAACAAGATATCAAGTGCCTACTAAATGAAACAACTAGTATATACCACACTCAAAAGAAAGCAATTAAACAAGCACTTGATTTGTTTTTTTATGCTTTGGGCAGCCCTGCAAAAACCATTAGTAGCCCTTGTGCATGCATTTTTAGGCAAATAACCAAGCAATAGGAGCACCTATAAGCACCACTTGTTAGCCCTACAAGGGTTAGCACATCAAAAACTGAATGAAATCTACAAATAGACCCTTGTCTTATAACAGCAAATCAAAAATCTGAATCAAAACCAAGTAGATCTTGCAAAGAAAGGACAAAAAGTGCTCACTACTAGGCCTGGGTGATATTTCTATTAGAGAAATAGTCATACAACACTTCATCCTATACTGGTGCGATAATATATCTCCAGGCGATAATTCCTGCTACCTGCATGTGACAGAAAATAGAACAAGCGTGTGATATTATCCGTCAATGAGTGCGATATTATAACTGGTAAAATATCACACTCGTATGTTAGAAAATATCGTATGATACTAGAAAACTATCGCATGATATTTCTGTCAAAAAAACTAGAGAACAAAATATTGACGAAACATTAAGCAAAAATTGATGAAAAATTAGCGAAAATGCATAAAATGAAGGACAAAACAAGAGTATTCTGCCCCATGGTGGGCGCAAAAAATGTACACACTAAATAGTGCACTTCTCTAAGTCATTACTTCCAAGGGAATCCATCAATGGGAAACCTTGAGAAAGCGACCTAGAGTTCCCTAGGCATGGAGTCACAAGATTGTTTGAATATTGCTCTCAGCTAGAGCTATTGAAGCATGCAACCTTGCTAGTAAACCACACAATGGGAGATTCAATGAGACAAGGGAAAGAATGCCAATATCCTCAAGAATCAACAATGAAGATGCAATGCAATGCAAGCTATGCTAAGAATGAAGATGCAAGCTAAACTAGGAAAGGAAAGATACAAGTATTACAAACCCTTACTAATTAAGCTATGTGAGCTAATCTAAAGCATAAAGGAAACTAAGCTATGATGCAAGAAAGAAACTAGAATGCAAGAAATGATCTCCAAAAGCTCCAAAGTCTCCAAGAAATCCTGCAACATAAGATTAGCATAAAAAGTTGGGATCCTAAAATGAGAAGAGAGCTCTCCTTTTATAAGAAATGAGAAAGAATGGACCATGGAGATTAAGAGGCAAAAAATTTAATCAAGGGTGGAGCTTGAAAGAAGAGAAATCCATGTGGACAAATATCCTCCAATGAGAAAATAAGAGTTGACTTTTGTGTCCATATGAGACAAAAAGTGTTTTTCTTCTTTTTATAAAATAAAAATAATGCTTTATTTGTGCAACTTAGGATAAGATGAAAAGTGGGGGATTTTAATTTAATAAAAGAGGAGGAAAATTCCTTTTAAATAAATAAAGACTTAGGATAAAATGGTTAGCCCAAGGAAAATAATAAAAAATGATAAAATAGGATTTGATCAAGGAAATTGATATAATTGCAAAATATTGCTTTTTGAAAATATTGATTCGGGGATTTGATAAATTGCTAAATGGGGGCCCAAAGTCTAGGTGACCATTTTAGGGTGCATACACTTGGTATGTTGAAGATTTATTCTATCAAAGATGCTTATCAGTATGCTCTAAAGGCAGAAGATAAGTTGAAAATGAGACAACATAGTAATCCCCGAGGGAAGGAAAAGATTGATCACTTGGTGAAGGATAAAATGACTGCAGAAGATGAACAGAAACCTGTAGAACCAAAGAAGAAGATAGGTAGAGTTATCTTTAAGGGTACTTGTTATAATTGTGGTGAAGAAGGACACTGTTCTTTTGAGTGTACACAGAAGAAGCTTTGCGACCGATGAATTGTTGTGGTGAATGAAAATGTTGAGAATGAACTTGAATCTAAGAACTTGCTGGTTTGGCGAACATCGCTCGGTACAAAGGAGGAACCTTGTCAGAGGAGTAACTTATTCAGGACTCAGTGCAAGTCTAAAGGTCAACTTTGTGATGTTATTGTTGATAGTGGTAGTATTGATAACCTTGTTGCTGAGGACATGGTTCAGAAACTTGGTTTGAATAGAATGAAGCATCCTTGTCCTTATAGGATTGGTTAGCCGCAGGATGTTCATGCTCTGGAAGTAAGAGAACAATGCTTTGTTGATATTCAGATTGGCTAGTATAAGGATCTTGTGTTATGTGACATTGTGGAGATGAATAGTTGTCATATATTGCTCAGTAGACCTTGGCAATATGATTGCAGAGCTATGTATGATTGTGTGAAGAATGTTTTTGCTGTTGAGAAGGATGACAAGAAGTTTTCCCTGATGCCTTTGCTATTTACAACACTCGGTAGGAGGAGTTTGAGTATTGGTAGCCGAGTTGAGTTGGTAGATCCTGAAGGTATGGATGATCAGTATGGAGAACAAGCTTATGTGTTATCAAGGAAAGACTTGAATAGATAGAGGAAACTAAAGTGGAAGAGTATGCAAGCTAAAAATTTAGAGGACTTATATGTGAAGAACCAGTTCGGGGTTTATGTGTTGAAACTCGGAAGATGTTCTTCTCACATATGAACATCTTTTCAAACCTAGGGTGTTTGATGCAGGGCATTCTAGTGTACTCAGTGAATTTGCATGGAGGTGTATTTTTTTGGTTCTATGGTACTCGGTTGCAGCTTTAACTGATGGGCTCAATTATTGAAGGAAGCTCGGTCGCTGAAGGAACTCGGTGAAACTTCTTATGCTCGATGGAACTGGTCCTCAGTAATACCTATGTTGCTCAGTGTTTCTTGGATTGGTCATTTGTTTCACTGGAGCTCAGTAGTTCTGGTTTACCGACTGGAGTTCTTGGTGATTCAGTTGGCCAACTTGGTGCATTTAATGTTGGTATCTTTTGTTGTATTCTCCTATGTAGATCTAAGGTCGACGTGGAGAATTTAATAATTGTAAGGCTATTTGAGAGCCAACTTGCATTGCTTTTAATATTTGTTTGTAGAAGTTAATTGTTTCTTCTAGTCGACTTGTGGCCGAAGATTAGTATTTAAGGAGTGTTTGGGTTTTTCTTTAGGATAGGAGTCTGGAGTGATAGATGAAAGTGAAGTTGCGGAAAAGATCTTGGATCCTGCAAGATCTAGCATATTAGATTGATTTTTGACAGTTGTCATAGCAAAGCTAGTGGTTTGCATGCTTGGAGATAAGGAGATTGCTTGGTGGCTTGCGAGCTCAAGTTTAGATTTGCCTTAGGGTTTCCATTATTTGCTGATTTATCTCAGAATTGGACTAGCTGGAGTTGGATTAGATCTAGTTGATCTTGCAGAACTATTTCTGTTTGTAATTGGCCCTAACCTAGAAGGCCTTACAGTCGGGCATGTTAATGGAAAATTTGATTTGAGCATATCTTGTTGTGTTATTTCATTGTTTTGTTGATTGGATGCAAGGTTGGACTATCCTTCATTGGATCCACCGTCCTTGACTGCATCATGTTCACTAGCACAAAAAATGGTGGGACATCAAGAAAAGTGTTGATTAGTGGAAGCTTCTATAATAGAGAGATAAAGAATTGGACCTTCTTGGTGTAAATCTCAATATCCATTCCTCATGTAGGGGGAAACGAGACATATGAGGTTTTAGGAAAACAAGTTGGCATGACTCCAAAGAAGACTAGAAAAATCTTAGAGCGAAGGTGGAAGCAACAGATGCAAAATTAAAATATATACTCTCCACCCTCGTGGTAGCCTCATAATCTAGGGCTCTCTCTCACTGATGACACTTATGCTCTCACACAACTTGGTTTTGAGGTATATGTGGGCTATGATAAGAAGCCTTTGAGGATGAAATGACATCCTACTCCACAAGAGAGGTCATTGATGCTATTATCATAAAATAAGATGGCCCAACCAATGGAGTAGGAGGTGGTGCTAACATAGGCACTACTGACTTAGTCACAAGTGCCCTTCCTCTCTTTTCCTTACAAGTGATGGCAGGAGCTAAAGATGCCCCCTAAGGTTGAGGGGTAGGTGTTAAGAGAGATAGTGTGGTCTTGGGAGACCTCTTACCCTTAGCATAAATGGAAAGACAAGAAATGTTTGATAAGATAGGAATCAAGAAGGACGAATGCACCTTAGATTTTGACAACATGGGTGCCTTTCCCTTATCCACATTAGGTGCATACGTAGGAACAAAAGACATTTTCAGATGCTACGAGACTCGAGGAAGATGAGGAGGCTTTCCTTAGGGCATGTTCCTTCCCTGAACTTGTGATAAAGATGGAGCAAAGTATGAAGCACATTGAGCCTCATGAAACAACTGAGTAAGAGTAGCAAGAAAAGGTGCTATAGATATGATTTTTACAAGGATATGATTTTTGGGAACACAATTTGGACAAAGCCTAATGTTGCAGTTTGTGTACAATCTACATGATGATTTTTATACTTGAGGTTGTATTCTTTTCTCTGGCACTTCCTCTGGAGGGTAAAGTATAATAAGATTATTCTAGAGGTTGGCAACATTGGAGGATGGAGGATCATCTCAAGTTTTCTTCTCACTTTGGAATGGGATTATGCATGAGAAGTGTTTTTGGAAATTTTGGTTTTGGATTATCTTCCAGCGAGCTTCAGAGTATATGATCGACAATTATACTCTTTCATGATCACTAGACAATGATAGAGATTTTTCGCATCTCTTAGGAATCATCTCTGAATAATTCAAGACTTTGCGATTCAAGAGTTTGGGACTAAGAGCTTAAGAACACAGGTTGAAGCTACACCTTTCCAAGGGTCAAGAGACAACTTGAAGGAGCCTTGTTTGATTCCATATTTACTACTTTAGGAGATTTTTTTTGGTCAAAATATGTATTTGAATCATGTAATTAGTATGTTTTGTTATGTAAACCTTAATGAGCTTCCCTAGAGAAAGGTTGAATATATTTTTTAAGGATCAATGTATAAAGGGGTGGAATGTTGGCAAAATACATGAATAGCATAATTGTATGTAGCTATAGTACAACTGATATACATCGTAACTGTCATCTTGTTCAACTACCATCTTCTATAGATAAATTATGTTCATGTTATTGAATAATATATCAAGTATTAAGCCATACCTTAATTTTTTTCTAGGAGTAAAGCCCCCACAAATAGTTTATCCACTAATTATCAATTGTTAAGTTAGTAAAATATATATAAAAGATATTGAATTTGATTTTTTTTAAATGGCATATGTTTTCATTGGTGTTAACATCTATTTTTTAGAAACGAAGAAACATTGAAAATGGATCAAAGAAATAATGGCAAGAGGATCACCATGTAGTTCTAAATGTAGGAAGTTACTCATGTCTTTTATATTTTATCATGTGGCATGCTTGTCAAAGATGTATAATGTCATTCAAGATCATCTTTCATATAGAAAATCAATAGCTTGCACACCTATAAATAGGAGGAGAAGACATTAGAAAATCCCACTTATTAAGGGTCTCCAATTTTCATACTTGATGTAAATGACATTAATATAACCTCTGATTTAATATAAAAAATTATAAAAACAATTTTAAATATATATTTCAAAGTAATTATTAATTTAAATTTATTAGTCATTTAAATCAGTTTATCAATTAACTATAATATTCATCAAAGCTATCAAGTCTCCACAATCCATCTGAATTCGTTAGATAATTTCTAGATTTGATTGTGTAAGTTTTTTATTTTTATTTTATTTTCTTTACCATCAACGTTTCGGATCACACCACATGATCCATCATCAGGATGCAAGAGAGCAAGAAGGAGAAGAAAATTACCAACCATTTTAATGGAAAGGTTATAACCACCCAAATATAATGGATCAAATGTATGTATGATCTATATTCAAGTAAATCTTGAGTGATATCATTGTTTTAATGAAGAATTAGAGACTTGTCAAGGCACCTCTTGTAATATCCATGAGTACAATTAAAAATTAAAAATAAAGTTCACACCCACCTCTTGTAATATCCATGAGTAGAGTTTAAAATAAAAATAAAGTTCACACCCACCTCTTGATCCCAATAGATAATCTTTTACAAGTGCCTTAATATACACCTCTTGAATAATGTATTAAAATTGTTATCTTGTTCTTATCTTAGCACAATTTCCCATAAATTGTGCTCTTGAAAGAAAGGTCACAAGTTCAAATCTCACAAGAGAAGATTTGTTTACTTTATTTGTAACACAATTAGATATCTCCTATTTTTTAAAAAATAGAAAATAGTTTCCCAATAGATAAACTATAAAAAAGATTCTTTTCTTTTGGTAACATCCCACTTGCCTATTGGTCGCCTTTGAAACACAATTCTGGTCGGGTCAAAAGACAAGCTTTTTCGAGGAACGAAGTTCTCGCCATTTGCAGTGTAGGAGGGACAAACTAAATTCATTGAAATATTCACAAAGACGACACTAATCACTTTCACACGTTGTTCAATTCAACTTAAAATAAATAACGAGTCTGATTAAATTACAGGGCAACGAAAGATCGAGGCAATTGCACGACAAAATAATATATTATTTATAGAACGACAAAATCTCCAATATATTTTGTGCACGTGCAAAAGCATAGCCTCGTTATCTCGATATATAGCAGAGGTTGAGGATGATTTGGGAAAAAGAAAAATGTGGCGATCTCCGTGTTGTGATAAAATGGGAGTTAAGAAAGGTTCCTGGACTGCTCAAGAAGATCAAATACTCCTTCATTTTATTAGCAAAAATGGGCATGGAAACTGGCGTGCGCTGCCTAAACAAGCAGGTTCCAATTCTATTTACTCTTCCATCATATTATATTTCATCCCTATTTTTTGTATTTCATAGATACTGATAAATCCTTTTTCCATTTTCTGCAGGGCTTTTGAGATGCGGTAAGAGCTGTCGGCTGCGGTGGGTTAATTACCTTAAACCAGACGTTAAACGTGGAAAGTTCAGCTCAGAAGAGGAGGAAACTGTTAT
Source organism: Chamaecyparis obtusa (assembly GCA_027943335.1). Lineage (NCBI taxonomy): Eukaryota > Viridiplantae > Streptophyta > Pinopsida > Cupressales > Cupressaceae > Chamaecyparis > Chamaecyparis obtusa. The sequence goes on from BSBK01003948.1 coordinate 407,170, forward strand.
TAAACTTCACCACCTTCTAGGCAACAGGTATTGTGATTTGTGATTACCCTGTTTTTTCTATAAAAAAAAATTGGGTGCAGTGTATTTTAGGGGAAAGTCATTAATAGTTTATTTCGCATTCTTATATCTCTTAAATGGTACATCAGATTTCGATGATTTTTGTTGTTGTTGAATCGTATGTGATTTAACTGCTTAAAGCAAAGATTTCGGCTTCTGGTTATTAATGATACAGATTGTAGGTTTTGTTATGTGCGAAAGGGTCAAAAAATGACCATTTCAAAATGTGACCCACATTGCACCAATAACCATTCACTCAAAACCATTAGTACTTGTGGACAAATGTCCCAGTAGTGTTTCACAAATCTATAATAGTGGTGCACTAATGGGCCAATCAACCATTCAATCAAAATCACTAGTACTTATGAACACATGATCTAATAGTGGTTCACAAATATTCAGTAGTGGTGCACAACCCGGCCAATCATGAATCAAAAAACCTAAAATAACAAAAAAAAAATGATCAACTAGTGGTACATTAATGATCCACTATTGGTATATGTGAAATTATTTAAGTGAACAGATATTAAGAAGTCAATGACAATAAATGAATGGTTATTAGACCAAAATCACTTATATTGCTGCCTTTCCCTATAAGTTTTTAAAAAAACGATAGTCTTTTGATATAATATAAATAATAACAGAATGAACTATATAGAAAACTCTACCAATCAAACCAAACCCTATTAACTTGTGTTAATTTTACCATACCCTCATGCCATTGAACTGTTTTATTAACAAATTCTTTCTTAAATATAATGTAGGTGGTCTACCATTGCCTCACACCTGCCGGGAAGAACAGACAACGAGATAAAAAACGTGTGGAATACCCACTTGAAAAAGCGTCTTCTGAACAGGGGAACCGATCTAGTAACAAGTTCAAACTCATCCATGGAGGAGAACAGTTCCATTTCAACTTCAGTCGATTCACATAATACTTCAAATCAAATCTGTGATTCACAACATACTTCAAATCTTGTATCTTCACGTATGAGTAGCACTGTGGATTCAGATTCTGCTTCAACGTTAGATTGGCTTCAGTCCAATGCTGTAAATTCTTTTGATGATGGTCAATTTAAGGACTTGCTAATAGATGAGACATTGGCCTTGCGAAACCACATCTTTGAAGATGATGAAAGTTGGTTGCCAAGGGAAAGCAAGAATGCATATTCAACTACCACATCCCAAGTAATTTACGAGCACAGTTTAAATTTGAAAGCTGAGCATTTCAGTTCTTCATGTGTAGATGATGATTTTCTGAGTTGCATGGATTCCATGAATACAAATCTCCATCCGCTGTGGAATATGGAGTTGGGGAGTGATGAGGAGGAATATTGGTTAAATGTTTTGAGGCAAGTTGGGTCATCACCCATTTTGTAGCATGTGTTCCAACTTTCTCACATTGTGGAATGAAACGAGAGTTATTTTTACTAAATCTTCATGGGTTTTATCAAAGCACCCAAATGCAATCAATAGTATTTTTGTAGCGCAAAAACCAGGGTTTATGCAGAGGTTTTGTAGGATTCATCCAACGCCATGAATCAAAATATATTTATCTTAAATGAAATTACTCTGAAAATCTTATTACAAACTTTTTGGTTTAACCATTCTGATTAGATTTAAGGGCTTTAGATCTGTGAGAGGATGATGAAATCAAACAAAAAAAATATCTTGGAGAAGTCTTTATATTACTTTAGTTTGTCTTGAGAGCTTTTAAATTTAGACTGTGTTAACAATTTTTATTTTTCAAATTTTATGATCTATTATAAGATAAAAGTGGTTGAAAAAAAAATGCCCTATGATCCATCATGCTCTATTGTAATTGTGACCATGAGTTGTGAGAGAACACACCATATAGCTCTTTGTACATTTAAAACTATATTTTTGTTTCTCATTGCTGTGTCTTCTAAGCAATTGTGGGTACATCTTTTCTTATCCAAAATTTCTTAAAACTACATGCATTGGGGATTTAACTAATTTTTAAAGATATTTTTTATCGTATAAAGTAATGCATTTTATAAGAATTTGGAGAGAATGGCATTCATAAAATGATTAATTAGCCAATAGGCTTTTTATTGTGGGCTTTGCACAGAAATTAAGAGGCCTCATGTCAGAATGTTTGAATTTTGAAGTGGCAATTTGCATATAATTATATAATAAATATTCTGCAGCCAAATTTTGATAAGATGATGCACAAAATAATTAGTTGCAGAGGTACCAATTAAGCTTATAACATCTTGACATATTCCTACAAAGAAAAATCAAGTGTAATGTTTTCACTTGAAAATCCCCTTTCTGCTACCTATAAATAATGTACTACATGCAAAATTTGTATGAAAAGAAGGCGTTTGATTACTACGATGCTTCATAAGAGGCATTAGTACATGAAATATTTTTTTTGATGGGATTCCCTTTACATCATTTCTGATTTAACAATGGTGGAGGCTATGCTCCATCTAAAATGCACCAAAAACAAAAAAAAAGTCAAACTTTTTTTTTCAGATTTGCAAAATCAGACTTTTTGTAGTTTTCGATCACAAAATGTGCAGATCATGAAGAACAGATGCTGAAAATTTCACCAAAATCTGTTGTGTTTTCAGTTTTTTAAAATTTGGTCAACGGTGCATTTTGGATGGAGCATAGCCGTGTCCTTCAACAATTACTTTTCTCACTTATTGACTTTTATGTTTATGCTTTTTGTTTTGCGTTTTGGACCATTTTTAAAAATGTAAACTATTTTATTTTAGTTTTTCATTTTAAAATAGTTTTATTTTTATTATTTTAATATTATCTTTTCTTTTCTCAAAAAGATGATAAAAATAGTTAAATATTATTTTATTTATTTTAATAATTTATTTCTACATTTAAAAAATATATATAAATGTAATAAGAATATCAATTTTATATTATATGTTTAAAATATATAATTTTAAATCAATAACTCAGAAATAAATAAATATTATTTTTCAAATAAAAATTTATCAAATCAGATGTTTGTTTTTTTATGTTATATTTTCTTTTTCTTTTTTTAAAGTTTCATTTAAATCCATTTTATATATTTGTTTTCAATAATCAATTTTCTTATTGCACCTCAAGAATACCTATTAATCTATTTTATATAGAATATTTTATATAAAAATTTCAACTATATATATAAGCTATTTAATTATATTTATTTATCAATTAATCTATAAAATTGTATTATGAATAACATTTTATTATATTTCTTTACAGAATCTCCCTACCTATGCCCTCAGCCTTTTCCCTATCCTGGCTAAAGTTGCAGAGGCCATGGAAAGAATCCAGAGAAGATTCCTTTGGTTAGGAGCTGAGGATCACAAGCGCATCCCCCTTATTGCTTGGGAGAAAGTCTGCCGCCCTAAAAAAGCTGGGGGCCTTGGCATAAGGAAGTTGAGACCTTTCAACAAAGCCCTTCAAGCTAAATAGATCTGGAGAATCTTCAATAGCAAAGGCGAGTGGCGGGATACCATTGAAGATAAATACCTCACGCACCGCTCACTAAATAGATTTTTTGATGAGACAGATTCCCCAAAAGGTTCAGTTATATGGAATGGTCTCCTCAATGCCAAGGAGCTGGCTAAATCCAGGGCTAAGTGGAAAATTGGTAATGGTCATTCTGTCAATTTCTGGAATGACAACTGGCTTCAGATGGGCAGCTTGAGAGACTTTGAGTCTCTCTATACCTGGAGACATGTCTGCACTCAAACCTATGGGACTCATGTTTGCAATTATAGAAGGGATGACAAATGGGTGGATCTCACACAGATCTATCAGGACCTGTCTCCTTTGATGGCCGCTCTTAATGCAGTTACTCTCTCACCCAATCAGGATAAGATTATCTAGGTGGACTCTTCGGATGGTACCTGCACTGTGGCTTCTGCCTATTCTTCGCAGACCACTCAAACCCATGATATGAAGTCGTTGTGGGCCAAAGCTTGGATCCCAGGCCTCGCGCCCAAAAATCAATGTTTTCTTCTGGCTCCTGCTCCAGAATCATATCCTAATAGTGGACAATCTCATCAAGCATGGGTTCTAGATTCCAAATAGGTGTGTTCTTTGAAAATGTCAAGAGGAATCGGTGGATCACCTTTTCATTCACTACTCTTCTATAAGTCAAATCTGACAACACCTTTTCTCGGTCCTGAATTTATCTTGGTACTTTCCCCTTTCCTTCAGTGATCTCTTTTCCCAATGGGCTTTCAAAAGGTTTAATTAGGATTTTAGATTATTCTGTACCTGGATTCTTCCCCATCTTTGCTAGGGAATCTGGAAGGATCATAAAAATTGCATTTTTCATGATTGTTCCTCTCCACTCAAAATCATCTTTGAAAAAATCAATCATGTTGTTAAGGAGAACTTTTTCTATTGTGGAAGATCTAACCATCTTGTATGAAAGTCCAAGGCTCTTACCCAGGATAAAAGATAGAACTGTGCGTGAAGCAGCCCCCCGACTAGTTGGACCAAAGCCAACTTCGACGGTGCTGCTAAAGGGAACCCAGGACAAGCAGGAAGTGGAGGAATCATCAGGAACTGCTTTGGCCTTGGCATAGCGGCTGTTAGTCTCCCTTTGGGTGCTCAAACCAATCATTATGCTGAAGCTTGTGTGGTTCTTCAGGTCACAAAACTTGCTCATGATATGGGGGTCAAGTGGCTCTAGCTGGAAGGAGACTCAATGAACATTATCAACTGCTTAAATCTTACTCACCCTCCATCATGGACTATAGCCAACATCATTGTTGAAACTTGAGCCATTCTTAACTCTTTTGATAAGGTGTTTATATCCCATGTGTATAGGGAAGCCAACAGGGTGGCCGATTGGTTCACCATTTTGGCCGTCACTAAGGAAGCTATGTTGATTTGGCAAAAAGGAGATGACTTTCCCACTGATGTGAAGAGTATCCTAGAAAAGGAAAGACTCCATTGTACTGAGGGTGTCATTTTACAACCACAATGATTTGCATTGAGGTTGGTGGTTGCATCCCTTTCAGTCACACCAGGAAAAGAACTGTCACCAGCTCAACCTCCAGGTTGTTTGGTCCTATTTTTGCTTCCCTGGTTTAAGGTATTTTTGGCTTTCTCTAGCCTTGTCTTCTCTGCTCTGCTATGGCTTTTTGGCCCTAACCTTTTTGTGGCTTGCTTTTTGTTAGTTTTGTCCTTGCTTCATACTTCTTTATTAGACTTGCGGGTTTCAGGAACCCTGTAAAACCTGTTTTACTTAATCAAAAACATTTTATTATATTTGTAAAATGATGTTTACTAATAATAAGATGATTTTTATCATCTATATTAGAACATACTTTATGTCATCAATATGAAAGAAAAAGATAGAAAGGAGAATTGTGAAGATAGATGTAAGGGAAGAATATAAAACCCAACAGAAAAATAATAAAATAGAGTTAATTAAAATATAAAATCACATATATAGAAATAAAAATTTTATGAAAAAAATAAAAAATATATAAATATTTATGAGATCTTGTTGAAGCAGTATCATACATGATTATCTATTTTATTATTTTTATGAAATAATATTATATTTATAAATTAGGTTAACTATATAAAAAATAAAAAATATTTTATTTTAAATATATTTAATTTCTTGAACTCTATTTGATATTGTAATATATAAATTACATTAAAATACAATATATATCAAACAAACAAAAAGTATTTGCTTTTAATACAAATTGAATTCCATTGCGATAATATATATATGGTTAGTTCTATCAAACGCTAATTAAACTGAGAGGCTTCTTTCAGTCACAACAAGAATATTGGTAAACTCTTCTTTTTTTTTCAACAAATCCTGTGAACGAACCAATCCAGCGAGGGCCGCCATGAATTCTTTTCTAATTTTCCCATATATACATATACACAGATATGTGCACACTCTTGAACTACAAATGACATTTAAACTTTTGAATCATTTGGTGGATCTTTCATTTTCACTTGTGTCTACTTTATCTCTTAAGATTTTATATCTAGACGAGCTAATCTCCAAGACTTTGCCTTGACAAACATTGAAGGAAGCACCCAACAGTATTATATTGCATTCCAAATTCCATAAACAAAAATGGCAGATTATACAAAACATGATAATTGGGGATGAAATAAAAAAGGTTGGTTTGAAATAATATTTAGAGTCATGGGGATTGTATCACAAGGAATCTCAACTATGTAAAATCCATACAATTGGGGCTGCCTTCATTTTCTACGGTTGTTACAATTAGGGTTTTTTCAAAGGAGTTGCAAGATCTATTTTTCATTTTGGTTGAGTACAAAAATGCATACTACAGTGAAAATATTGATAGATAAAAGAATGTTTTAATGAAACATTCTATTTTTATTTTATAGTTTTACAAATTCTATTTTGGTTTTACGGTGAGTGAGGTGCTACTTTGGTAAAATAAACTTTTACGCAGATTGAGTCCCTCTAGCCACAAAGTCCCTTTTCCCAATAACTTAACCTTGATATTCACTTGAGTTATTTTTTTATATAGATTTTTTTTTAATATATGAAATAAACAAATTATTGTTTTTGTAATCCTAAATTATTCCATCTGGTTATCCTAATCATTTCCATCAATTGTTCATTTCCACTTAGTATATGTCTTACCTATCAATTTCTTAGTGTGATATCCTGCCATCCTATGCAGCTTTATCAATCATGCAACATCATCAAATCATATTTGTGATCTATCAAGAGATTGTCCTTCATATATGTCATACAATCTCTTGAGGGAGCACATCATATCATTCATTACCTGGTCAAATTGGGGCATGTATCAGCAAGTGCAAATTTTTCTTTGAAACAATGTGACAGGTTGCATTGTCTCAAAGAGGGCAAAAATGTAGACACTAAAAAATATTCTCATTATATCAAGAAATTTGGCTATTAATTAAATAGGCACTTATGTTTATTTAGTTAATGTATTATCCTCTTCCTCTATTATGTAAATAAATATTCCTATTTATTTAAAAAATTCATTAACCTTTTCTATCTTAGGAATTAAATAAATTATTATTTAAATTTAATTATCCAATTTTCTTCTATTTATGGAGTAATCATGTTTGTTTATTCTATAAATTTATTTATCCTATTTTTTATTTTAAAAAAACCTTTAATTACATGGATCAAGTCCTAAATTTTATCCTTTCACTACTTGTTGATTGTCCCTTCATTTGACCTTTCCCACCTTGCCTATATCTAGGTTCAATGCACCTTGAAAATTCAACACTCCTTTACCTAACATTTCATCTCAACCACTCATTTCTTATTGCCTCTTAATCTTATCCACTCCTTTCATAACACTTTGTAACCTTTCATCGTTTGAAAACTCCTAGCACCTCTTAATCTCAATTGTTGGTATTCATGAGGATTCTATAAAATATATTTTCTCCTCATTTTGAAGAATTATCTTACGTAACTTTGGAGAACTTATGCTATTGTAATCTTGATCTATCTTGCATACTTGTAGCCTTGCTATCTTTGAGAGTGCATTTTTAGTCATAGCATCATTATATTTCCATAACCTTGCTACATCCATCATCATACTTGATCAATCAACCATCTCCATTCTCCATATCCTCTTGTGTTATGTGTTATAAAACTAAGAGCCCCCACATTCTATTCACACAAAATCTTGCAAGATAGGAGGAAAAGAGATTCAAGCATTTCATGAAGACATTATTATTGTTTTGATGTTTATCTAACCTATATTTTGTGCTTTTATGAAGTAGTGTTCTCTTGATGTGATGATTGAATGTGTTATGAATTCCTTGTTTATGGTTGGGCTTGACTAGGGTTCATGGTTTTGCATGTTCATTTCAATTGTTGTCAGTGGAAAGTGGTAGGATATGTTACATTATAGGGGTGGCATTTGTAATGTCTCAATGACTCACTGCACATCTACAAATTCATGCAATGAATTTGTGCCACATGAACATCTTTGGTGTGTGTTCACAACTAGGCCATCCAATCAACAATCTGACTGGAAAAGGACAAGAGAGATGGACGGACATGAAGGATTATGTGAAATTTTATTTTATATCCAAGGTAGGAGCATCACTTAATCATATATTACACTAGGCTCAATTTTAAAACACTATATAAAAATCAATAGAGTACTCGGGAGTGAAAGAAAAGAGATATGTTAGACATAAAACAAAGTGGAATTTGTACAACTAGGACAATTTAAATGTTTTTGGTTCGATTGAAGTATGGGGTTTAAGAATGATAGCTTGTTGCATCTAGGAGACATCATTTGTAGTTATACCAAATTGCAATATGTGCATTGACCATGTTTGGCAAGGTTTCACAAAGATCCACAAACAAAATTAAACAACCTTGTCAATTATTTTGTATAGCTTCTATTGTCATAGTTGTTGTGGAAAGAGAATAACCTTTCTCTCATGTTGAAATCGAAGGCAATGAGTGTGTCACGATCCACATTTGTTTACTATGCCAAAGTATATAGAATTGAATGTTACAATTATTGTGGCCACATGAACAAATGCCTTTAACACAATTTTTAATATTTTACAAGAGCTTTCGAGCTGCTCACTAACACCAATAGAACAAATTTGAAACATAGACTTAAGAATAATAATTATTAATAGACCATCTAGAATACAAATCTGACTTGTAAAAGACACTAAAAATATCTCATTAATTTCTTTGAATAAATGGTGTATATATATAGATTAGAAAAAAGAAACAAAATAGAAAATTGAAGTCCACAACTACTAAGTAATTGATCACTAAATCTAGAAACTAATCTTAATATTCATTAGTCTATAACATGTTAAATTTATTTTGTTTTTTTACATTTTAAATAGAAACAACCACATAATATAGATTTCAACATAGATTCTGCAACTCAATTGAATTATGACATGAAGAGAAAGTATACATCAAAATTAGAAGCCACCATTTTACTAAATTACCATAAATAAAGGACCCGTTTATCAAGATTATATAAGAATCAAACTTATCCCAACCATATTTCAAAAAATTATAACTTAATAAACACTTTAATGCAAATTGAAATAAATATAATAATCAAAAGTAAGATGGATGATGGAATTTAATTTCTTCAATAACTTAATAAACACCTTAATCAAAATATCTACTATCATCCTTAAATTTAACAATTTTAAATTTTAGATCATGTAAAAAATTGAAACCTTGGATAACTTGTGAAAAATAGAAACTTTTGGTGGTGTGAAATTTTGAGTTTAAATACAATATTTCATAATGAGTTGAAATGTGGAATTTAATTTTCTTAATAATTTAATAAATACATTAATCAACATATCTACTATCATCCTTAAACTAAATCAAGTCAACTCTTAGATAATGTAAAAAATATAAAGTTTAGATAGTATGAAAAATAAAAATCTCTAGCCACAAAAAATAAATAAATACAATATTCTATAATAAAACATAAAATAGAATTTGATTTCCTTAATTATGCTAAAAGGTGTAAATTACAATCAGGACCACCATATACATGTGAGATATCCATGTAAAAAAATCTCATTAATTTCTTTGAATAATGGTGTAAATATACATATTAAAAATAAAAGAAACAAAATAGAAAATTGAACTCCACAGCTTCTAAGTAATTGATCACTAAATCTAGAAACTAATCTTGAATAGAAACAACCACATGATATAGATATCAATATAGATTTCTGCAACTAATAGAAATACAACATGAAGAGAAAGTATACATCAAAATTAGAAGCCATCATTTTTGTAAATTACCATAAATAAAGGACTAGTTTATCAAGATTACATAAGAATCAAACTTATTCCAATCATATTTCAAAAAATTATAACTTAATAAACACCTTAATGGAAATATCTTTTATCATTATTAAATCGAACCATTTAAAACCTTAGATAATGTGAAAAAATGAAACTTTGGATAGTGTGAAAAATGGAAACTTTTGATAGTGTGAAAAAATGAAATAAATATAATATTCAAAAGTAAGATGATTGATGGAATTTAATTTCTTTAGTAACTCAATAAACACCGTAATCAAAATATCTACTATCATTCTTAAATTTAACAATTTTACATTTTAGATAATGTAAAAGATTGAAACCTTAGATAGTGTGAAAAATAGAAACTTTTCGTGGTGTGAAATTTTAAATTTTAAACACAATATTTCATAATGAGTTAAAATGCGGAATTTAATTTTCTTAATAAATACACTAATAAACATATCTACTGTCATCCTTAAACTAAATCAAGTTAACTCTTAGATAATGTTAAAAATATAATCTTTTGATAGTGTGAAAAATGAAAATCTCTAGCAATTAAAAAAAAATCAATATTATATAATAAAACATAAGTAGAATTTGATTTCCTTAATAGAAACTTTGTCTAATTTAAATTTTAGATAATGTAAAAAATTGAAACCTTGGATAGGGTGAAAAATAGAAACCTTTGGTAGTGTGAAATTTTGAATTTTAAATACAATAATTCATAATAAATTGAAATGTAGAATTTGATTTTCTTAATAATTTAATTAGTACGTTAATCAACACATCTACTATCATCCTTAAACTAATTCATGTTAACTCTTAGATAATGTTAAAAATATAAAATTTAGATAGTGTGAAAAATCAAAAATCTCTACTCATAAAAAATAAAAAAATCTTAAAAAATCTTAAAAAATTAAAAATACAATTCTATAATAAAACAAAAAATAGAATTTGATTTCCTTAATTATGTTATGAGGTGTAAATTACACTCACAACCACCCTATACACCTCAAACATCTATGTACATATAAACTTATTCTTAAATTTTGATTTTAATTACAAATCGTCACCGTTGACAATTGAATAACTTATTGTGACAAAACCCCCCAAAAAATGTTATAAATATAAAACAATCGAAATAATTAATTGTTATTTCCTTAATATATTTCTTAACTTCGAACCATTTTAAATCTTACACACTGGAAAACAAAAAAACAAGAAATATTGTGGAAAATGAAATGAAAAATTAAAACCTGAGATATGGAAAATCGAAACCTTTGATAGTGTGAAAAACTGAAATAAATAAATATATTCCATAATGAGATGGAAGGGGGAAGTGGGAACCTAATTTGAAACCTTAGATTAATGTGAAAAAGTGAAAAAAGATGGAATCTAATTCCCACATCTAGTCATTCATTGAAGTGGCTTGCCTGTTCGCCCACTTAAACTAACGGAAACGTCGTTGTCGTTGTCGCCGACGCCGTAGTAATCAGTACACAATTTCAACTTAGTGCGTGTCAGATATGTGATGTGAGCGTCCCAAATCATTTGACTTTTGAAATTAGAGAGCAGCCCCTAGGAACACGTCTCATGCGCGCACGCGTGAAGCCGCGTTGTTTAACCCCACGTGTCGGCGCGGATAATTTCATCTTCATATAACGGAGAAGTACTTACTGGAATCTCAAACTTTATTCAATCTTTGTAGTTTCTTCAAAGAAAATGGGTCGACGTCCCTGCTGTGATAAAACAGGATTAAAGAAAGGTCACTGGAGTCCTGAAGAAGATGGATTACTCACTGATTTTATTCACAAAAATGGCCCTGGGAATTGGCGTGAGCTCGCTAAGCAATCAGGTTGTAATTCTATGTCTCTAATATTGCTATCAGAATTTAATTGTGCAGTTTTTTTTTTTCAAATTCAATGTCCTTCAAAAGCTTTAGTTTGCTACTTTTTTTAGTTGTAGAAACTTATTGTTCCTATTCTATATTGGTACCAGGACTATTGAGATGCGGTAAAAGCTGTCGTTTGCGGTGGATTAATTACTTGAGACCAGACATTAAACGAGGAGATTTTAGTTCCCAAGAGGAAGCTGCCATTATTCAACTTCACAAACTTTTGGGTAACAGGTTAGATGATAATTTAATCTTTTTAAGTGGTATGTGAATTCAATGGTAATGTATGATAAATGATTTGATGATTTCTAAATTCAAAATTTTTATCAAAATTCAGGATCATCAGATATTCTTAGCAAATTTATCCTGATCATAGATCATAGTTTACAATTCAAAATATTGATTTAAAAAGTTTATAAGAGAGTCAATTGTAGGAAACATCAAATAATATATGCCCATCTTAATGAATTTTATTATGGTGTAGGTGGTCTAGAATTGCTTCATGCTTTCCCGGAAGAACAGACAATGAGATTAAGAACGTGTGGAATACCCACTTGAAGAAGCGTGTTGGAAACGATCAGAGTTTGATTTCAATCGATGTTTGCATGCAGGAGAGTACGTCGATAAAGGAAGTTGCACATGCAAACAATTTGTATGATTCTCACAATATGTCAAGTGAAATATTTCAGTCCGATTCCATAAGTTCTCCATTTGGTTGCAAACAACATTCATTAACTGTTACAGATGATCTTTCAATGGATGAGATCAGAGGCTCAATCATGGAAGCTCAGTATTTCATGTCTGCTTATCTAGAAGATGATTTATCGAGTTGGATTGATGGGCATGCAGGCACGAATTCCCAGGCTGATAATGATGATTCTGATTGCACAGATTATTGGTTCAAGGTTTTGAGGCAAATCGAGCCACCGCCAGCTTCACTTTCTCAAGTTTGAGATATTTTCTATGCAAATGGTGTCTTTCTTTCCGGGTATCTGAACCAACAGCAAAATTGAGGAAATTCCATTTCCATGCACCTTGCTCACCAGGAGTTTATGTATTAGAGAGGCTGTAACTAGGAATATCATATCACACTAATGTGCAATGGGCATGCCCATAGCAGTGTATAAATGAATGCAATTTGTTTACATAGCTAAATAATGTTTTCTAGAATATAATGATGAATAAAAAGTAGAGCACTTTATTGTTGATTTTGATGGAATAATTAATTATTTTTAACTACTCGGTATGTGATTTTCATTTTCGCTTATGAGAGTTACGTGTATTATTTTTCTTTTTTTGGTTTATGAGAGTTATATGTGTATTATTTTTCATGGTGAATTAGTTTTCTTGGTATAATAGTGAATCTGATAATCTTTTTATTAAATGTTATTAAATTTTAAAAACACATAATATGCACAAATTTCTATTTGATAAGTAGTCAAAGTTGTCAGATTCCAATCATACTTATATGTTTTCTTGTTCAATAGAGCAAGCGATAATTTTGAGCTATAGTAAAATAAACGACTAATTGTTTTAATATAAAATTGAAATGTATTTGAAAAAGTCATACATAAAATTAAAACTTTTCATGGGTAACAAACATAATACTCGGGATTGTTGATGTAAGAGCATTGAGCAAATATTGGTTTTCTTGTTTGCCTATTTCAATTTGTTTAATTTGGTCTGAAATTAGTTTTGGGGGTTAGTTATGAATAGTATGAAACGATTGAAAGACAGAGCAGAAAGTCACATTCATTGCTAAAGAGGAATGTTGAGAGGGGAAAAGAATGGATGAAGGAGCAAAAGGGTATTAGTTATTATTGGCTAAATAGTGAGTGTCTACATTTCTATAGACAATAATATATAAACATTCGACAAAAGAAGAGTTAGATCAGATAGGATGATTAGCTATGAAATTGTAATAAGGACTAATGTCCTTTGATGCTTGTAATCTATACTTACCCATATGCAGAAAGTATGGTTGTTCATTTTTTTCTAGTTTGTTGGTGGTTCTTTGGTCAATTAATAGATTTTTTTGTTGACGTGTTATTTTTTGAGCAACTAAAGTTTATGTCGCTTTAATAGTTACAAGTCATTGTCTTTCCTTTTGAAGTCCTCATCACCATTAAAGGAGTAACTAATTGCATTTGTTTTGGTTGTGGAAGCCACATCCATCATTTCGGTATCAAAGCTACAAGATAAGGGATTAGAAAAGCATTTAGGTGCCTCAATAAAACCTTAGAAGAATTGTGTTGCATGAAAAGATTGTATAAACTATAGAGGATTCGGGTTCTATATATATTTTATTGCAAGTGTGAGGAAACATGTAACTGCAAAGTGCTTAAGTAGGTAAAGAGGAATTTAATATAAGGGAGAGGAAACTTGTGACTGTAAATATAATGAAGGAATTATGAAAGACTACATAAGATTGTGAAAGAAAGTTAACTTGTCAAGGAAACTAGAGTTTTTGAGGAAAAGGATGATTTTGATGGGAAAGATGAAATGGGTCATTAGGAGATCCATAATAATCCTATTTTTTAAAGCATATTGGGAAGACAAAGAGAACATGAAGCTCCATCAAGAATTGTTAAAGGCCAAAAATAGAATGGATGTTCTAAAAAATAATCACTTTCCTAATAAGGTTGTGATTGTAGGAAATGGAAAAGTAGTAAATAATGAGTTTGTAGCAGGGACATGTCTCTTGGAAGATATGAAAGTAAATAATAAAGATAAGGAGGTTAGGGAACTAGTGATTGAAAATGAAGAAGTAGAGAAAGAGACTACAATGATTGAAGAGGTTGCAAAAAATAAAGAAGTTGAGATTACTGGCTTAGACATTTAGGAAGTACGTAAGAAAGAATTTATGAAAGAGATTATTAGACATTATGTTGTTCCTATAGTTTGAATGTGCACACATTTGAATACCATTACTATCATATGTGGTTTTCCTATTCCAGACATGAATAATTTGTTGAATGATTTGAGTTGGCAAGCTAGTGAGGTTGCTAATATGTCATATTGAAGCAATTTGTTATTTTGTGGCATTCAAGCTACTCATGTTGGGTCTAAGAACTTGAAGGATCTAAATATGGATTTTATTTTAAGAAAGCATATGTAGCTTACAGTAGTCCTATTAGTAGAGATTATGAAATGTGGATTGATTATTTTGGTGCAAGAAAGTAATTGCTTGTGCATACATGGGGGCTTAAAGAGAGAGACTCTCTTGACAAAAATCTATTATTGGCATTCTATTAATGACCTCATGCACATGAGCACACATGATTTATTTTGCGTCTCAAAGAGATTGATGTAGGAACATTAGAAAAATTTTGATTATCTTGTGCCACCAATTTCAATTTGTTTAGTTTTACTTGGAATTAGCTTTGGGGGGTAATTATGGATAGTATGAAATAATTAAAAGGTAGAATAAAAAATCACATTCATTGCTAATGAAAAAGATCGAAGGGGTAGAAGAATAGTTGATGGAGCATGAGGGTATTATCTTTTTTCTAAAGAGTGTGTGTTTGTGTTTCTATGGACATCAATATAGAAATGTTTGATAGAAGAAGAGTTAGATCAAATAAGATGATTGAATTTGACATTGTAATAAGTGGGTAAAAGCCCAACTACCTGTTATAGTTGAGGCTAACTCAAAGGATTCATCCAAGAAGAACTTGGTCGATTAGTACTCAATCGAGTAGCACTTGGTCGAATATAGGTATCCATCGTGTGGTACCTAATGGTGCATATGTGGCTAGAGGTACGCAGTTGAGTGGGACCTAGTATAATCTCACTCAGTCGAGTCTCACTTGCTTAATAAAAACCCCAGAATGTAGTTTAAGCCCATCATTTGCACAGTGAGGAGCTAGTGGAGAAGAGAAGGGGGCTTGAAGACATTTGAATAAGTGTGAGGTAGGGCCCCCACTTTTTAGCATTTATTTGATTTTTTTTAAAAAACAATTAAGTTGTTTTTGTAATTATATAGTTAAAAATAATTTTTTAATGTTATATTAGTACCAAATGTTTTATTTCTCATGTATGGTTTAAAAATTATTTTTTAATGTTATATTAGTAGAAAATGTTTAATTTTTTTATGTTGAATAAAATTGCTAGTTAAATAATATTTTATTCTGAAAACTAAAACCTTAAACCTTAAAACTTAAATGTTCATACTATCAAACCTATAAAAAAAACTTAAATCTTCAAACTCTTAAACCCAAAAAAAAACTTAAATCATTATTAAACTATTAAACCTAAAATGGAGCTAAAATGAACATCTAATTATAGATGATAACTTTTTATGATAGTACACTCCCTATCTAATCATGTGACTTGGACATCAATGCTCATCTCACATTATTGAATCCATCAACCTAGGCATCGTGTCCATCTTGTCACATCATACAGGCATAAAACAAAATTTCTAATATTGACATCATATTCACAAAGAGACTCAAATGAAAACCATAAATTATACACATTATTAATGACATCATTATCTCAAAATACACACTTCATGTAATATTAATCAGATAGATAATTTACATCATCTCATGAGTATACATGAAATATATCTCACAACATCAACATTACAACAAAATACATATTTGATTACCTCAAGAAATGTCTTACATATTTTCATATAAAACAACATCTTCTATTAGATCATGATATTAGTAAAAGCTTAAATATTAGTACACGTTCTTAATTATATTTAATCCCTTAAACATTCTATCAGTGTTCACCATGTACACTATAGATGACATCAATACTACATTATAGAACTAGCAAATAATATAAACATAAAAACATAAATAATTTAAACTCAATTGAAAATACTTATATATAGCCTTAGTGTATTGTAATAATATTACTAGATGCAAGAATCAAGTTTGTTATTTTATCATGCAACATGAACCTTGATATGTCTATCATTTTTCATTTATCAAATTTTACAATATCATGCAACCTATCATGCAAGATGAAACATGCAAATATGTTTACAATATCCCATGTGTTTTCATTTCATATATATGACATGCTAGTTTCTTTTCTAAATAAACCAATTTAAATTTGAAATCGTGCTCCTTTCCTAAAATGATATGTTGTCTAGAAATTTTTAGGCTATTCAAAGAACCTTTAAACATCAACATTAATCAGAACTATTCATGGAACCATTAAAAGACTAAAATTTCACTATTCATGGAACCATTAAAAGACTAAAATTTCACTATATCAATGTAATATTGAATGATTCAATACATCTTTATGGGATACATACTATGTAATGATTTGAATGCCTTAGGGAAATGAAATTATTTTTAATTTACAAGGTTTTTAATCATTTTTGTTCAATGTATGTGTTGCAAAATATAAGTGTACATTTGATGATTAGAATGTCTTTTAAAGGGATCTGTAATATGTTTAATGGCTTGAATGGCTTAAGGGGATTTTTTTAATAAGTAATGATTTGAATGTCTTAGGTTTCAATGAAATAATTTTTAATTTACACGAGTTTTTTAATATTTATTTGGTTAATATTTAATTTTAGATCTGATTCGAATGTATATTTTGTACATACAACACATATATGCATATATGAACTATTTTTTTAATTCTATTTAATATACATGTGTACAATTGCATTCTTTATCTAGATTTGTGCATCATATATCATATCTATACATTATGGCATCCAATGGTTTAGAGCCTAGCATCCATCATAATAGTGACCATGCATAACATGCATCATCTCATGGTACTCCCTAGAGTAGGGAAAATCATATATAATAGACTATTTCTATATTTCATGTTGCTCTAGCTCAACTAGAGTGGTTGCTACAAAATGTTGTTGTCCTCCCTAATAGGGAGAGGTTGGCATCCATCCGCACTAATCTTATGAGTATGATTAAAAAGATTGAATCATATAACCTTTGTGATGACACCTCCATTGACACATTTTATCATAGCTTAGCTAGTACAGTGTTAGGGACATTTAGATGGAGGACTATTGACATGGATGTTTATGTGGCCAATGTTAAGGCCATGTTTCTTGATTACGCAGATAAGAATGTTGTGAGATCTTATAGAGCGACGAAGTATAAGGATGACTTCATTGCTTCATTCTTTTCAGGAAGAACAGACAATGAGATTAAGAATGTGTGGAACACTACATTGAAGAAGTGTGTTGGAAATGATCAGAGTTTGATTTCACTTGATGTTTACATGCAGGAGAGTATGTCGACGAAGGAAGTTGCACATGCAAACAATTGGTATGATTCTCACAATATGTCAAGTGAAATATTTCAGTCCAATTCCATAAGTTCTCCCTTTGGTTGCAAATAACATTCATTAACTGTTGCAGATGATCTTTCAATGGATGAGATCAGAGGCTTAATCATGGAAGCTCAATATTTCATATCTTCTTATCTAGAAGATGATTTATTGAGTTGGATTGATGGGCATCCAGGCATGAATTCCCAGGCTAATAATGATGATTTTGATTGCACAGATTATTGGTTCAAGGTTTTGAGGCAAATCGAGCCACCACCAGCTTCACTTTCTCAAGTTTGAGATATTTTCTATGCAAATGGTGTCTTTCTTTCTGGGTATCTGAACCATCAACAAAGTTGAGGAAATTCCATTTCCATGCACCTTGCTTCACCAAGAGTTTATTTATTAGAGAGGATATAACTAGGAATATCACACCAATGTGCAATGGGCATGCCTATAGCAGTGTATAAATGAATAAAATAAAATGAATGTTTTTTTATAGTTTACAACATCAATCATGTATTTTTACTTCTTGTGGGAGGTACCTAATTGCACTAGAAATGAGGTGTACATACCCTACCCCCTTGTGGGATTTGAAATTGCGACCTCTCTTTCAAGAGCACAAGTTCTCCACCACTAGGTCAACTCAGGTTGTTTACATAGCTAAATAATATTTTCTACAATATAATGATGGATAAAAAGTAGAGCACTTTATTGATGATTTTGATGGAATAATTAATTATTTTTAACTACTTGGTATGTGATTTTCATTTTGGTTTAGGAGAGTTACATGTGTATTATTTTTATTTTTTGGTTTATGAGAGTTATGTGTGTTATTTTTCATGTTGAATTAGTTTTCTTGGTATAATAGTGAATCTGAGCCTCTGATAATCTTTTTCTTAAATGTTATTAAATTTTAAAAACACATAATATCACTATATGTATGCACTAATTTCTATTTTATAAGTAGTGGAAGCTGTCAAATTCCAATCACACTTATCTATTTTCTTGTTTAATAGAGAAAGAAATAATTTTGAGCTATAGTAAATCTATTTCTCACTTTTGGGTTTGTTGTAAGGATGTAGTCAAGCAGTTGCAGAAAGGAATCCATCTAAGAATCAAATAGGGTTTCATATTTGGTAGAAATAACTAAGTGCATCCATACAAGAAAATTGGTGCATTTTGTGTTCATGGAGGGATTGATTTTTTCTCTTTGTGGATGACTGCTGACATATTTAGCATAGGATTTATTTTTCTTAGTGAAATATTTCTTTCTTTGGTATAATGAATTAGTTGCTCTTTTTTTTTCCATTTCCAAGAGAAGTATAAGGTGTGGTTGTGGCTTCGCCCTAAGTGAGATAATATCATATTCTTGTTGCATCAAAGTTTTAAAATATTTAAATAACTTGTTAGATGCACTTGATGTTAAGAGTAGGGGTTCATGGTTTTTGGGCCTTGTCTCATTTCATGTGGTGCAATATGACTTAGTGCATGGAGCTTACCATTTGAAGTTGTAAATTTTGGTTGAAGGCACTAATATTAATCTATATTTGAATAGAATGATCAATTGGCAAATATTTATTTTTGTATCTAGGTTTATTATTATTTTAGCATTTAAATACATGGCCACACATATGTTAAATATTAATTTTTCTTTTGAGGTCATGAGGAAGAGATTAAAAACTCAAATGCTTGTATTATTGGAGAATATGATGCTTAAAGTGTAAAGGAAATCATACAAGAGGCTGGAGGCAATGAAGGAAGGAGGTTTTCTATCATATTGAGCTAGCTTCTTGCTTAGGGATGATTCATTGCATGAGAAGCACTCTATTATTGTCCCTGAAGAAAGAAGGGGGTTTGGCATATTTGTCCCTTTAATGAAAAGGGGGGAAAAATATTTGGTTGGTGATCGGTTGAGGACTTGAGGAAACATTTGTCACACTCAGAGGAAGTATGGACTTTTGAAGGAATGGTTGTCTCATGTGTATACATATAGTTGATGATTTGTACAACAAAGGAGGGATTGTTTCCATAGCACTTGAAGAGGCATTAGAGACACTTGGAGGAGATGTGGACTTTTAGATGAAAGGCATGGGTATGTGCAGGATCATGGTATGCCAAAAAGTGGCAATGTGAAAAAGAAGTCCTGATTGATAGACTCTTTGAAAAATAACTATAACTTTCAAACAATATAACATTTTTTAAATCTTAAATATACATCACATTCTATGCTTCACCTAATAAAATAATAATAAACAATTATTTCAATTTGATGAAGTTTAGACTAAGTTAAGGTGGTCAGACATGAGAGTTTTTATAGTAAGAAAAATTTTTAGTACAAAAATCATAATTAATTATTTACTTGGAAAAAAAATATTAAAAAATATACATCACATCCGGACATGAGTCCACTACTTTTATCTAGAATCTTATAAAAAAATATTATCATTTGATTTTGTTTAATGTGGTCAGACATACACTTGTTATCTTTTTAGTCTTGGTTGATAGACTTATTGAAAAATAGCTATAACTTTCAAACTCTATAACATTTTTGAAATCCAAAACATGTGTCACATTCTATCATTTTCCTACTACAAGAAAAATAAAATAAAATTTCAATTTGATAAAGTTTAGACTAAGTTAACGTGGTCAGACATGAGATTTTTTGTATTCTGAAAAAATTATAGAAGAAAAACCATAATTAATTATTTACTTGGAAAAAAGTTACAAAAAAATATGTGTCACATCCAGACATGAATCTACTACTTATATCTAGAATCTTGTAAAAAAAAATTATCATTTGATTGTGTTTAAGGTGGTCAGACATACACCTACTTCTTATTTTTTTCCTAAAATTTGTGTACTACTACATTGAAATTTGAAATTTTCAACATATAGAATAATTGTTTTTCAAAAAAGGCCTAGTATCTTAGAAACTAAATTCAATTTTCTATAGATTCTCTTCTTACATATTTTTTATATAACATTTATAACTTGTTCAAATTTTTATGTCAACTTGCCTAAACCTGATTTTCTGAATTTTCATTGCCACTTAAGGGCCTAGTTTGGCATACCATGATCCTGCACATACCCGTATCTCATGTATAGCACTAGAGGAGGCATTAGTCACACTCAAAGGAGATGTAGAATTTCAAAGGAAATATATTTCATTGTGCATGGGAGGTAAGAACAATTTTATGTTCTTGCATGTTGTGCAGATGAATTCAAGTTCTATGGTTAGGAGATCCACTTATGTAGTCAGTTTGGTGTTTCTTGGATGAGAAAAGAAGTTAAGAGATCTACTGACTCTATCATTTTGGTATTTCTTGAGTGATAAATGAAGATTGGTAAAGATGCTTCATCAATGTCTCTAGAAGGGATTCAAAACCCTTGCAATGTTCCACTCTTATTTGAATTAATGTAATAAGGGCTTAAATAGGTAGAGAGGATTTTTTTTCAAGAGAACGAAAACTTGTGACTATAGAGGTAATGAAGGAATCGTGAAGGCTTACAAAAGATTGTGAAAGAAATTTTATTTGTGAGGGACACTAGAGTTTTTGAGGAAGAGGATAATTTTGATGGGAAAGATAAAATGGGTCATGAGGAGACTCATAATTTAATCCTATTTTGTGAAGTATATTGGGAAGACAAAGAGAACATGAAGATACATCAATAATTGTTAAAGGCCAAATATAGAATGGATGTTTTGAAAAATAGTTATTTTCCTACAATAAGGTTCTGATTGTAGGAAATGGAAAAGAAGTAGAGGACAATGAACTTGCAGTAGGGACATGTCTCTTGGAAGGCATGAAATTAAATAATGAAGATGAGGAGGTCAGGGACGAAGTGGTTGAAAATAAAGAAGTGGATAATGAGACTACAATAGTTGAAGAGGTTGCAAAGAATAAAGAAGTTGAGATCTTATCGAGTTAGAGGTTGAAGAAGTACACGAGAAATAATTTTTGAAATATATTATTAGAAAAAAAAATTTCGTAGAGTGTGAATGTGCACAAATTTAAATACCATTATTATCATGTGAATATGGTTTTCCTATTCCAAACATGGATAATTTGTTGAATGATTTGACTTGGCAAGTCAGTGAGGTTGCTAATATGTTGTATTGAAGCAATTTGTTATTTTGTGGCATTCAAGCTACTAATGTTGGATCTAAGAACCTAAAGGATCTAAATGTGGATTTGATTTTAAGAAAACATATGTAGCTTATAAGAGTCCTCTTAGTAAAGATCAAGGAACGTGGATTGATTTTTTGTTGCAAGATAGTATTTTCGTGTTCATACATAGGGGCTTAAAGAGAGAGATTCTCTTGGAAAAAAGCTAGTATACCATTCCATTAATGACCCCATGCACATTATCACATCATTTATTTTGTCTCTCGAGGATCCTGATGTAGGAACATTAGGCAAGTTTTGATTATCTTGTGTCACCTATTTCAATTTGTTTAGTTTTACTTAGAATCAACTTTGGGAGGTAATTGTGGATGGTATGAAATGATTGAAAGGTAGAATAAAAAGTTACATTCAAATTGAAAAAGAAGAAGGTCGAGGGGGTAGAAGAATAGTTGAAGGAGCATGAGGGGGTATTATCTTTTTTTTGCTAAAGAGTGAGTGTTTATGTTTCTATGGACATCAACATAGGAATGTTTCATATAAGAAGAGTTAGATAAGACAAGATGATTGACTTTGAAATTGTAATAAGGAATGATGTCCTTTGATGGAACTTATAATATGTACTTACCCATATATGTGTAGAAAGAATGGTTGTTCATTTTTTTGTTCTAGTTTGTTGGTGGTTCTTTGGTCAATTAATTTACTATTGTCTTTCCACTCTCTATTTTGAACCCTTGAAGTCTATGTTGCCTTAAAATTATTAGTTATTGTATTTCCTTTTGAAGTTCTTGTCACCAGTAAAGGTAGAGTTAGCTACATTTCTTTTTTGTTGTAGATTTGTATTTTTTTTGGTTTTAGAACTCCTTAAAAAGATGAAAAATTATTTACTTACTCTTATTACGTCTTATTTCTCTTGGTAATATTTATGTACAAAAAGCTCAATTTAAACAATATTTGATTTCATGGAAAAACTGTCAATTGTAATTTAACACCAGGTTGGTGTATTTTATTAATTATATAGGTTTAGGTTAGTTTTATAATTTAGATAAAATAAATGTTAGTAATTAATAAATAGGTTAGTTGATAAGGTATTCTTGTAAGGTAGTTTTAAATAGGAATACAAGGTTATATTAGCCACATGCATGTAATGAAATATTATCCAAATGAATTTATTGAAATATATATCGATATGTTTTATGCTTTAATCATTCTCAAGTGGTATCAGAGCATCTATCTCGTATGCTTGTGAGGTATCAATTGGTGAATGTTTATTTTTGTATCAAGGTACACTATTCTTTTAACATTTAAATACATGGCCACACATATGTCAAATATTATTTGTTATCTTGAGGTCATGATAAAGAGTTGAAAAACTCAAATGCTTGTATTATTGGAGAATATGATACTTAAAGTGTAAAGTAAACCTTACTGGAGGCTAGAGGTAATGAAGGTAGGATTTTTTCTATCATCTCAAGGTAGCTTCTTTCTCAGGGATGATTTGTTGCATGAGAAACATCCTATTTGTGTTCCTAAAGAAAAGAGGGGGCTTGGCATATTTTTCCCTTAAAGGAGCAAGGGGGAAAATATTTGGTTGGTGATTTGTCAAGAACTTGAGGAGGAATTTGTCACACTTTGATGAAGTGTGGAATTTCAAATGAATGGTTGTGTCATGTGGAGGAATATAGTTGATGATTTGTACAATAGTGGAAGGATTGTTTCCATGGCACTTGACAAGACTTTAGACACATTCAAAAGAGACGTGGAATTTTAGAGGAAAAGCATCTCATGTATAGAACTAGATGAAACATTAGACACGCTTGAAGGAGATGTGGAATTTCAAAGGAAATATGTCTCATTGTGCATGGGATGTGGGGACACTTTTATATTCTCTCATGTTGTGCAAATGGTTTCAAGTTCTACAATCAAGAGATCTATTGATGTAGCCAATTTGGTGTTTGTTGGATGAGAAAGGAAGTTAGGAGATCTACAATTGTAGTCAGTTTAGTGTTCCTTGAGTGAGAAAGGAGGATTAGAAAAATACTTCATCAAAGTCTCCAGAAGGGTTGCATCCAAAACCCTTGCAATGTTCCACTCTTGTTTGAATTAATGTAATAAGAGGTAGGGGAATGTTGGTGTATTTCATTAATTGTATAGGTTTAGGTTATTTTTATAAATTAGCTAAAATAAATGTTAGGAGTTAACAAATAAGTTAGTTGATAAGGTATCCTTGTCAGCTAGTTTTAAACAAGAATAGAAGGCTTTATAAGCCACATGAATGTAATGAAAGATTATCCAAATTAATTCATCACAATATATATTGATCTATTTTCTACTTTAATCACTCTCCTACACATCATTCACACTAAAAGATGACAAATAATTTTCATATATGTTATTGTCCAAAAGTAGCCTTTGACATTAAAACTTTTAATGTTTAATAGTAACACTTGAAAAATAAAAATTTGTAAAATGTCTAACTTATTTTTTTAATTTTATATTAAGAATATTTAAGACAACTATTGAAGGATTCTATTCAAAAAAATGTTACTACCTAGTAAGGATAATATAAAATGATATATATTTAGTAGTAAATCTATATAAAAAATTAAGATGCCTTCTATGCTCCTAATTTGGAGTGTGCTTTCTCTCATGCTCCTAGTTATTTGAATGTTTGATCTATAGTTTACCTAAACTTGAAATTACTAATGCAACTTGATCTATGACTACTAAGAGCTCTCACACATGTACGCATGATGCAATATTTAGATGTTATTGTGATCTAATGTTTAGATTGATTGGTTAATAGTTTGGTTGATAAAAAAAAATTTAACTCCCACATTTTTCCTATCTATTGCAAACATTAAGTGAAATATGAATAACTTCTTGAAATGATGAATGAGAATTAATTTTGTAAATTGAGTGATATTCACTTTTAAAAGAGTCCTTGTTGGAAGATTTTATAAAAATTATGCAAATATGGGTTGTGTAGAAATATAGGTACTTTATGGCATCAATAGGAAAATAAACCATTAAAACCATGAAACTTTCAATGTAACTTAGATACTAAATAGAAGTTAAAAATTTCTTTCAATTTTTAGGATTTCAAATAATTTAATGTGAAAAACATTAAATTTCTTATTCTACTTGAATACAAGGGATTTTAAGCTTTATTAGTTCACTAGACATGATATTATTTCTTTAGTTGGATAAAAATATATTATGATCTATAAAATAATTACGACAAAATACAATTTTATCTTTTAAATTATTTAATATTTATCAAATTTCCAATGTCTATCTTGGTCTAAAATAACCCATTCGTACTCTAATTCCCTAAAAATATATTTATAAAAGTAAGCTCATTTCCCAAATTATACACAATTTATTAGAATGTTAAATTTACTATCCTGGTATACCTTGTTCCAAAACCTTAGTGGTGTAGGAGCACCTTGAGGAAAAATGAATACTTGTGGAATGACATGAGTCTAAATGGTGTAATTAGGTATCAATGGGTTGTTTGTGTCCTATCCAAACCAAGTTTGTTATAATACAGACCCAACTTGTAAGACCTTTGGCATGAGTAACACATATAAGACCTCATGGTAAAATTGGTCAAAGGGTTATAATAGTGTAGAATTTTATGTTTTTAGGTGTTTAGGGTCTTTTGGAGTCATAAGGCACCTATGGAATGTCTCCATGAAAGCCTAGGTACTCCTCGGATCGACGACGCTAAAGGTCTCTCTCTTGTGTCAATGTCTGAATCTCTACTCTTAGTTGCTCTATCAGCTCATCCTGTCCCTCGGCCTCCTCTGTTTGAGTCACTATCACTTTGAACTCACCACTGTCTACTCCGGCCTGTAACCTGTCCAAAGTAATCTGAGCATTGTCTTCTCATGATCACTCCCCTATCATCAGCCCATGTATATTGGCCACCTCAGTGTGTAAGTTGAGCTTAGTTGCCTGAGTTGTTACAGTTATCCCTTGTACCCTAGCTACCTCTACCTATAGGATAAGCTCTGATGCTCAGGTGGTAGCCAATAGCCCCTGAAATTTTCCCACCTCTCTATGGAGATTGTCTCACTCTACCACCATAGTGTCATGAATATCTTGGTCTATATAGTCAGGTACTGGACCCTATCCCTGTGTTGGAGCTAGCAGAGGCCCATGTCCCTATCCCTGCACCTATACCTATAGTATCATCAGTGGAGCTCCACCCATCAATCCCTTACTAATCCTCAGCATTGTGGTGTTGCCACCTATCGCTACCCTTGACTTCTCCTCCTCCTCCTCCTCCTCCCCCATCTCCCCCATCTCCTCCTCCATCACCATCCCCTCCATCATCCCCATTCCCATCTACTCTTGCTCTGTCTCCTCCTCTGGCACGTTGCTCAATTGTAGGTATATCCCGAGACCTGTCAGTTGAATGGGTCGATGTGTTGCCCACCACTATGCATATGTAGGTGTCACTCCTACATCTTAGACTTGGTCATGCCCCTGCTACCAAGGTACTACTTTCATCCCAACCCATGATGCCCTAGCCCCCCGCAGATCTACCTCCACTCCCCATAGATTCCCCACCTCTTGTGTCACCACTGGATGTGGAAAGGAATCTGGCACTTGATCTTGAACACAGTCGAAGTGTCATGCTACCCATGATGGCATATACCTAGCGATCATGTATGGAGTCTGACCTATCAGCCAGGAGTCTGTCTACATAAACCCCAAGTAGAGGAAGTCCTCCCATCCATCCTCTACATAATCCTATTGCTGCACCATCTGGTGGCCCCATGCCTCACACCCTACATAGGGTTTCCACTCAAACCCCTGCATCTCATCCAAAAGTCTCCACCAATGCCCAATAGAATCCACCGACTAATAGAGAATCAATGGCTGATATCTACATGCATATGGCTCATATCTAACCCTGGTCTCCTGAAGATGAATTGGTCGCACTACTACTATATGCTTGAAAGCCCACACTAGTAGTAGTGTCACCCCTAGTCCCAGTGTCTTGCCTCTCTGGTAGGAACACATGTGGAGATCATAGTATAACTATCCAAGGATGGTGTATCCCTAGTAGTACCTCTCACCCTCATCCTCCAACATGGTACTCAACACTCATGACCACCCCAGTGGAAATCCATGTGTGGCCAAATCTGGGACTAACCTGCCCCCAATCAAACCTACCAAATATAGCGCCACTCGCCTCAACCGTAGTCGGGCTAGCATTGCTCCTCTCCAGGGTAACCAATGTCAGGATGTGGGAAGCTGCTCATTGTAATACCCCAAAAATGGGCTATAAGTTCATTAATCTCCTACATCTACAAATCGAACAAAATCAACATCGAAGTCCTAACCTAAGGCACATCTAAACATCATCGAATCATAATTGATTATCTTAAATTCTGCATCAGGGAATATTCCTAGCAATATTCCTAATCATCATAATTATCTTTAATTTTATAATTATTTGGCAATAAATCACATTTATCCTAAAAATTTGATTAATTAAATATTTTGCATATTTAATTAATTAGATTTAATATTTGCCACTTAATTATGTAATTAAATTTAATTATATCTATTATTAATTGTATTATTTAATTTTGACAATAAATCTAATATCATATGAATAATTGATTAAATTTTTATTTAATTAATTAAAGCAAGTTGTCATTATTTAATAATATAGTTTTTAATAAAAGTTTGATTAAATAATTGATTAACCCATAAATTAATTGTTTTATTTTTAAAATCAGTTGAGTTGGAAATAAATCACTTTATTATTAAATTAATTCATAATTAAAACATGCACAATCATAAAAGCAGACAACTGTCAATTATCAATTAAAGCTAAACTCTATTTTGAGTTAAAGCTTAGCTTTTGCATGTTTTTGTGACTTAATTATCTATTATTATCATATAACTCAAAAATCAAGATGAGTTAATTTGAGTGATTTATGGCTTTTATCCATGCACCTCCAAAGCCCTGGATTTCTATAAATTAAAGGCTTCAGCTCTTCACAAATCATCTCATATTTTGCACAATCACGCTGGAGAATTGGAATTGAAGAATCAAAGCTCTTGCGAATCGACATCTTTGTGAGATCAATCTTTTTTTTTTTTTGCATTCATTTAGATTCATATTTCATATCATTTCTAGATTAGCATAGCATATCAGTTTTCAATAGCATAGATTCATATCAAGTTTTTATCATTCTTATTGCATAGAAAAATCCAAAAAAATAGAATAATTGCATTCAATCTCATATCTAGATCAATTGCATTCAAATCCTTCATTTAGGTGTCATCTAGGTCACTGATCTTGATTACAATCTGAGAACATTAATCTCGCACCTACTAGAAGGCAGTAAATCGCTTGGTTAGATAGCTTTCAATTTTGCACGATTTTGATTATAGCTAACCTCTAATATTTTACTGAGTGTTGTGTCTACAGATCAGGTACAATTTTCACACACATATTTCTGGCGCCCACCATGGGGCAACCCACCTTTGCATGCTGGTTTTGATTTTTTTGGGAGCTAAAACCCTAAAGTTTCAAAGATTTAATTTTATCTCCCAAACGGCTTAGAATTTTGGTCTGAAATTTTTTTTTCAGATTGGTGACATGTCATGGAAGCTACAGTAAAAAATTTAGAATTTTCTAAGATATTTTGAATTTTTAATAATTTTTTTCTTGAAATTCCAGAAAAAATTAATATCTGACGCAAATCATCATATTTTTCAAAAAAATTTATATTTTCGGAAAGCTCTTTAAATTATACATGGGGTCTATTCTTTGTGTTTTAAATTTGGACATGATATCATAGCTCAAATAGTCAATTTACAAAAACTAGTCTATTTTGATAAAATGGGTCTCTAGGGCACAAATGAAGAGATTTTTCTAAAATTTTTACATTTTTGGAAAGCTCTCTGTTTTTAAGTAGGGGTCTCTATTTTGAATTTCTATTTTTGTGGCCAAAATCATATCAAAAAAATTAGATCTTGTTGACTAGGTCAAATGCAGCAAAAAAAAAATAAAGTTTTGTGATGGGTATGCACTTATTTTTTTACATGGTTCAATGAATGATATGAGTTGTCATTTGGGTTGATTTCTGGTTATTATTACTGATAATAATTGATTTTTAAAGCTAACCCTATGGTTTTCATAAGTTGAATATATTTTGCATATCTTGTTTGCTTGTTTGCTTGTTGGAGAGTTCGTCACTTTCTTGCATGGAAAAGCTCAACAAAAATTGCTAAAAATCAAGTAAAATCTACTAAGCACGTTGCAAGGATCCCAGGTATTCTCCTTCATCTAATAATATTTTGATTTGGGACTTAAAATAAATCTCTTATGTGTCAAGCTTGTGTGCATCTTTTCATGCTTTTGATCTATTTCTACACACTTGCATAATTGATACTAGGTTGTGAACCCTTAAGGATTCATTAAGTAGTCTTAGAATACTTGTGATTGATCTTGATTGCTATCTTGGGTTATTGGACTCACTAATCCACCGACCCCTTATTTTCGCCCCGTGGTTGCAATCTCAGCGCCATAAAGGGGAGGGGTCAACAGGACAGAAGCGTTAAGTGTTCCACTTGGCAACCCTTTTGTGCTTTTAGGAACTCACTTGTTTTCTAAGTTGGGGACTTGTTTTCAGCTTGTGTAAGGTGTTAAGTGTTCCACCTTGTGGACTCATCTCATATTCACTTTAAGCGTTAAGTGTTCCTCTTTCTACTTTTTGGGTACTTTTGGTAGATTTACTTTCGGGAATATATCTGTGCTTACATAGTAATTAGGCCCTATGAACACTATTCGTGATTCTTGAAAGATTGGATTCCCAGCGAAATCCTTCTTGATGATAGAATCCTTGTAGGTAGGGAGGATACTTAGTGCATTTCACATTCAACTTGGTTAGTGCATCCTCTCTTATTGATTGACACATTCTCTCTCCAGAGAGGTTGATAGATCATGTAGGGTTGATATCATGAGCTTTGGTGAATCAAAATTGGTTAGTGTGTCTTCTCTTATTGATTGATACATTCTCTCCCTGGAGAGGTTGATAGATCACGTGGAGTTGATATCACAGACCTTGGTGGAACAAAACTTTGTCTTAGCGTGTCGGATTAATCTGCTTGTTTTGTTT
The DNA here is from genome assembly GCA_027943335.1 of Chamaecyparis obtusa. Taxonomy (NCBI): domain Eukaryota; kingdom Viridiplantae; phylum Streptophyta; class Pinopsida; order Cupressales; family Cupressaceae; genus Chamaecyparis; species Chamaecyparis obtusa. Next base: position 437,464 of record BSBK01003948.1, read on the forward strand.
GGGTTAAAAGTGAAGAGGTGTCAAAACCTTGAATCTGGAGCCAAGTCTCCTTGTGGTATAAATCTGTGAGTCATCTTTAGAGAGGGTTAACCATAGCGGACAATCCCTTCACAGGGAAAACTGCGTTGATGGAACCTCAAGCAGTCATAGCCATTTTCGCCGTGGTAGTGACAGCTGCTATATAAATGTCCTTGTGGAAGAAATCTCCATGGGTATGGTTTATTGTTGGGTTGTCAGATCTCCCTAGCAGCTCTTGAAGATTAAGTTCTCAGACTGTGTCAAAACCCTGGTGCGCCGGGATTGGAGTTCACCCCTTTGAATCATAAAAGTTGCAGAGTCAAACCATTACTAAAAACCCTAGAGAGGCCAATTTTTCACTTTCAGGTATATGTGCATTTTTGTAAAACTTTTCAAAACATACACAATTAGTACTCTCGGGGATTAGCACAATTTGGTCACTTGATTATTCATGCGCAAGGTTGCTTTTGCCCTTGTTCATTGTTTTCAGACGTGCTTGGAATCACTTGCTTGTTGTTCTGCGTACTTGTTTATCTACTTAGCTATTAAAAATGATCAAATCTGGTATAACCTTCAAAATTTGGACAGTACAATTTGCAAACAATCCAGAACTGAAAACCTTAAATTTTGCAAAAATTGACGTAAAGTTCTTTCTGGAGTCAAAAGTCGTATGACTTTTTATCAAATGTCATTTCAGTAAAGCCCATATGTTGTATGATTGAGAACCCAGTGTCGTATGAGTTTTCAAACCAGCAAAATTCAAGAAGCCAAAAATTGTTAGCAACTATCGTACGAGTTTTGTCAACTATCATTTCATCTCTACCCAACTGTCGTACGAGTTTCGCAACTGTCGTTTCATTTATACCCAACTGTCGTATGAGTCTGCAAAGTATCGTTTGGAAAAATTTGAGAAAGTTGTCAGAAATTGTCAAATTGCAAGATATCCAATGTTTTCAGCCTAGTTCCAGAATCTGTCAAAAATATCATTGTGTCAGGAACAGAGCAGTAGCTATTAAGCATTCTACCATTTTTTGAGTTTGATCTTTTGAATCCGATCTAGTCTTCTGTTTGATCAATTTGAGTCCTTTTTATCTCGTGTCAAAACCTTGTCATAACTATCAATCTTCAATCAATCTTCAAAAATAGACTAAGTGTTGAGAACTCGTGTCCGCTATCTTTTGGGCGATCTATCCCATACATCCAGGGCACAGTTTCCTTCACCCACATCTCATTAGATCTTCAAAACTATCATAATCTTGACAAGGTTGCGTCATCCAATTTTTTTGAATCAAATTGTTCTTCAGTTGTCTTCATCCTTTTTTTTTTGTTTCATTCAAAGTTAATGGTGGAGACCAGAGCTTCTTCACATAAGAAATCAGAAGAAACATCTCAGAACTTACTTTTGACCAATACCCCAGGTCCAACTCTAGAACAACTCATCAAGTTAGGTATCTATGAAGACGACGGTCTCGGTAACTTTCGATTGAAAATTGGTTACATACCTCCTTTATCAACTCACAGAGGTAATCAGCAAACTCCTCCTCAATCTATTCCAGGGAGCCCAAAGACTCCTACCATGTCTCAAGCAGGGACAAACCACGATTCTCTAGGAGGAGGATCATAGGGACACCATTCTCAACATAATGCTGACCAAGAACCTACCCCCTCTGAAATCCATCGATGTCGGAATGACAATGAATTTAAGAGAATGATGAGCCATTTCTTGAAAGTGGATAGAGAGGCATACTTTTTACAATTAGCCCAGGAAGGGGCTAAGCTTCCTCCCAACTTTAACATTGATGATATAATCACACATAAGGAAGAAACTCCACTCACAGCTATGACAAAATAGATGCACACTATACAAGTTGAATTTAACAATCTTAAGAAGGAGAAGGAACCCAAGGAGTTCTCCATGGAGGCCCTATGTCCTTTCCCGTTCGACAAAAACTTGTATATGCCACCATTCCCAAAAAAGAGTGGAGATACCAAAGTATGACAAATATGATGGACACTCTGATCCTCAAGATCATGTCAGAGATTTTTGTACACAATCCATGGAATTCATGCATGAACCGACTTATCTAATGCATCTTTTTCCTAGATCCTTGGGAGGAGCATCCATTCAGTGGTTTTCAAGATTACCTTCTACAATCAAAACTTTTGAGGAATTGATTAAATTGTTTTATCAACAATATTCCTACAATATTCAACATCCGATTACCATGATCGATATCTGTAACCTCAAGCAATATCCAGGGGAATCATTCCTAACTTTTTTCAAGAGGTGGCGAAAGAAGTTTTCTCTATATGCTAGACCAATTCCCGAAATGGAGAAACTTGAAATCCTTATCAATAACCTTGTTCTAGAGCTCAACTATCCATTACAAATGCAAGATCATGTATCTTTTGATAAAATGGTGGATAATGCAATCAAGATTGAGAAAGTACTTGTCAAAAAAGGAGAAATCACACTTCAAAAGGACAAGTCAGAATCTGGATCTAGCTCAAAAGATAAAAACAAGAGCTGGAATAGAAACAAAGGTATCATCTCTGACGGTGTTGTTGACACTATCCACACCCCATCAAAGGCACCGGCCTACAATCTCACCCTTGCCACCAAATCCATTGAAGCTTCAGAGCAAAAATCTACTGAACCATCTCCAAAGAAGTCATTCAAACGATGGGATAATAAATGAAAGTTTACTCCCCTGGGAGAATCTTTGGAATCTGCGCTGAGGACCCTGATAGCTGATAACATAATCTCTTTACCACCAATCCAAAAACTTGATCCGGATCCAAAACCATATTGGTGGAAAGATAATGAATTCTGTGCTTTCCATCAGACTAAAGGTCACAAAACTAATGGATGCTTTCACTTGAAGCATACCATTCAAGACTTGATAGATCAAGGGGATATCATGATCGATAATCCTAACAGCAATAATGATCACACACCATTTACAGAACCATTTCCACAACATGGAAAAGGAGTTTCCACTTCCCAGCCTAACATAGGGGCAAAAGTCAACTATGCCTACCCTGGAAATGATGCTGTCATCAATATGGTTGAACCATGTCTCTCTGAAAGCTGCAATGTCATCACAATTGTACGAAGAGATAGAAATCATTCCTTAGCTAATGCAATTACCAGATCACAAGCTCAGACTCATCTGAAAGGACAAACACCAAGTTCATCTAATGTCCCTAAGATACCTTTCAATCTCACATCTACTTCTAAACAGAAGGTTGCCTCGAAATCTTCCAATCCAAAGGATACCAGACCTACATCTTACAGCATCATCCAACAACTCCAGCACACCAATGCCAAAATCTCCATGCTTGAGTTACTTTGAATATCTCCAGCTCACAGAGATATCCTAGACAAAGCTTTGCTCGGCTCTAATGTTCCTGATGATCTAGATCTAGACAGGTTCCAGACTATGGTTGGTCATCTAACGTCTCCGCAATATATCTCCTTTTCAGAGGAAGATGACAACTCTTTGAGTCACCCACACAATCAACCCTTACACATAGAAGTCTTGATCCAGAACCGTCGCGTCAAACGTGTGTTGATAGATGGGGGTGCAGGCCTCAACATTTGTTCTTACAACTTAATCACATAGTTGGGATTCTCAGAGGTGGCTATTGATCCTCGAAAGAAGATCACTATAAAGGCCTATGATGAATAGGAAAGATCTTCTAAGGGCACCATTGTCTTACCCATCCGAGTGGGTCCAGTCATCAAAGATACCACATGTCAGGTGCTCGATCTACCATTGGCTTATAATATCCTTCTAGGGAGACCCTGGATCCATGAAATGCAAGACATTCCTTCTATGTATCATCAATGTTTGAAATTCCCCTATGAAGGAGTGGAAGTTACTATCCTAGCAGATCTGAATACAACTTGCAATACATTGAAGGAAAGTGCCGATAAGCTTGTTCCCAACAACAGAGAATCTTTCATCAAGCAACAAAATGTCACTTCCACATCTAATATGGATGACATTGCTAAAGATATCAATATCAAAGAAAATGGGATGGGAGAATACACTATAGAGTCAGTCTTGTCTCTGACATCTCTCCCAATCTCACCTAAGTCATATGGACAATCCTTGAAGTAATCTAAATCAGCACCTAAGGAACCTATGGAAGCATACAAAAGACATTTTGTGGTGGAGCAAGTATCCAAACAAGAATTTGAAGAGGATGAAGCTGTGCTGGCATGGCTATATAAAGAGGATTCTGAATCTAAAATTGTTCAACCTAGTGAATCTATAGCACCTACAATCCCTGCTAGTTCATATGGTCCAAGAAACAAATTGATAGCCAAGATGGGATATTCCGGTCAAGGACCTCTAGGAATTAGGGGAAAGGATCTTGTGACCCCCATTTCACATATTGGTCGAGCCAAAAAAGATACTGGTGGCATAGGGTTTAAGAAGAAACCCTATCATCTCAAAGGTGGTTGTTCTCATGTCATAGAACAAATTGCACCCGAAGAACCCCTTCTTAAGAAAGAAGATATAGAACCCTCTGATGATGATTTAGATAGCTCTGAACTTATCCCCTATGAAAAATTGCCTAAAGAGATCAAAGATCTTCTTGATGATACAGATGATCCTATCAGAAGAATTAATGTAGTAGAAACACAAGAACCTACTGTAGCACAAGAGATGGTTGCACCACAAGAACTAGCCAATCTTGAAGGCAATCAAACTGATCAAGAAGCAGGGGGTAGTTATTCTGACACTGATTCCCATGAATATGAATTCAAGTCAGAGACTGAGGGTAATCCTTCTTGGGGTATTCATCCTGATTTCACACATTTTCTAAGATTTCCTAGAGATTCTGAATCAGAAGATGAGTCAAATGATTATGAATGGGGTGCCATTCCAGAAGAAGATGAGCTTATAATAGAGAAATCTATTGATGTTATTCACCAATATGTCTCTCAACCCAACATAAGTCTAGAGTGAAACAATGAACTTAACGTGTCTGATCCACCTATGGCTGAAGAGGACTCCCATGATGATGTTGAGCCTATTCATGAATTGAACATTTTGAGCTGTAATATCACCTTTGAACTTGAGCATCGGGTTAGGACCAATGATGACATATCCACATCCGTGAACACCATATCCCAAGCCTTTCCCGCTTTGACTATCCAACGCCCTGATCTTATCGACCAAACTTCCACAAACCCAAACCATGGTATGTATACCTTCCCAAATGACTATGCCCTTGCCTGCTACCTCAATGCAGTTGAGCCTATGAGTACTTCCATTAGTGAATCGAGCATCAGCATGACCGCGTCGGACATCAAATATCTTAGTCAGAAAAACAAGAGTAAAAAGAAAAAGAAAAAGAGTTCTGAGGGTGAAAACCACTTTGTGGCAGTCTCAGAACCGACAAAAGTAAAAAGAAAAGATGTATCTGAAGGTGAAAACCTCTTTGAGGTGCCTAAGGATGAGATATTTGATGTCCTTCCAAGTCATTTATAGGATAGATCTCCAGTTCTAATTGAGCCAACTCAATCCATCAATTTGGGTACAACAGAGGAACCACAATTGGTACATGTAGCACAATCTTTATCAGACGAAGAGAAAAAGAACTTCACTACCTTCTTATCAGAGAAAAAGATCAACTTTGCATGGAAATATTCAGATATGCCAGGATTGGATCCCAATCTCATTATGCACCATCTATCCATTGCTCCCGGAGTAAAACCAATCAAACAAAAATTGAGAAAGATGCATCCTCATGTTGCACTCTTAGTCAAAGCAAAACTAGAAAAACTCCTAAAAGTTGGATTCATCCGTGTCATAGACTACACTGAGTGGATTTCCAACATTGTACCTATTTCCAAACCAGATGGTTCCATCAGAGTGTGCACGGACTTTAGGGATGTGAACAGAGCATGCCCTAAGGATGATTTTCCACTGCCTAACATTGATATGATAGTGGACATGACTACGGGCTATGAAATGTATTCCTTAATGGATGGCTTTTCTGGGTACAACCAAATCAAAATTGCTCCAGAAGATCAAGAGAAAATAGCTTTCACATGTGCGTGGGGAACTTTCTGTTGGAATGTTATGCCATTCGGACTCAAAAATGCTAGAGCTACATATCAAAGAGCAATGACATCTATTTTTCATGATATGATGCATAGAACAATGGAGGATTACATAGATGATACCTTGGCAAAATCCATGATTAGAACTGAACATCTAACAGACTTGAGCATGATCCTTGACAGAATGGAAAAATTTAGTCTTCGACTAAATCCTAAAAAGTGTGCTTTTGGAGTCACTTCTGGAAAGCTCCTAGGATACATCGTCTCCAAGAAAGGCATTGAAGTTGATCCAGCTAAGGTCAAGGCTATAATAGAGATGCAACCTCCCACAAATATCAGTCAAATGAGGACGTTGCAAGGCAGAGTTCAATCTATCAAAAGATTCATATCATAGCTAGCGGACATCTCACAGCCTTTTACAAAAACATTACATAAAGGTGTGACCTTTGCATGGAATGAAGAATGTGAGAACAACTTTAAACATATCAAGAAGTATCTATCAAATCCACCTATATTGATGCCTCCTATTCATGGGAAGCCATTAATATTATATGTCTCCGCAACAGATACATCACTGGGGGCATTGCTAGCACAGCATGATGAGAACAAGAAAGAAAGAGCCATCTACTATATCAGCCGAACTTTAGTGGCCTATGAGAAGAACTACTCAATGATAGAGAAGGCATGTCTTGCTATGATCTTTGCATCACATAAATTGAGACACTACATGTTAGCTCATACTACTCATTTGGTAGCTAAAATTGATCCACTGAAATATCTCCTAAGCAAAGCTGCCCTCACAGGTAGACTAGCTAAATGGGTCATGCTCTTGAGCGAATTTGACATTGAATATGTTGAAAGAAAAGCTATCAAAGGATAGGTCATTGCTGATCAATTAGCTAAAGCACCACTGTTTGATGATACACCCATGCAAATGGAATTTTCCGATTCCTCTATCATGCACCTCTCTTCTAGAGCATGGTGATTATTCTTTGATGGCTCCTACACACAGAATGGATCTAGAGCAGGCATATTGTTCATCACTCCTCAAGGATACTTGATACCCAAAGCATTCAGATTAAAGTTTCCTTGCACAAACAATATTGCTGAATATGAGGCACTTCTCAATGGTATGAAAATGGCAATACAGTGGAGAGTTACAGAGATGCACATTCATGGAGACTCACAACTGGTTATCCACCAAGTCAATGATGTGTACCAAACCAAAGATGAAAAGCTCATTCCTTACAAGAGAATGGTAGATGATTTAAAGAAATACTTCATCTCTATCACATTTGAACAAATACCCAGAACGGAGAATAAGGCTGCCGATGCAATGGCGACACTATCTACTCTCTTACAGTAGCCCGAACATGAGCTACGCTATGAGTTCCTGGTGGAAGCCCTATCCTATCCTGCATATGACTCCCCTGAAACCTGCATGATCTGCACCATTGTAGGTTATGATTCATCCCGCTATAAAAATCTATTCTCCTATCTCCATGACCACATCATCCCTGAGTCCTTTAACCGTTTTGAGAAACGTAACCTTATTTGATCCGCATCCCGATATGTCATCATTGGTAATGATCTATACAAATGAGGTCTAGATGGTACACTGCTTAGATGTTTAGAACGAGAAGAGTCTCAACGTGCATTAGAGGAAGTCCACGAGGGTATATGTGGGTCACACTCGAATGGTTTAATGTTAGCTTGAAAACTTATTAGGGCTGGTTACTATTGGCCTGAAATGGAAAAAGAGGCTATTAAATTTGCTAAAAACTGTCAACAGTGTCAAGTACATGGCAACTTGATTCATGCTCCAGGGAGAGATCTAATTCCCTTTACTACACAATGGCCTTTTCAAAAATGGGCATTTGATCTCATAGGTGCTATCCATCCGCACTCTTCTAATGGACATACCCATATAATCACAGCTACAAATTATTTTACAAAATGGGTAGAAGCAGTTCCTCTAACACAAGCAACGGGGAAACAGATCTCTATGTTCATCCTGAACTACATCATTTGCAGATATGGGATCCCTCACTCTATAATCACAGATAACGGGGGACAATTCAAAAACAAGGACCTAGATGACTTATGTGCCAAGTTCAAAATTACTCAACATTGGTCATCTATCTACTATCCTCAAGGGAACGGACAAGCTGAGGCTTCAAACAAAAATCTCCTGAAGATCTTACACAGAACAGTGAATAAAATAGGAAGAGACTAGCATCTGATGATCAATCCAGCTCTCTGGGCATACAGCACTAGTATCAGAATGCCTACAGGGGCTACACCTTTCTCTTTAGTTTATGGGTCTGAAGCGGTACTACCTATTGAGGTTGAAATCCCATCACTCAGAATCAAAATGCATGGACTTTTCACTGATGAAGACTACAGAGTGTCTAGGTTACAAGAACTTGAATTACTAGATGAACGTAGGCAAGCAGCGTATGATCATCTCAGAGTGTATCAGAAAAGAATGTCTAGAGGCTACAACAAGAAAGTCAGACATAGAGAATTTTAGGTTGGCGATCTAGTGTTGAGAGAAAATCCTAAAAATATATCACATTGAGAACGCAAGGGGAAGTTCGAACCCAACTGGCTGGGTCCCTTTGTAATCACTGCTACTTTTGGCTCTGGTGCCTATCAACTCTCAACAACTGAAGGAGAATAGCTCTGAGAACCAATCAACGTTCTCCATCTGAAAAAATTCTACGCTTAAGGCATTCAGTGCTTGGTAAATGTCCTGAAAAAAAATCTTAAAAATCAGAAAAAGTCCTGAAAAAATGAACATCTTGGTGAAAACCTAGCAATAGGCGCCTTGATGATTCACAAAAAAATCAAAAAATATCAAAAGTACAAAAAAATTGAAAAAATGAAAAATACAAAAAAATGAAAAAAGAACAAAAAAGTGCCTTGGTGAAAACCTGGAAACAGGCACCTCGGTAGCAAAAATAGAATCTCTACCAAGATGGTGAAAACCTGGCAAACGGGCGCCACTTGTTCCAAATGCTCCATCTATCAGCACAATCTTGGTCTTTCCCAGCTTTCAGTCTTGCTTTAGTTTGTACATATCTCCCGATTTGTTTCTACATATCCTAGTTTCAATAAGTCGGTCTGTACACCAATCAGCTCAAGCGTCTGTATCCTATCACTGTTCAAACTTGGGGGCAATCAATGTCATATCCTATGGCCTCCAATGTATCTTAGACGTGTCATATCCACTCAGAGTCCTTTGAAGCTTCAAGTTGAGTCAGTCAGTCTATCTCGTCTCCAGAAAGGATTTTGCATCAACAACAATCAAACATCAAAACTCAACTGAAAACAATCTATGCATTTTACATGCTTTTATCTCCTTGTATGCTTACTGATCCGCATTGAGATTTTTGCATATTGTGTCCCTTCGAGCTCTTCGATGATGTCCTTTATAGGATTTAGAGAGTGATGACTGGGGGCATAATCTTTTCTTGATCTTCTGCTTGTATGTGAAAATCTAACAGCTTTGGAAATTTTGGATTGAAATGGTGTCCGACTGTAAGAGCCTCTATCCCGAATTGGATGGCCATGCGTACCTCGACCATTGATACCCAGAAAATTCAAGGAAGTTTGATCCAACTATTATCTTTTTGAGTAAGTTCTTTCTCCTACTGTGGAACGCAATCTTGCCTAAGGATGTGAACGATAAAGGGTCACTACAGGTAATTCACATTGGATTTAGAATGATCTCTTGACTGTTTGATGTGTTTTTAATGCAAGGTGTATTCAGGTCATCACGACATTCATGTTTTGATGCTTGTACAAATTGCTATATCAAAATGGACATGATATTCAGGTCATCCTGGTGTTTGTGCCTTGGTGCTTATATCTGATCCAACATTCCAAAAACAAATCAATATTCATATGTCCATGGTTGTATAACCAGTGGGTGTTGTATTGATTCTTGCGCATACAAATCGATATTCATATGTCTATGGTTTCATGGCTAGTGGGTATTGTGTTGATTTATCCGGTTACCTAAAAGTTCAATGATGATAACAAATCGACATATGATCAGTGACTAGGTCCTAGGTCTTAGGTTGCATTTCATTTTGCATGTCTCATTGCATTTTGCATGTTTGCATGATCTCACAATGATTAAATAAACTTTGAAGCTTAAATGATTCTCCACTCGTATCTTCCAATCTAACAAGAGCTGAATCCCACACGAAGGTTCCTCCAATGAAATAGCAAGTAGAATCCTTTTTCGGGATCAAAATTCAAATCTGAGATCATTCATATTATTAATTGCTTGCATAATCAACCTTCAATCATCACAGAAATCTAGTATTCAACTTAACTGATTATCTTACATCACACTATCAAAATTTCAACTTGGTCAACCATGGTCAACTCATGGTCAAACCTAGTCAAACTTGGTCTTTTGGACCTTCCAATGATGCAGAATGTGTTCTTGAATGTGTTTCACCACACTTCTCAAATCAATTAACATGCTTCTAAACTATAACGCTGACTTTTCTTGTCAGATTTCAATTTTAATACCAAAGGGGGCATGGTATTGCATATCATTCAAAGTCTATAAATCAAATTCTATTGATCAAATCTATCAATATCTTTCATCAGTGATCAAGACAACAATCACGTCTAGTCGTTGATTCATCAAAAGTCCTCATCACTCGGGGCAAATCTATCATCACTTGGGGCATATCAGACTCATCGATCCATATCAATCTGGTATTCTCCTAATCTTGTAAACTGTATTAGTTTTTGCAACCATCAGATCATAGTGTTCTTTCCTTGGTTCTTCGGCAACTGAAGGATTTGGATGTGATACCTGCTAGTTCTACTAAGACAATCGAGTCTAGAACGGGTCACTCACTTCTTATCAATCCTAAGGTTCAGAATCAGGCATTTTGACACTTTTTCGCAATCATAGGTTCATCGCTACTACAGTGAACATTATCTCTGGTCATTCAGGACCTCCTATCTCAATATCTCTCAATTGGTTTCTATCTTGAGATCGGTTTATCTTTTGAATCAGTTTCATATCTTTATCAAACACAGACTATCTTTGAACCACTGCACTTCGCACAGTAATTCAAAGAGGGGCAAAATGTAATACCCCAAAAATGGGCTATAAGTTCATTAATCTCCTACATCTACAAATCGAACAAAATCGACATCGAAGTCCTAACCTAAGGCACATCTAAACATCATCGAATCATAATTGATTATCTTAAATTCTGCATTAGGGAATATTCCTAGCAATATTCCTAATCATCATAATTATCTTTAATTTTATAATTATTTGGCAATAAATCACATTTATCCTAAAAATTTGATTAATTAAATATTTTGCATATTTAATTAATTAGATTTAATATTTGCCACTTAATTATGTAATTAAATTTAATTATATCTATTATTAATTGTATTATTTAATTTTGACAATAAATCTAATATCATATGAATAATTGATTAAATTCTTATTTAATTAATTAAAGCAAGTTGTCATTATTTAATAATATAGTTTTAATAAAAGTTTGATTAAATAATTGATTAACCCATAAATTAATTGTTTTATTTTTAAAATCAGTTGAGTTGGAAATAAATCACTTTATTATTAAATTAATTCATAATTAAAACATGCACAATCATAAAAGCAGACAACTGTCAATTATCAATTAAAGCTAAACTCTATTTTGAGTTAAAGCTTAGCTTTTGCATGTTTTTGTGACTTAATTATCCGTTATTATCAGATAACTCAAAAATCAAGATGAGTTAATTTGAGTGATTTATGGCTTTTATCCATGCACCTCCAAAGCCCTGGATTTCTATAAATTAAAGGCTTCAGCTCTTCACAAATCATCTCATATTTTGCACAATCACGCTGGAGAATTGGAATTGAAGAATCAAAGCTCTTGCGAATCGACATCTTTGTGAGATCAATCTTTTTTTTTTTTTGCATTCATTTAGATTCATATTTCATATCATTTCTAGATTAGCATAGCATATCAGTTTTCAATAGCATAGATTCATATCAAGTTTTTATCATTCTTATTGCATAGAAAAATCCAAAAAAATAGAATAATTACATTCAATCTCATATCTAGATCAATTGCATTCAAATCCTTCATTTAGGTGTCGTCTAGGTCACTGATCTCGATTACAATCTGAGAACATTAATCTCGCACCTACTAGAAGGCAGTAAATCGCTTGGTTAGATAGCTTTCAATTTTGCATGATTTTGATTATAGCTAACCTCTAATGTTTTACTGAGTGTTGTGTCTACAGATCAGGTACAATTTTCACACACACACTCATACAATTGGCCGAATGAGGCCTCTACATAGGGCTCTATGCCCTCCTTTATATACTCTAGAATCATTCCCCAGATCTGGACTTAGTATATCCTCCAGACATCAAACAGTGTAATTATGGCCTCTCCTATTAGCAAATGGAAGATCAAGGTCAGGTTATGCCACCTCTCTATAAATTCTATCAATAGCATTGTGTGTTCCCTCAACTACGGCCATAAATGAACATGCTCCAAGCCACGCAGTGCAACTTGTCTCCACTCCACCAATGTCAGCTCGTTTGCTAGCCCCATAATGTTAGGCTAGGTCTCCCATGATCGAAACATCATCTCCACCACCTACAATCATCATATTCCTCATTCATCAATCCTTTCTATCTAGTCTAAGGCATCTTGTCCCCTCCCCCCATTCTCCATCTAGGTCTTTTGGGTTCTTCGGCAGAAATGTCATTTTACACGTGCAGACGCCAATCCATGCAGACACCAATCTGCACGGACACCCATCCTCAAGAGGGTCAACCTTTTGTTCAACCCTCTCAGCAAAGATGACAGCTTGGTTGTCACCTCTGCATCCCCACATGTCATCTTGGCAGATGACAGTTGAGAGACTGTCATCTTCGTAGATGACAATCTATCAATTGTCACCTGCGTAGATGATGATTGATCATCGTCTCTTCCCCGATAGCTCTTTTGGGCCTATTAATGACCCTCTACATGCAATAAATGAACCTTAACTCTTCAAGACAAGGCTTGTTTAGGCTACTCACCGATGGTCCTGCATCAGCGGCCCTCTGGTAGGTTTGGACCCGCTCTCCCAGTTGTATACAGTCATGTGGATCATCCATCTCACTCTCTCTTCACTCTAAATTTTTTCTTCTAGAAGGTGAAAATGACTTCTCTTATGGCCCTCGTGGCCTATTTATAGGCCCGTTGGGTCCCCGTTTTCTTCTCAACCCCCATTTTTTCCCCATTTCTTCCCCATGTCCCTCATAAACCATGCAATTGTTCTTTTTCTCTCCTCTTCTCCCTCTTTTTGAGAAAATTACCCACAAATTTTTATTTTACATTATTTTCTCGAGGGGGCACACCTTCGCTATCTCAATTCTAGGACCTTGTATTCTCTCTGTGGCATCTTATATTTTCTTTTCTTTGATGTAACGTCCTTTTTTTAAGTCACATCAAAGAGGAGCAAAATGTAGACACTTAAAATCATCACGTAATGTTATAATTATTTATTTATTTTAGTTATATTCCTCTTTCTTATTTAATTAAATTTGGCTCATTATTCTATAGTATTTAAATTTTAAATTTAAATACCCCTCTTGCAAGTTTATTAAATTTTATTTAATACCCTTTCCCCACATAAATCCTTGTTAAATAGATTTTAATTTATTTAATCCCTTCATATTCTATTATTCTTCTAAACCATGATTAGTTTAATTTTTTAATTAAATTAATCCTAAATGTGAACCATGATCCTACCCTACACACATCACTCTCAAAAAATAGACCTATTCCTTAATTAACTAAGGTTAATTAATCTAATTCTTAGATTCCTACACCCATTAGCCTTAATTATTTGCTTGCACATGTGAGCAAATTTCCAAAATTTGTCTTTTCAAAATAATCCAAAAAAGACCCAACAAGGTTTCGTACAACCTTGATGACACCTCTTACATATTCTAAAAACATGAAAGTGGACCTTTTCTCTTACACCCTCTTACACATTTTTACACATGTGTACTTGAAGTACACATTGACCCATCACATCCCAAGTTGCTTACACATGTGTGAGAAAGTCTTGGACTTTGCATGGCTTATGTGTCTCCTTGGTGGCACCTATGTGGATTCCACATAGATGCCACCTCACCCTAGCCCTCCAAAATCCTTTAAATAGGAGCCTTGCCAAGATTAATTAATCCATTATTTTTTCATTAGAGTTATCATGCTAGCATAGTCTTATAATTCTTGCATTCATATTTTTCTAACTTGTTTGGTATCTACTTCCATTAATAATAGCATAGTTTTCATAAGTAGATCATAGTTGTTCATTTCCTTTCTTCATCCACTTTGCATACTTGAGTATAGTTCTTCATAACTAGTCCTTGAGCTCATTCAATGCCACTTTTATGATAGTTGATAGGCGCTTGTATCTTACATTGATCATATTGATAGTATTTAGTGGGATTTAGTATATTGTGTTGGGAGAGAAGACCCACATACTCTCTAAGAGATAAAATCAAGAAAACCTTGGGTGCATTTTCTTATTTCTCATCAGTCATAACAAGAGGGACCTACACAAGTGTTTCCACAACACCAAACTAGTATCTTCATAGGATCACTCTCCTTGATCCAAGCCACACCATTACTATCAAAGTGCACACATAATGCCTTGTGCCACCATAGTCTCTACATCTTTTAAATCATCCCAATGTCCCTCAATCCATCCAATGGATTCATCTCAACAAGAAAATCTCCAAACTATCCCTTACCAGTTGCTCACTAGGCCTATTTCCCTAGTAGCCCTGCCAGACTAGTTTTTCAAATATTTCTCTAAATGTTTCCAAAAAATTCCAAAATATAAAGGTATATCTTAATACCATTTTGGAGATTGTTAAACATACTTCAAAATCACATGTTACTCTTTTGGACAAAATATCCAAACAATTGTTGGTGCTCTATAATTAGCCCTCCATTTACAAAGAAAGTACCATTTGCACATATCCCCAAACCTTCTAACCAAAAAATAGAGTTTTATTATGATCCAAATCAATTGATTCCCACACTCAAATGAGGTAACACCAAGATCTTCTACCCAAACCACAAAACCCTCATTCCTAGGTGCATAAGTCTAGGGCTTTTGCCAAAATCACCTCTCCAATCACTTACAGACCCTCTCAGTGGATCTAACACCATCCAAGAATCATATCTTGACCTTATATGCAATAAAATGTGGCCCTCCTTTGGGTAGAACTCTCAGACCTTGAATGGTCCAAGCAACTAGTAACCCTCAATCAACATTTCCTCTTCAACCAGAGAACTCTTCCTCCAATCCCTGCATAAACCTACAACCAAACACTTATGGAACACATATTATACATGTATTAGATCCTCCAAAAATTCACAATAACCATATTAAGTGGTAGGGCCTAGGTCTTCATTGAAACTTCAAACTAAATTGTTGATTGCACCAATACCCTATCTAGGAATAGTCAGAAATCTAATTGCTTTCCTTGTTTTAAAACTTCATAAAAACAATAAAAAATTTCATGGAAATGAGTGTATGTTAATCCAATATAAATATAATACACCTCCAATCACATTTTCATTAAAAAATAATAATTTTAACAACCCACAAAGAGGATTGTCCACTCACGACAGCAACATAATAGTTTGCAAAGAATTTTTTTTAATTAAATCAAAACTTATTTACATTGATTCCTTTCGACCCAAACACTACTAAATACTCTCCTACAATCCTCTCCCTCAATATCATGCACTCACAAGTAAAATAATTATTTCCCAATCAGTTTGTAACTTCCCTTAACCAGTTACAGTCAGTTATGACTGTTTACATTTAGTTTATTGTTTATATTTATTGTCTAGTTGACAACAAGGTTTTCAACTTCAAAGAATCACGTACTTTGACATTTATATTTATTAAAATAAACCTCCTAAAGGTCTTTTAGGACTCCAACCTAAGTCTAAAATCTTAAACCACTCTTAAACCCCATACATAATCCTTTTAGGCCTATTTTGCCATTTTGAGGCAATTTACATTTTTGGGCACTTTACGTGTATTACATCCTTTTTAATGGCTTTATTGGCCATAATAAAAATAATAATGACCTTATATGTTCTTAACCAATCCAAATAACCTAGGTTTAACTTAATCACTCCTAGTGACCCCTAGGTACCCTTATCCCTTACCAATGTCATTTAATGGCTTACAATGCATGGTCCTTCACAAAGGACATAAAATCATTACAAAACATTATTAAATGACCTTTAAGGTCTCTTACAATATCAAATGACCCTTGATGGCCATTTTTTCTTCAACTCCATCCAAGGATCTATTAGTGACCCAGGTATGCCTCT
The DNA here is from genome assembly GCA_027943335.1 of Chamaecyparis obtusa. Lineage (NCBI taxonomy): Eukaryota > Viridiplantae > Streptophyta > Pinopsida > Cupressales > Cupressaceae > Chamaecyparis > Chamaecyparis obtusa. The sequence continues at coordinate 453,984 of BSBK01003948.1, forward strand.
AAGGTTCATGCTCTGTCTTTGGTGCTCCTGCACCATACTCCTCAACTTTGAATACTTTCCAAGTCCTCTTGGAAACCTGAAATAAAACATGTCAGAAAATAAACATTTGATCTTCACTTTGGGTTTATAAAGATCCACTTGAAGGATCCATGGAATCTTAGCATGATGTTTCTCCAACAAGTGCTCAAACACCCATAAAATCTTATTGTCTCCCATGGGAAAAAAGGAAACCTCAATCTAATCCTCATTCTTCATTTCATCCTTATCCTCAAACCAAGAGACTATTGCTGCAATCTTCCACTCTTCATGTTCTTCAATTTTTGAGTCTCTCTTCATAGAGACCAATGCATCTTTCTCATCACGGCTCTCCTCTAGGAAATCCAAACTATATTTAGCATTCATGGCTGCCTCTTTAGCCACACTCATGACCCCATAGGTAGGTTCTTTCACCCCTACTACCACCTCTTGTTGGTCTTCCTCCCCATGTCTTTCTCCTTGACATACCAACAACTCCTTAGTCATCTTGGCTCCCTCTACAACCATGCTATCATGTTTCTCATTCTCATTCTTCACCAAAGGACATACCATTGCCCCTACATGCAAAAAAAAATTAGTTTCAAGCCCCTCAAGACTTGATCCAATGTTACATTGATCAGCAACCTTCTCTTCAATCTCATATTCAATCTATAGAACCTCTTAGCTCCTAGGTTCCTTCACTTCTTCATGGAAAATCTTTTGCTCATCATCTTCATCTTCATCTACTGCTTGCTCCAAGAATAGTTGTATCTTCTCCCACTCCTTAATGCTCTTATCCAAAGCTTCTTCAAGTTTCTTTAAACTTTCTTCTTGGCTTCTATTTTCTTCTTTTCTTCTTCTCTTTCTTCCATCCTCCAAGCACTCCTTGTAAGCATTATATATCTCTCTCTCTCTCTCTGACCTTGTTAAGAACACCTTCCCCATCCTAGGATTCTTCCAGTTTCCAGCCACCACTTTGGAACACAAAAGGAAGATACTTCAACTCTAAGGGTTCAACAAAGGACCTTCAACCTTTTAAATCCTAGAACTTATTGTGCTCTGATACCACTTGATACAGAGGTCCTATGTGGTCTTGTAATCAATCATAACAAGAGGGACCTACATAAGTGTTTCCACAACACCAAACTAGTATTTTCATAGGATCATTCTCCTTGATCCAAGCTACACCATTACTATCAAAGTGCACACATAATGTATTGTGCCACCATAGGATCTAAATATTTTAAATCATCCCAATGTCCCTCAATCCATCCAATGGATTCATCTCAACAAGAAAATCTCCAAACTATCCCTTACTAGTTTCTCACTAGGCCTATTTCCCTAGTAGCCCTGTCAAACTCATTTTTCAAGTATTTCTCTAAAAATTTCCAAAACACTCCAAAATATAAAGGTATATATGGATACCCTTTTGGAATTTTTTAAACATACTTCAAAATCACATATTACTCTTTTGGACCAAATATCCAAACAATTGTTGGTGCTCTGTAATTAGCCCTCCATTTACAAATAAAGTACCATTTTCACATATCCAAAAACCTTCTAACCAAAAAATAGAGTTTTATTATGATCCAAATTAATGGATTCCTAGACTCAAATGAGGTAACACCAAGATCTTCTACCCAAACCACAAAACCCTCATTCCTAGGTGCATAAGACTAAGGCTTTTCCCAAAATCACCTCTCCAATCACTTTCAGACCCTCCTAGTGGATCTAACACCATCTAAGCATCATATCTTGACCTTATATGCAATAAAATGTGGCCCTCTATTGGTTAGAACTCTCAGACCTTGAATGGTCCAAGCAACTAGTAACCCTCAATCAGCATTTCCTCTTCAACCAAATAACTCTTCCTCCAATCCCTGCATACTCCTACAACCAAACACTTATGGAACACATATTATACATGGATTGGCTCCTCCCAAAAGTCACAATAACAATATTAAGTTGGAGGGCCTAGGTCTTCATTGAAACTTGAAACTAAATTGTTGATTGCACCAATACCCTGTCTAGGTCAAACAGTTAGAAATCTGATTTCTTTCCTTTTTTGACAAAGGACTTAAACTCATTAAAAAACATTATTAAATGACCTAAGGTATATTAAAATATAAAATGACCCTTGATGGCCATTTTTTCTTCAACTCCACCCAAGTATCTATCAGTGACCCTGGTATGCCTCCATGGTTCATGCTCTGTCTTTGGTGCTCCTGCACCATTTTCTCTTACACCCTCTTACACCTTTTTACACATGTGTACTTGAAAATTACACATTGACCCATCACATCCCAATTTTCTCACACATGTGTGAGAAAGTCTTGGACTTTTCATGGCTTATGTGTCTCCTTGGTGGCACCTATGTGGATTCCACATAGATGCCACCTCACCCCAGCCCTCCAAAATTCTATAAATAGGAGCCTTACCAAGAGTAATTCATCCATTATTGTTGCATTAGAGTTATCATGCTATAATAGTCTTATAATTCTTGCATTCATATTTTTCTAACTTTTTTGGTATCTACTTGCATTAATAGTAGCATAGTTTTCATAAGTAGATCATAGTTGTTCATTTCCTTTAGAAGGAACTTCATCCACTTTGCATACTTGAGGCTAGTTCTTTATAACTAGTTCTTTATCTCATTCAATGCCATTTTTTTTATATTTGATAGCTTGTATCTTGCATTGATCATATTGATAGTCTTTAGTGGGATTTAGTATATTGTGTTGGGAGAGCACACCCACATACTCTCTAAGAGCTAAAATCAAGTAAACCTTGGGTGCATTTTCTTATTGCTCATCGGAGGTTGTGGAGAAAATTTTCATTTATTTTTCATGTAATCTTCTTTCAATGTTAAGTTTTTATATTTCACTAGCTTATTTCACTAATGTTTGAGTGTTTTATCTTGCTTGCAATAGGTTAGTTTTCCTCGCATACAACTCTTTTTAGTTGGTTATTCATTTGAGCATAGATTGTTCCAATTTATTCCTTGGAGGTTCATTTTTTATGTATTAGCATGTTGATAAAGATTCATGGAAAGATCAAGTCTGGTTTTGAAGATATTAAATTTTTTGTTTTTGTGGGGCGGTACAAAAACTTTGAACTCAATTTTGAAGGCTTTAGAGGCTCTGAAAAGGGGTCAAACTTTCATCGACTGGTGCTTCACAAGTATACAACATAGAGAACTTTGTGCAATTTTTCAAATGGGGTTATAATAGCCAATCATCTCAATAGTTCACACGTTATGATTTTCAGAATTTCTTCCTTCAAGACTTTAGTTTCAATACAGAAAGAGGAGAGAAAAATTACTTAAGGTGGGAAATCAAACTACTGGGTGCCAAAATGGGAAAATTTCATTTTGAGAATATTCTTAGGTGGATAATTGTGTTACTGAAATAGGGCAAAAGGGGGATTTTAGGGTTTAGTTCCAGAAGTGTAGATGGTGGCGCTGTCTTACAGATTATTGTAATGAAAATTCCCATGTAGTTGTAGCATGTTGTTTTTCTTTATAAATTGTAATGTCATTTCATTAAGGGTAATAGAAATAAAATGTTTATATTCTTGTCAATAATATGTTCTTACAATTTTTCTATTTATTTCTTTGTTTTGTTGTGTGTGTTTGGTTAAATAAGGGGAGTACCCTTCATCAAGTGGTATCAGATCATAAGTTGAGTGTGTAGATAGATCAATGAACATGTGGTAGTTTGCACCAAGATTATGGTTGTGGGTCTAAGAGATAAGTATAGAAGATGCCTCCATGAAGGAATCATGATGGCAGAATCATGAGTGTGATTATAGAAGAGGATTTTAGAGCCCTCCATAGGCATGTGCAAGAACTAAAAGAAGAATTTCTTAAAAGAACTAATATTAGGGAAAGAGGTGCAAGTGAGGATGAATCTGAAGAAGGAAAATTTGAAGAAGAGAAAGAAATGGCTAGGGATCCTGATGAAGCTAGGTTTTTTAGGACCATTTCCAAGATTGGAAAGAGGCCCAAGATTGAAGTTTCTACATTTTTTGGAAATATTAATCCATAAAATTTGATCAATTGGATAAATTGTATGGAGGAGTACTTTGAGATTAAGGAAATAGAAGATCTCAAGAGGGTCAAATTTGCAAAGGTCAAATTGAAAGGTTGTGCTAAAATTTAGTGGAAAGAGGATCATCTTGAGAAATAGAAGAGGGAATAAGAATATAACAAGGTGGGACCAAATGGTGGAAAAATTGAAGAGATAGTTCATTTCTATTGATTATGAGCTTGATTTACTAAATAAAATGCAAGGGTTGAAGAAAGCAAGAAAATATGACCAGGATTATACAGAGGTGTTCTATCATGTTCTTATCAAAAGGGGTCACTCTAAAGCTAATAAGGAGAATTTTTTTTGTTAATTAAATGGGTTGAGACCGAGTATTAAAGAAGACATGATAATGGTAAAAATGTCTACCATTGAATATGCATATCAATTTTCTTTAAAGGTAGAAAAAAAATTGAACAAGAAGTTTGAGAGTAGACAAACTGGAAGAGGTCGTGGTGGAAATCCTGGTGGATAGTCTTATGGAGATTGAAATGAAGATTAGAAGATGAATGGTGACTCTATAAGTAGTCATAATCAGAGGGAAAATAATTCTTATCATCCTTGTGATCAAAATAATAAATAAAAAAGAGAAAGAGGAAGAGGGAAAGAGCTAGGAAGAGGAGGTTTTTGTGCCCGGACATATTTCCATTGTGGAAAAGAACATATATCTTATGAGTGTCCCCAACATCAAGGGAGAAGAAATAGAAGACAAAAGGAAAATGTGCTAGTTTCACATGTAGATGAAGTTTCCAAGTTATCACATTTTGAAGATGTTGAAAGAGGAGAGGTCCTTGTCATTAGAAGAACCTTGCTAAATCATGAGAAGGAACTTCAGAAAAGGAAGAATTTGTTTTGCACAAGGTGTAAGTATAATGCTAAAGTATGCAATATCATTGTTGAAATTGGTAGTACTGATAAAAAAAATTTAGAAGAAATGGTTGATAAATTAAAGTTAGAGATAAGAAAACATTTGAATCCCTATTGGATTGCTTCTTTGCAGAAGGATCACAAGGATTTAGTCAATGAATAATTTCTAGTAAATTTCAAAATAGGAAACTATAATGATGAGGTATTATTTGATATTATGGTTGTGGATTCTTGTAATCTATTATTAGGGAGATTGATGCAAGGAAGGGTGGGATGAAGGGCCAAAAGGCACACCTTAATCACAACCCCCTTGCAGAGATCACACATGCAAATACAAAATAGGGAGAGAGAGAGAGAGAGAGAGAGAATGCAGAAGATCATCATTATTCATCAAATAACCTCATACATGTTGAGCTATAACGCCTTCCCATTTATAGCCAATTACATTCAGATTCAATTACAATAGTCCTCCAACATGCGAGGATTCATCCTTCAAAAACTATCTTCTATCTTCTAAACTGATCTTCTACTTATGCCTCCTCCAAAAACTATGAACAACAACTATATTTATACAAGAGACTACCAAAACAAGTCATCCTTAAGATCCATCATTGGAGAAACAAATGACCAGATCTAGGTTTACACATGCTTCCCAATGATCGATACCAACATTAACTCCATGACCAAAATTCAATGCACAAGTCATCCTCAATAAAAAATCAAAATAAACCACTCGGTAAGAAAAGTTACCGAGCACCAGGAAATAACTCGGCAAATTAACCGAACAACTAGATCAAATAAGGAACCAAGCAACTACTGAGCCAACTCGGTCAAGGAAGGAACCGAGCAACTATCAAGCACACTGAACAACTCAAACTATTTTTGGTGACATAGGATTGCTAAGAACCCGAGATGCTCCTACATCAAACACCCGGGGTTGTTTGAAATGATTCTTTGAATCATGAAACAAGTACAACCCGCACCAAATCCAACTAATATTATGAAATCTATGAACTTTCTTCAATCAATCTGTTCTTCCATTTTACCAGATACTCCATGTATTATTTTCCTCTCGTGCTTCTACCAACTCTTTGTTCCAAGATATGTTCAACTTCTTATATCTTCTTCTTTGGATAATCATTTCATACTGTCATGTCTTCATCAGGTTCATAATACTCAAACAAATTTGCAATGTTTAATATAGGTGATATATCCATGTCATCAGGTAACTCAATCTCATAAGCATTTCCATTGTCAAATTTCCTCAATATCTTGCAATGACCAAATTTCTTCATTTTCAACTTCCCATATGTTCCAATAGGAAATCTACCCTTCTTCAAATGAACCATAACTTCATCCCCAACTATAAAAGTCTTATGTCTCCTTGGTCTATCTTCTCTATTTTTGTATTTCTGATTACTACTCTCCAATTTATGTTTCACTTCCTCATGCAATGTCTTCATGAACTCAACAAACTTTTCTCCTTCAGCACTTCTCTTTTCTTCACTAGCAATATCCTTTAAATCTGATATACCTCTCGGTTGTATGCCATTAACAATCTCAAAAGGTGTTTTTCTAGTAGTCCTATTCACTGAATTATTGTATGCAAAATCTTCTTGTGCCAACATAGAATCCCAATTACTCAATTTATCTCCAACTAAACATCTCAAAATATTACCCAAACTTCTATTCACAACCTTTGTTTGTCCATCAGTCTATGGGTGAAATGTAGAACTATACCTCAACTCAGTGCCCAACTTTTTCTAAAGAGTCTTCCAAAAGCATCCAAAAAACTTACTATCTCGGTTAGAGATTATACTGCTCGGCAATCCATGTAATCTGTTAATTTCCTTAAAGAAAAGATATGTTATATGCACTACATCTGATGTCTTTTTGCAGGGTATAAAATGTGCCATCTTAGAAAATCTATCTATAACAAAAAATATAGAATCATTACCTCTTACTATCTTTGGTAAGCCGAGAACAAAATCTATACTGATATCAATCCAAGGTTTCTCAAGAATAGAAATCGGTATATAAAATCTAGTATTCTAACTTACTCCCTTTGCAACTTGACAAATTCTACAAGTTTCCACAAATTTCTGAACATCCTTATACAACTGTGGCCAAAAGTATTTCACCTTAAGAAAATTCATTGTCTTGTCAATGCCAAAATGTCCAGCTAAACCACTACTATTTTTCTCCTTTATCAAATTAGTTCTCATTGATCCTCTCGGTATACACAACTAAATACCTTTAAACAACATACCTTCTTGAATGAAATAATCTTCCCATTTAGTACTCGGTTGATCATGAATAGGTGCTCTACACTTCCTCCATGGCTCAGAAAAATCAGGATCAGTTTCATACAAACCTTTCATGTCATCGAAACTAAGAACTTCAATTCTCATCTCGGTCATCAAAGATCTTCTTCTACTCAATGCATCAACAACTCAGTTAGTGAATCCACTCTTATATTTTATCGCAAATGTATAACTCTGCAAATATTCAACCCATTTCATATGTATTTGATTCAACTTATTCTGACTACCCAAATATTGTAAAGCCTTATGATCAATATACACCACAAATTCACTCGGTATAAAATAATGTCTCCATTTATTTAGGGCTTGAACAATAGCATATAACTCTTGATCATACACAAAATATTTCCTTTTTGCATCATTCAATTTCTCACTAAAGAAAGAAATAGGTTTACCTTCTTGACTCAAAATAGCTCCTATTGCACTACCACTTGCATCACATTCAACTTGAAATACCTTATTGAAATCAGGTAAAGCTAACATAGGTAATTCAACAACCTTTTGCTTCAAATTCTCAAAACTTTATTAGCTCCATGTGTCCACTTGAATTCTCTTTTATTTCCCCTCATAGTCTTATTCATAGCATTACAAATTGAACTAAAATTCCTAATAAACTTTTAGTAAAAACTTGCTAAACCATGAAATGATCTTACCTCACTAGCATTTTCAAGTGTAGGCCAATTCAAAATAGCTTCAACCTTTTCAGGATCCATTTTCAAACCATCGACTGAAATCAAAAATACCAAATACACAATTTCATCTTTCATGAATGGACACTTTTTCAGATTAATCAAAAACTTTTCTTCTTTCAACTTCTACAATACTTGTTTAATGTGCAACAAATGCTCTTCTCTGGTCTTACTGAATATCAAAATGTCATCTAGATATACAATAAAAAATTTACCCAAAAATTTCTTCAAAACCTCATTCATCAATCTCATTAAAGTACTCGATGCATTAGTTAAACCAAAAGGCATAGCCAACCACTCATACAAACCTTCTCTTGTTTTAAAAGCAGTCTTCTACTCATCACCTTCTCTAATTCTTATCTGATGATATCCAATTTTCAAATCAATTTTGGTAACATACTTTGCTCCAGTAAAACTATCCATTATTTCATCCATTCTCGATATAGGAAACCTATACTTCACTGTTATCTTGTTGATTTCTCTGGAATCAGTACACATTCTCCATTCTCCATTCTTCTTAGGTGCCAATATAGTTGGTACTACACATGGACTTAGACTTTCTCGAATCAAACCTTTCTGTAACAATTCTTGGATTTGTCGGTTCAATTCCTAATTCTCAGTAGGTGTTAACTGATGTGGTGCCTTATTCGGTAAAATAGCTCGATCTAGGGATCAAATCCATGCAATGATCAATGCTTCTCTTAGGTGGAAAACCATCAGGTACATTATCATAAATGATCTCTCCGTGCTTGGTGATTATCTTATCAATCTCTTCAGGGATGTTATCCACTATTTTCTCACTCGGTTTGTTAGGAATCATAGCAAAACACACATGATTATTCTTTAAACCCTTAACAAATTGTCTTCCTTCCATCAAACATTTTTTCACAGATGTACAAACACTACTAACGGGTTCTTCAATCAAAGGCAACAAGATTTTCTTTCTCCCATCAGCCCAGATAGTATATTTATGCAATCTCCCATCATACATAGCATGTCTATCATATTGCCAAGGTCTACCCAACAAAATATGACAACAATCCATAGGCATGATATCACATAACACCTTATCATAGTACTTCCGAATTTTAAAATTCACATAACATTGTTCACTTACCAATAGTGTATGCTCATCCTTGATCCATGAAATCTAATAGGGTATTAGTTGTTTCAACCATTCCAACTGCAACTTTGCAACCATTTCCTCATATGCTAAATTCTTCGAGCTTCCACTATCAATGATTACCTTCCACACTTCATCATAAACTCTGCATCTAGTCTTGAACAAAATTTTCCTTACCAGATCTTCCTTATTACTTTCATTCCAAAGTTCTCTCCTAACCATCAAGTTCTTTTCTTTCTCAGGTTCATTTCGTGAGTCTTCTTGCACCAAAGCATTTCTACTACTACTGACCTTCTTACTTGCATGTGTACACTCAAATGACCTATGTAATTCTTCTCCACAATTGTAATAAGTTCCTCAAAATCCATCTCTACTATAACCACCTCGGTAGTTACTACTTCTTCTTTTGGAAGAACTTTCACCTTTCCACTCGGTCTTGCCTTTATCCAGCTTTTCTTTATCTTGATCAAATCTATTGTTTTCACCATAGGATCTACCTCTTCCTCTAGGGAATCTACCACCTCTTCCTCTCTATCTCTCCTCATGTCATTTTTTCAATTTCTCCTCAGCTTTCAAGGTAGACCAATAAGCTTCCTCAATGTTTTCTAACTTAACCAAACATATTTCCCCTTGGATGGAAACTCTTAACCCATTCAGGTACCTGAAAATTCTTTCCACTTCATCTTTAACATGTCTAGATCTGATATCTAATTCATAGAATTCATCAGTATAATATTTTACCGATCTATATTTCTATCTCAAACTTTGCATTCACCTAACTAGGTTAATCTGATAATCACATGGTAAGAACTTTCCTTTAAAATTATTCACCATCTTATTCCATACCTTGATTTTATCTCTACCTTTCCTTTTTCTATCCAACTGCATATGTTCCCACCATAAGGATGCATGGATTTTCAATTTTTTGCTTGCAATCTTAACCTTCTTTTCCTCAAGAACATTTTCATACTCAAAATACTTCTCCATCTCAATGATCCAATCCATCAATTCATCTAAATCTAGCTTTCCACTGTACTCGGGAGGATTGAAATGTGGTGTAGATTTTAGATTTGTCAATGCCTTCAACAATCTTTCCTCACCTTGATCCATCATAGGTGCAGGTTCTGCTTCACCTTGCTCCTCTTCAATTTCTTCATCACTAACATCTTCAGGATGTCTTCCTTGGCGTTGGGTTGTCTCAACATCTTCTAACCTAGTAGAAATTTGTCTTAACATATTTTCCAATCTTGGATTTGCATCTCACCTCCCATGAACCATCTTGAAAACCCTTTGCAATTGTAGGTCAGATCACAATTTTCTACCCCACAATAAATATCAACTAGGGGTTAACAAGAATGAACCCTTAACCTAGATCGCAAATCTAGATCCAGATCTCAACCTCTCTCTAATACCACTTAATGCAAGGCAGGGCAGGATGGAGGGCCAAAAGGCACACCTTAATCACAACCTCCTTGCAGAGATCACACCCGTGGAAGAAAATACACAACAAGAGGAGAGAGAATGTAGAAGATCATCATTATTCATCAAATAACCTCATACATGTCAGGTTGTAAGGCCTTCCTGATTATGGTCAATTACATTCAGATTCAATTACAAAATTCCTCCAACATGCTAGGATTCATCCTTCAGAAGCTATCTTTTATCTTCTAAACTGATCTACTACTACTGATCTGCTACAGATGCCTCCTCCAAAAACTATGAACAACAACTACATTATACAAGAGACTACTGAAACAAGTCAGCCTTCAAATCCATCATTGGAGAAAGAAATGACTAGATCTAGGTCCACATGCTTCCCAATGATCAATACCAACATTAACTCCATGACCAAAATTAAATGCACAAGTCGGCCTCAACTAGAAATCAAAATAAAGCACTCAGTAAGCAAGGTTACCGAGCGCTAGGAAATAACTCAGCAAATTAACTGAACAACTCGGTCAAAGAAGGAACCGAGAAACTATCGAGCCAACTCGATCAAGGAAGGAACGGAGCAACTACCAAGCACACTGAACAACTCAAACTATTTTTGGTGATACGGGATTGCTAAGAACCCAAGATGCTCTTGCATCAGAGACCATGTAAATTAGAGCACCATAAATTACATGATGGGTATGAAAATACCTATTCATTGACAAAGGATGGAGTCTAACACAAGCTAAAGCCATTTAAGGAAACAAAGGAAAATGTATGTAGTAATGCCAAAATATGTTTAGTTGATGGAAGGAAGTTTCTAGAATGCATGAAGTATGAACATATGTGTTTTTGTTTAATTCTAAGAGTTGATAAAGAGGAATTAGAGGATGTACATGTGGAAGTTGCAGACTTATTGGATGAGTTTTAGGATATTTTATCTGATGGATTGCCACCAATAATATATATTAGTCATCAAATGGACTTGATTCCTGGAGCCAATTTTTTTAATAAGGCATCCCATTGGATGACTCCAGCTGAGAGTGAAGAATTACAAAGACCAATATTGTAGGAGTTGTTACAAAAGGGGTTGATTCAAGAGAGTTTGAGACCATGTTTTATACCAAAAGTACTATCACCATAGAAAAATAGAGAATGAAGGATATGTATAGATTCTTGGGCTATCAATAAGATTACTATTAAGAATATATTTTCCTTGCCAATGATATATGATATTATCGATTGCTTGAGTGGAGCTAAGTACTTCACAAAGATAGATCTGAAGAATAAATATCACTAGATCTTGATTAGAGAAGGAGATTAATGGAAGACAACTTTCAAGAAAAAGGAGGTCTTGTGTGAGTGGTTAGTCATGCCTTTTTGTCTAACCAATGCATCGAGCACATTCATGTGGCTCATGAACAAGGTATTGAAATAATTTCTAAGTAAATTTTTTATTCTTTACTTGGGTGATATTTTTATCTTCAATAAGACATTAGAGGAGCATATAATGCATATTTGTTACATGGTATTTGAGAAGTTAAGGGAAAAAAAGTTGTTGATTAAGTTGAATAAGTGCAGTTTTGTGAAGGAGTTAGTGTACCTAGGATTTTCTATCTCAACAAATGGTCTTAAAATGGACCCAGAGAAAGTGAAGGATATCCTTGGATGGCATAATCCAAAGAGTGCTACTAAGGTAATATATTTTCATGGTTTGGCTAACTTTTATAGAAATTTTATCAAAAATTTCAATAGTATATGTCGACCCTTGACTAAAACTTATATGAGAGGGGATAGAAAAGAGTTTAAGTGGACTGTAGGGGAAGCAAAAAATTTTGATTTATTGAAGAGAAAAGTTATACATAAGCCTATTTTGACACTTCCATATTTTAATAAGGCATTTCAAATAGAATATGATGCTAGTGTCAATGCCATTGGAGTTGTTTTGAGTCAGGAAGGTAAACCCATTGCTTATTGTATCGTCTTAAAATGGAAGCACTTCCATGATAAGAGTGTTTATCCCTCCGAGTAGGTGTTTTGGGATCATGTCGAACACCTTGAATGGGTCTCTGAATTTGATCTGGCTTTTCCCCCCTATTTTCCACTTCTTTTATGCACTTGATTCCTTCATTCTAGGTGAAATTAGGGTTAGGATCCCGAGGATTATCCTTAATTTCCTTTTTCTATGGCTTTATTTTCTAGGTAGAACTTACAAATAGGTCCTCCTAGCCTTTATCATGTTCATCATAGGATTTTTTACCTCTCCCTAGCACTCTACCCTATTCTGACATCATTTCTAGGTCTCCGGGCACCCCCGGGACCTCCTATTTCTCACTCTAACTAAGACCCTGAGATCTATGACCTCAAGGTCAATGATGACCTTGAGGGGTCAATGATGAACTTGAGGGGTCAATGAAAAACTTGAGGGTCAAGGATGACCTCATCCCTAATGTAGGTTAGGGTCAACCTCATCCTTGACCCTAGGTTCAAGTTTCAAGGTCCCGTGATCTCTGGATGTCCAGTTTCAGAAAGAATTGTTTTCTCTCTTTCGGGTCGGCTATTTTGGTCTCTGAAATGGTAAAATCTTAAATTATATTTAATTTAGGTCCATTCCTAAAAGTTTGAGGCCTAATTTGAATTTAATTCCCCAAGGTGGTACCTCTATAGGATTGTGCCCTAGATCAAAATAAAAGGAAGCCTTCCTCTCTCATTTTCTCCATCAAGTTTTGTGAGAAGATCTCTACATCAAGTTTTGCAATCTCATCTCTCAAGATCTCAAGAAAGATCAAGAAATAATTTCATCAATCATTTTCAAGGAATCATTCAAGTCTTCTTCTTCATTCAAGTTCTCCATTGAAGATCAAGGATTCAAGCATTCAAACCTTTGAAGGGATTTGGTTCAAGCATTCAAAATTCATCATTCAAAACCCTAGATCTAGCCATTATGGTGGTGTGATCTTCCTTCAAGATATTTTGTTCATCTTCAAGATCTATTCATTCTTCCCTCAAGGTGGATTCCAAGCATACAAACATGGAGGTTTAGATTTACATTTGTTAGTGTTGATTCCAAGCTTTCATATTAACATACTTGATTACATTTCAAATACAATTGCATATCTATTGAATTACATAGCTTCATTGTTAGATCTACTTCTACTACTTGCTATCATTTCCATTTCAATTTCAATATTAAGGTTGATTCCAAACCAGGGTTTGACCAAGGCAAACCCCCCAAACAAATAACAAAAACTCTCTTTTTCTTCCAAGTACAGGTGCGGAACTGCGGATCTGAGCTTGGATTTGGATACCCTTTTTGATGAACTTTCAGGATTTGCGAACAAAGTCAAAGTCGACCTTCAAAATATTAATGTATCCTTTGACCTTTTATTAGGGTCAAAGACTACCTACTGTCAGAAAGATAAAAGTTTTCTGGGTTTTCTTCATCTTGGCATTTCCAGTCGGAAACAGGTTGCAGAATTGCCTGAAACTATACACAAACACCCAAAAATAGGTATTTCCAAATTAATTTCATCATGAAGTATGTATCTTATTTTATTTGATTTCAAGCATTTCTAGATTTACATTATTCCCCTTATAATTCAAATCTATGTGTAAAATATTGGCTTTGGGGTCTCTTTTATGTGCAAACCATTGTTCTAAGACCCCATCCATATTTTATACCATACATTTTGGTGAACCCGACAAGCTTACCCCCTATATTTTGTGGAATTAGATGCCCTATTATGTTTTTTGTATCTTGTGTGTTCACCTTTATACTATTCATTTTGGTGAACCCACGATAGACAACTCTTTCTTTTGTGGTGTTAGATTTACATTTTATGTTAGATCTTACATGCATATAAATTTCTTATCTTTGGTGGAATTAAATGCCCTATTATGTTTGATTTTCATTTGAATGCATTTGGATATATCTAGATCTATTTTCTATACATTTCTTTATTTTTCATCATGTTGCAAAAGTTATCTCAAGTGTTTTTCAAGTGCTTTATTGAACCTTTGGATGGGGATGTTGATTTTTCTCTTCCTCATGACACCATTATGAATGAATCTACTTTTTGGAATGAACACTTGGATAAAGACATTGATTTATCCCCTCTTCATGAAGAATCTTTGAGACAAGTGTTAGAATAACTAAGAGGGGGGGGGGGGAATTAGTTATCCAGTGTCCCAAAACAAAATGTATAATTCAAAACTATTTCTTCAATTTTTGCTCATCAGTAAACAATAGTTACTTTCACTATCTATGCTTTTATCAATTACCAGTCAAATACTATAACAGTTACCGATCAAATCTAACATGTAACATGTAAAGAATGATAACACAAAAATATCCCAATCAACACATAACACAAGAGATTTAATGTGGAAACTCTGTAAAGGGAAAAACCACCTAGGACCGAAAACCCAAAATTGTTCACTCTTTTGAAGTGAGGTCGGTTAAGACCCAACCCTATTAAAGGTTTACAAACACACTATCAGGTGTGACTTTGTTAGAGGATTTTAGACTTGAAGTTATCATCCAACCAGCATTCACTATGGGGTTGATAGGATAACAATGTTCATTCTATGAATGATACATCATAAGACTTTCAGAGTCCACTCGGTTAAGAGATTTTGACTATATACAATGGTTAAATATGTAACAGCAAATGATCTACCTTAATACAACTTCAATTGTAGATTACAGATCAATATTCAGTCCATACAAATCCTTCTGACCAATATTTCACTTCAGATTCAATACTATATCAACTTACTATCTGTCAGTAATTGTTCTTTGTAGCTCGGTAATTTTTCTGCAGCTTAGTTCTTACTAACTAGTATGATCAGAATGCATGAAAACCTTGTTCACGTGATATTCCTGCAGCTTCTACTTCTTTCGGCATCATTTCATAAAGAAATTTTGTTCTCTTATATAGACGGGTAAATTTTTTTCTTCTCCACCATCATATTTTGCCGCTTAACCACATTCATAGATTTTGCTACTTCAAACTTTCTCGGCACTTGTGTCAATAATGTGTTTGATTCTCATCCTTTAGATCTTTCCTAAATTTCATCAGCCATCGATTTGTGTAACAAACATTATCTGTTACCTCGATGTTATACTCTTGCCAGCTTATCACTTATCGGCTAAACTACTCATTTAGTTCATTCTATTTTGCTCGATTAACAAAGAAATGCATCGGTGAACACTGCTTAGTTAATACTGTGATCAGTATATACTACACTTCGTTAGTGTATACTAGAATTGCTTCATTTACCGACAACACTACTTTGTGTCTTTCAGCTCTATACTTCATCATAGATGAATGCAACATAATAAAGTCAATATCATCAAGTCATGGACTCATCAAAAAGTTACTCAATGTGTTCCTTATCCTCATTTGTCATGTACATCTTTCTCATGTAGATTTCTCTATTCTTCAAATGTCTCGGTATAGTAACTTACAAGATAAGTGCTATCAAACTAGTTGACATCAATGACAACATAATACTAATTTAATCATATTACATATCTAATAAACAACTCCGCAGTGATCTTTGATCACAGATTCTTCAATCAGATTCCAAATTAATTTTAGTCCAACAATCTCTCCCTTTGGCATTGATGGCAACTCAAGTAATATGAAATATACCATACACATACCAAACATACATTCTACAACTTTGTAAACAAAATGTTGTAAGTCAAATAGACTTAATATGTTTAATCACTACGTTACTAAATCAGCATTAGATAATACAGCTTTACCATTCTGTAGTTGTGTTCTTTTCAGTTCTCTTGTTCTTGCTTCTATTACTTGTAACTGATCTTCAATAGTCTATCTCATTCAGATTGTCTCTCCCTTAGATAATTCTTGTCGGTGCTTGTTCCTTTTCATACCTTTTTTCTTGTTCCTTTTCATATTATTTATCTCTCCCTTTGATAGCAATGCCAAAGAAACAAATAAACAAACAATTTTGTCTTCCTTTGTATCTTTGTATACTGATATCCCAATCGGTTCAAGTTATTCAAACTTAATCACAACCTTGAACGTGATTCAAAGTGTGAACTATGCTGCATCAACATGAATGATCTTCTGATAAAAGTAGGCTGATGCAACATCTAGATCACCTTAGTGACCAATAGACAAGGGATGGACCCCAAGTCCAATCCTCAAGTATTCAAATGTGTCCTTCGGTAGAGGCTTTGTAAAAATATCTGCAAGTTGTTCTTTAGATGTGACAAATTCTAACTTCACTTTCTTTTCTTGCACTTGTTCTCTTAAGTAATGATACTTAATAGATATATGATTTTTCTTAGAGTGCATAATAGGTTTCTTTGAAATATTAATAGCACTAGTGTTGTCACAATATATAATCACCGAGTCAGTGATTACCTCATTCATTCCTTCCAACACTTGCTTGATATATGCAATGTTTCAATAGTTAGTAGCAATAGCAACATACTCTGCTTCAGCTGTAGACTGAGAAATACAAACCTTCTTTTTACTTGTCCAGGTTACAAGCTTTTCACCAAAGAAAAATGCTCCTCTGGTGGTGCTTTTTCTATCATCCACATTTCTAGCCCAATCAGCATCAGTGTAAACTTTTAGTTCAAACTTCCCTTCCTTAGGATACCATAATCCATAATTCTCTATTTTCTTCAGGTATCTTAAGATCATTTTTGTAGCTATCATGTGTGATTCTCTAGGATTAGAAAAAAATCTTGCAACAATACCCACAACATGTGCTATATCTGGTCTACTATGAACTATGTACATTAACTTACCAATCATGGATCGATAAAGTATCTGATTTACCTCTACAGTTTCATCTTCCTTTGTCAATTTGCATCCAGTAGCCATCGGTGTTCCCACAAGTTTAGCATCTTCCATGTCAAATGTCTTCAGTACTTCCTTTATGTATTTAGATTGTGTGATGAATATCCCATCACTCTGCTGAATCACTTGTAGTCCAAGAAAAAACTTAATCTCTCTGAACATAGACATTTCAAATTCCTTTTGCATTTCATCAGAAAATGCCTTGTAGACAAGATTTGAGCCTCCAAAAATAATGTCATCAACAAATATTTCAGCAATGATAATAGTATCATTAGTATCACCTTTCATATACAGATTGTTGTTTTCACTTGTTTCAACAAATCCAATACTTAACAAGTAAGTATGCACTCTTTCATACCATGCTCTCGGTGCTTGCTTCAAACTATATAAAGCTTTATGTAATCTACATAGCATGTCTTTATTGTCGGGATCAACAAATCCTTCAAGTTGTTCGATGTAGACCTTTTCTTCAAGTATACCATTTAAAAATACTGACTTCACATCCATTTGATATAATTTGAATTTCTTGTATGCAGCATATGCGAGTAGCATTCTAACTCCTTCCAATCTAGCAATAGGTGCAAATGTTTCACCATAGTCAATGCCTTCTTCCTGTGCATATCCCTTGCATACCAATCTAGCTTTATTTTTTGTGACTTCACCATTTTCATTCAATTTTTTCCTGTATATCCACTTAGTACTGATAACATTCTTATCTTTTGGTCGAGGTACTAAGGACCAGGTTTTGTTCTTCTCTATTTTCTCTATTTCCTCCTTCATTGTATTAACCCATTCTTCATTCTCTAATGCAACTTTCATAGTTTTAGGTTCAAATTCACAAATTAGACATGTACCTTATCTTTCTTTTCTTCTAGTCTGCATTCCAGCATGTCTGTCTCCAATGATTTGTGTTTCAGGATGATTTCATCTGATAAAACTAGCTAGAACTTGGTTTCTCCTTTCTTGCTCATCCTATTTAGGGTCATTTCCTTGATCGGTAGCTCCATCTTGTTCCTTGGTTTGTGTTGCCTGTTGTCCTACATTGTTTCCCTATTAACCGGTTGTTACAGCTTGCGGCGTCGGTAGATACTCTGGATGTTCAATGTAAGTGAATCTACCATAGTCTTCCAATTCCTTTGTACTTTCCTCTGTGTTCTTATCATCAAACTCATCAACATGAACATTAGTACTTTCAACTATCTTATTTGTAACCTTCTTCAAACATTTATATGCTTTACTTGTAGTGGAATATCCCAGAAATATCCCTTCATCTCCTTTAGAATCAAATTTTCCATTTCTCTCATCTTTCAAAATAAAGCATTTACTTCCAAAAATTCTGAAATAACTTACAGTAGGTTTGTGTCCAAACTATAGCTCATAAGGTGTTCGGTTGGAGACCTTCTTCAGTTGTACTTGATTAAGAACATACATAGTTGTACTGATAGCTTCCCTCCAATATGTTTGAGAAACATTCTTATGTATCATCAATGTTCTAGCACAGTCAATTATAGACCTGTTCCTCCTTTTAGCAATGCCATTTTGCTGAGGTGTCCTTGGTGCAGAGACCTATCTTTTAATTCCATGCTCATTACAGAAATTAGTAAATTCATCAGAGATAAATTCACCTCCTCTATCATATCTTAAGCATTTTATTTCTTTTCCAGTTTCTTTCTCTACCTTAGCTTTGTACCACTTAAACATTTTGAAAGCTTTAGATTTCTCTTTTAGAAACATAACAGTCATCAGTCTAGTATAGTCATCAACAAAAAGAATAAAATATCTATCACTAGAACAACTCTGAGTTCTCATAGGACCACATAGGTCGGTATGAACCAACTCAAGTATCTTCTTTGTTGAGTAGTCTTTGCTTTTAAAACTAGACTTAGTTATCTTACCTTTCTGACATTCATGGCACATGGCATGATCAGGTTTTGTTAAGTTAGGCAATCCTCTAACTCTTTTATTTTTACTAATCTTGATCATGTTGTCAAAGTTCACATGGCATAACCTTTTGTGCCACAACCAAACATCTTCATCCTTTATTAACAAACAAGAAGACTGATCCATATCAAGATAGAATAGATTACCTCTAGATTGTGTACTAGTTCTGACAAGTCTTCCTTCATCATCATAGATCTTCACCTTTTTTCTCTCAAAAGCCAGTCGGTGGCCTGAATTGTTTAGTTGAGCCACACTTAATAGATTATAGTTCAGTCCATCTACCCAATATGCATTTTCACATTGTATTTTTTCATTGATCATCAGTGAGCCTTTACCTCTTACCATACAAGGTTCATCATTTCCCATTCTCACAGATCCTCCATTATATTCAACAAGATGATCAAACTTCTCTACATCACCAGTCATATGATGTGTATAGCCACTATCTATGATCCATGTATCATTTATGCTTACTTTAGAGATCAGTCCTATCTCTTCATGTTTCTCTTCCTCCTCTAAGTCATCTTTCATAGCAACACATACAACTTCTATATCATCTTCAGAATCAGATTTAGTTTCAATATCTTCAGCTATGTAACATACCTTTTTTCCTTTTTCATCTCAGTTGTCTCTATTTTTGTGTCGGTAGCCTCTATTGACTCTTCTCCCATAGCTTCCTTCAGATCAGTCTTTGGATCTATCATCATCTTTCTTCTGAGGACATCTAGCAGTGATGTGACTGACTTCTTTACAATTAAAGCATGCCAAAGGTAGCTTACCTCTGTACCTTCCTTTTCCTTTGGGCAATCTTCTGGCCATAAGAGCTTCAAGCTCATCAAGTTCATCATCAGTATTGTCATCACTATCATAATTCTTACTATTCCTACTAGACTTTCCAATCTTCAAAGAAGACATGAAAGAGGATTCAATAGAAGGAACAACACTGTTATCAAAGTTGTTTAATTCAAAAGTTGTAAGTTTACCAATCAGAGTGTCAAGAGTAAGGTTGGATGTAGCTCTTGTTTCATGAATTGCAGAAATCTTGATTGCATAAAATGGTAGCAAAGTTCTAAGAATCTTGCTTATCACTGTTTCATCATCAATCACTCCATCAGATGCTCTAATAGCATGTACTACCTCTTTTAGTCTATTTGAGTTTTGTACAATGTTCTCACCTTCTTTCATTCTCATATTATCAAATCTGCCTCTCAAACTTTCAGCTCGAGCTCTTTTGACATTTAGATCTCCACTGTATGTTAGTGTTAACTTATCCCACATTTCTTTAGTAGTCATGCATGTCTTAATATCTTCAAATTCAACGTTGGTATAGGTAGCAACAAGTTCCATCATAGTAACATTGTGTTCATGCTTTTCCTTCATTTGATTAAGAGTTAAGGGACCAATGGCCAATTATATGTAGCCATTCTCCATCAGATCTAGTGCAGAGTTCCCAATTCCAGATATGTGTAGCTTCATCCGGCTTTGTCATACTGTGAAGTTCTCTTTGTTCAGTTTCAGTACTTCCCTCTTATACATCTTGAGACCTTTATGCTTAAGTCTTTAAAACTTCATTCTAAGCAACCACTGCTCTGATACCAATTGTTAGAATAACTAAGAGGGGGGGAGGAATTAGTTATTCAGTGTCCCAAAACAAAATGTATAATTCAAAACTATTTCTTCAATTTTTGCTCGTCGGTAAACAATAATTACTTTCACTGTTTGTGATTTTACCGATTACCAGTCAAATACTATAACAATTACCAATCAAATCTAACATGTAAAGAATGATAACAAACAAATATCACAATTAACACATAACACAAGAGATTTAACGTGGAAACCCTGTAAAGGGAAAAACCACCCGAGACTGGCAACCCAAAATTGTTCACTCTTCTGAAGTGAGGTCAGTTAAGACCCAACCTTGTTAAAGGTTTACAAACACACTGTCAGGTGTGACCTTGTTAGAGGATTTTAGACTAGAAGTTATCATCCAACCAGCATTCACTATGGGGTTGATAGGATAACAATGTTCATTCTATGAATGATACATCATAAGACTTTCAGAGTCCACTCGGTTAAGAGATTTTGACTGTATACAATGGTTAAATATGTAACGGCAAATGATCTACCTTAATACAGCTTCAATTGCAGATTACAGATCAATATTCAGTCCATACAAATCCTTCTGACCAATATTTCACTTCAGATTCAATACTATATCAACTTACTATCTGTCGGTAATTGCTCTTTGTAGCTTGGTAATTGTTCTACAGCTTGGTTTTTACTAACTAGTATGATTAGAATGCATGAAAACCTTGTTCACGTGATATTCCTGTAGCTTCTACTTCTTCTGGCATCATTTCATAAAGAAATTATGTTCTCTTATATAGACGGGTAAATCATTTTCTTCTCCACCATCATATTTTTCCGCTTAACCACATTCATAGATTTTGCTACTTCAAACTTTCTCAGCACTTGTGTCAATAGCATGTTTGATTCTCATCCTTTAGATCTTTCCTGAATTTTGTCAGCCATCGATCTGTGTAACAAACATTATCTGTTACCTCGATGTTATACTCTTGCCAGCTCATCAATCTTATTAGCTAAACTACTCATTTAGTTCATTCTGTTTTACTCAGTTAACAAAGAAATGCATTAGTGAACACTACTCAGTTAATACTGTGATTGGTATACACTACACTTCATCGGTGTATACTAGAATTGCTTCATTTACCGACAACACTGCTTTGTGTCTTTCAACTCTATACTTCATCATAGATGAATGCAACATAATAAAGTAAATATCATCAAGTCATAAACTCATCAACAAGTTACTTAATTTGTTTCTTATCCTCATCTATCAAGTACATATTTCTCATGTAGATTTCTCGGTTCTTCATCTCTTTTACCTTTCTTCAGATGTCTCGGTATAGTAACTTACAAGATAAGTGTTGTCAAACTAGTTGACATCAATGACAACATAATACTAATTTAATCATATTACATATCTAATCAGCAACTCCTCAGTGATCTTTGATCATGGATTCTTCAATCAGATTCCAAATCAGTTTTAGTCCAACAACAAGAGTGTGATTTATTAATGGATAAAATATTCATACATGATGATAACTCTTTTTCTAAAACACACTCCCCTTATGCAGACATTTTAGTGAAAGAAGATGACATTATAGATCATTTACCTCCATTTGAGATTCGTTCTAGTGATGAGGCATTAGCAGAGAATGATATGAATTCCCTTAATGCTCTCCCTATTAGTGAAGATCTTATGGAGAACCAAGATCCTACCTCATCTCCTCTTATGATGTCTTCTTTTCTTCCTACTTGTGAATCTATTTGTAGTGTTGAGACAACTAATATGGTTTTTTCAAAACCCTTGTTGACTGTCAAAGGTTGTCCTTGCATTACTATCAAAGGTAAACCTATGGATTCTGTCAATGATCAAGATTCTATGGCTCACACTTATTGTACAAGGAATAACCCTCAACCTAATCCAGTGGTTTCTACTTCTTTACCACCTTCTCAACCTATTCTTCCTCCTCCACCCCATCTTCCCAGCAAGGAGTATAATTTGATAAACTAATTGCAAAATACCCCTGCCAAGATTTCTTTATGGGAGCTTCTTCAAACTTCACCTACCTACTATGAATCCTTGCAAAAAGCCTAGAAACTATTCCTACTCCACCTCCTAATTAAGAGAACATCAATAACTTCTTACAATGCATGCATGCTACCCAGGTCCTCCTGACATTATATTTACTCAAAAAGATTTACCTTCTAAAGAAGTTCAGAATCAATATGATGCTCTTATGGTTTTTGTTTCTATCAATAAAAGTATCATTCATAGGACCTTGATTGATAATGGATCTGGGCTTAATATTTGTAGCATGGACATGCTCAAAGCGATTAACGTCTATCTTTCAACTATTCAACCTGACAATGTTCCTATACGTGGCTTTGATAACATTGCTAAAAACACTTTGGGAATCATTACCTTACCTATCAAAGTAGGACCGGTCATCCTGAATACTCCTATTCATGTTATGCCTGGACCTCTCAGTTATAACCTTCTTTTGGGTAGACCTTGGTTGCATGAGATGCATGCTATTCCTTCCACCCTTCACCGTAAAGTCAAGTTTATACATAACAACAAGATGTATACACTTCACATGGATGATGCGCCTAATCCTTGTTTGAATATTCAAAATCACACTACTCCTATTCCTAATAGTAAGCCTCCTTCCTCTAATGCTCTTCCTAACAATGATTGGGGAACCTTGGATTTTACTCCTACCTTTATTGGAGAGTATAAGGTTAATGATCTTGATTTTATGAAGAAACAAATAGAATTTGAAAAACAAGTTTTTACTTCTAAAGCCCTTCATAATAACTTTTCCATTGCTTCTACCCACAATGAATCTATCAAATCTACTAAGGATGATATTGTGACTATTGAAGTTCCATTTACTCCTTCTCATATGGCTTCTTGTTATGCTCTTGGTTATCATTTCCTTGTTAAACAAGGATTTAATAGTCAAGCATGTGGTAAGCAGAAACATGGAATTCAAATGCCCTTACATACTGGGGGGCATGAGCATTCTTATGGATTGGGATTTAATCCTCAACAAAAAATCAATGTTAACATCTCAAATAACACTTCAAAACATGATGAAATTATGAAGGAATTTGACCAAGAAGTTTTTTTGCCCAAACTCCTTTGTGCTAAGATGATTACTAGACCTAAATGCAAAAATAAATGTAGTCCATACTTGAAAACTCTTCCTTTTTGTTTATATCATAGATTTCATGATCACTCTACTAATGAATGTCAAGCTTTCCATTATAAGATTAGGCAGCTCATTGATAGTAATGTTATTTATATATCATGTGGCAGTGAGTTGTATTTCAATCCTATTTTCTCTAAATAACATTTATGTTCCTATTATGGAGCTCCACATTATGTAAACAATGTTAGCCTAATCCTTGGGGGATTGTTTTCTTGTGTCATTTTGTGAGCGATATAATAGGTCCCCTTCCATCTTTGTTCCTATGGTTGGGGGGAAAGGATGTCATCTCCTTCTTTTCTATCTTTCTGAGATTCACCTCTTTCCTTTGTTAAGCAGTATCTATCTATTATGTGATATCCAATCATACATTAAAATTTTGGTTTGCATTGAGGATCTTTGTCCTTGATCACAACCTATTTTGTTGTTTGACATTGGGTTTCCATAGTTGATATATCTCTCACCTTGGAAACTGTACATTGTGGTATCCCTCACAAGGGTTACCTTTTTCACTTCTTGCATGATATCTCTTTTCATTCATCCCTTCCATGGCCTCATAGGAGCTGTGACCTTCTTGGCTTGGACTGGGTGTTCTTTGTGGATATTGTCTTGATGTTAAAAAAGGCTTTATCCTTGTTCTTTTCTTTCCTTAACATGTCAAAATAGTATTTTTTTTCCATCTTAAGGAGGGGGGCATATATACGGCCTCCCTCACTCTATATTATGTATTTTTGTCCTAACCTTTTGTTTTGCAACTTGCTAAATCTCGGAAGGTAACGCACATAAGTTGCTAAATCCTGAAGAGACACGTATTTTTCAATTTCAAATATGATAAATCTTGTAAGGTAATGCATGTAAGTTTCTAAATCTTGAAGAGACATGCATTTTCAATATGCTAAATCTTCTTATGGTAACGCACATAAGTTGCTAAATCCTGAGGAGACACGCATTTCATATTCATAGTGATATAAGAAGGTGGATCTATGGGTATTCCAGAAGCTGTCAGAAGACACATTACAATTGCAAGCACAGTTTATGGGTGAACCTATTAGGCTCTCCCTCCAAGGTGATTCACAGTAAGGTGGGCATCTTACTAGGCGAGGTAATCACTTTCTCCCTTCCTCTCTTTTCGCTTTCATGCTAGTAGGACTGGATCATGAAGCTATGTTATTTATAGTGTTTCTCTTATCTTTCTTATATAATCATTTATGCTTTTATGATAGCTTTCCAAATATGATATTAGTATGTGAAATATTTCTTAGCAAGGTTTCTTATGCTAATTGATTTGGGTTGTTTAGTATTAACCCCTATTCTTTTGGTTTTCTCTTTTCGCACCCTCGTGCATCTATGTTGAGTTAGAATCCTTAGACTAGGGGTTTGTATCCTTAGCTAAGTGTTATTTTATTGCATTTTTAATCCACTTGGATCTCTTCTTTCTTCTCCTTTACCAAGAGTTTGCATTGAGTCCATACTCTTGCTAAAGTGGGGACTTAATGTATCATCTTAAAATGGAAGCACTTTCATGATAAGAGTGTTTAGCCCTCCAAGTAGGTGTTTTTGGATCATGTCAAACACCTTGAATGGGTCCCTGACTTTGATCTAGCTTTTCCTCCCATTTTCCACTTCTTTTTTGCACTTGATTCCTTTATTCTAGGTGAAATTAGGGTTAGGATCCTGGGGATTCTCCTTAATTTCCCTCTTCTATGGCTCTATTTTCTAGGTAGCACTTAAAAATAGGTCCTCCTAGCCTTTATCATGTTCATCATATGATTTTGTGCCTCCTTGGCACTCTACCCTATTCTGACATCATTTTTAGGTCTTCGGGCACCCCCGGAACCTCATGTTTCTCACTCTAACTGAGACCCTGAGATCCATGACCTCAAGTTCAATGAAAACCTTGAGGGTTCAATGATGACCTTGAGGGTCAAGGATGACCTCTTCCCTAACCTAGGTTAGGGTCAACCTCATCCTAGACCCCGGGTTCAAGTTTCAAGGTCCCATGATCTTCGGATGTCGGGTTTCAGAAAGAATTGTTTTCCCACTTCCGAGTCAGCTGTTTTGGTCTCCGGAATGGTAAAATCTTAAATTATATTTAATTCAGGTCCCTTTCTAAAGGGTTGAGGCCAAATTTGAATTTAATTCCCCAAGGTGGCCCCTCTAGAGGATTGTGCCCTAAATCACTATAAAAGGAAGCCTTCCTCTCTCATTTTCTCCATCAAGTTTTGCAATCTCATCTCTCAATATCTCAAGAAAGATCAAGCAAGCATTTCATCAAGAATTTTCAAGGAAGCATTCAAGTCTTCTTCTTCATTCAATTTCTCTATTGAAGATCAAGGATTCAAGCATTCAAGCCTTTGAAGGGATTTGGTTCAAGCATTCAAGATTCATCATTCAAAACCTTAGATCTAGCCATCATGGTGGTGTGATCTTCCTTCAAGATCCTTTGTTCATCTTCAAGGTCTATTCATTCTTCCCTCAAGGTGGATTCTAAGCATACAAACATGGAGATTTAGATTTACATTTGTTAGTGTTGATTCCAAGTTTTCATATTAACATACTTGATTACATTCAAATACAATTGCATATCTATTGAATTACATAGCTTCATTGTTAGATATACTTCTACTACTTGCTAGCATTTCCATTTCAATATCAATATTAAGGTTGATTCCATATCGGGGTTTGACCAAGGCAAACCACCCAAACAAACAATAAAAACTCTCTTTTTCTTGCAGGTACAAGTGCGGAAATGCGGATCTGAGATTGGATTTGGATACCCTTTTCGACAAACTTTCAAGATCTGTGAACAAAGTCAAAGTCAACCTTCAAAATATTAATGTAGCCTTTGACCTTTTATCAAGGTCAAAGACTACCTGTTGTCAGAAACATAAAAATTTTCTGGGTTTTCTTCGTCTCAGCATTTCCAATCTGAAATAGGTTGCAGAATTGCCCGAAACTATACATAGACACCAGAAAATAGGTATTTCCAAATTAATTTCATCATGAGGTATGTATCTTATTTTATTTGATTTCAAGCATTTCTAGATTTACATCATTCCCCTTATAATTCAAATGTATGTGTAAAATATTGGCTTTGAGGTCTCTTTTATGTGCAAACCATTGTTCTAAGACCCCATCCATATTTTATACTATACACTTACTTTAGTGAGAAGTTGAATGATTCCAAAAGAAAATATTTTGTTTATGATCAGAATTTTTATGCTATAGTTCAAGCATTGAGGAAGTAGAGACATTAGCTTTTTCATAAAGAGTTCATTTTCTTTATTGATAATCAATCTTTGGGTAAGTGCACAAAGATGGGGGACCAAAAAAATGCCACTTTTCTTTTTGGCCGCCCATCGCGCATAGTGCGCACACAATAAAGGGTGTGCATCCTATAGGGTGCATTCCCTATGGCTTGGGTTGCCCAAGCCTTAGGCTTGGGTAATCCAAGCCAAAGTGTGTGCGCCCTATAGGGCATACGCCCTTTTCAAAAACTTGTATAAAGTTTGTTGCACATGGGTTTGGAACCTCATTTTTCTTTCTCAAACCCGCGTTTTTAGCTAAGAGGATATTCTAAAGTGCGCACACCCTATCATATTTGCTTGTGAGTCAATATTTTTGTTCATCCATCGATCAAATGGCTCCACGACATTGTCAAGTTCGATCTGGAAGAAGAGGTAATTATTTTTACAGCTTATCATGCCTCTTATTTGTTTTATAATTTGAGTTTTGTTGCAATTTGTTTTGTTAAAATTTGTTTTTGTTTAAATTTGTTTTGTTCAAATTTTTTTTTGTTTAAATTTTTTTTGTAATGAATATTTTAAAATGTAGTTTTTTAAATTGCCAAGAAGAAATAATCTCCCTCCACCAAAACCTTCGTCTCCTCATGAAGAACCAAATGAAGAACCGAATGAAGAAAGAAATGAAGAAAGAAATGAAGTAAATGAACCTCACTTGCCTTCACCAATCAAGAAACCTCCTCTTGGAACACAACAAAATTTTCTAAACCAAATTGAAAGAGGGCAAAAAGAATTACAATCTTTAATTAATAGGTTAAAAAATTCTAGTGGTACAAATCCCGAAAGGGAAAGACTTTCAAAATCATTGGAAGCAATCTTGACCCACGTAAGTGTAGTTAGTGGGAAAATTAATTTATGGTGAGATAAAAGAGAAGAACAAAAATAATATTATGCAAATAAATTATCTTATGCAGACATAAAAAAGAAAAAAATCACAAAAGATGACATTTGCCAGCTATTTAAAAAACCAAGGGACGTAAATACTCTTAGAACTACAAAAAGGAGGTTCCCAATTCATTGGTGCATAAATGAAGATATTAAAAACAATTTTTGGGAGAGATGGTGGATGGCCTTTGATTTGCCTCCTTGTAACAATCATGAAGTTCTTATATATTTCTTGAGGAAACTCTATTGTGAGTTTGTACTCAAGCTGGTGCCAAATTATTTTGACATGCTCGATTCTCAGGGTAGAGGAGGGAGTTCATCATTTGATCGAGCAGTGGCACATCGTGACCCTAATGCACCTAGGGCTGCTAGTGGCAAGCCACGATTGGATCATGTTGGTAATCCTTCCATTGTGAAGGAACATGCAGAGGCAGACACACTAGGCATGATTAGTGCTCTGACACAGACTCTCATTTAATGTGCCACTCCTTTAGTTGAGGGTGACTATGGTCAAACCTCAAGGGGGCATATTTGTTGGTCATGTGGATATTTGTGCACATTTGGTATTGGCGAGAGAGAGGAAGAGGATTTTGGATTGATGACTGATACCTTTCTAAATATGACATTTGGCATTGACACACAAGTAAATATTTCCAAGTTCATTAAATTGCTTTGATCATATTTCATTTATAAAAGAATAACTATTTAATTTAGTATCTATTGTTTATGATGAAAATTCAGGGCAAGAGTGTCAGTGGTGGTGGTGGTGGCAATGGAAGTGGCAATGATCCTAATGTCCCCTTTTACACATCGTCGTCAATTCCACAATTATGTATCGAATAAAATATTTAATTAACATATTTGATTATTATGTAATTATATGAATAATTGTATCCTAACTTATTGTGCATGTGCATTAGATGTGCACTGGTGGACCATCGACGTTCACAACAGACAGCGAAGGGCATCATCCAACTTTCCTTGAGGCATCTTTATTTGCATATTAATTGGATTTACTTGATCATATTTAATTAATGAATGAATGACTAAATTACTAGACAAATTATGATCAAAATCTAGAGGCACGATGATTACATTCTTTCACCTGGGTTTGTGAGGTCACCATTGAGTCCACAGGTATACATGTAATAATGCATTATAATTAACATGTCAATAGTACATTCTTATATGAATGGTTATCTTATAATTTTCCATCTACATGTGCACTAGTTGAATGTTGGAGCTTCAACTTCGACACCACACATTGGAGGACACGGTGGAACCTTCACGGAGGTATCATTTACTCATTAGCAGGGTTGTAAAAAATATATGTAATCTTGATAACTACATAATTTACTTTTTTTGTTTCATTTTCAGCTTTTGACATCAAAGACTCCTCCTTCTATCCATGATACTTTGGATCATGGAGTAGCTGCAGCAGTAGCTAGTTCTGAAGCACTGACTGAGGTATGAAAGAGATCACTTAACTTTAATTGTTATTTTAATAGTTTGTATTGAATTTTATAATGATATCCATGTATGTATTTTAATTATTATTTTGATCATTGTTGTAGGGACTTATGACTCCAGATCACCAGCATACACCTTCGGTGGATGAACATAGTGACTATTTGCTAGCGGTAAGCCAATATTCAATTTTATGTCATTGTATAGTTCAATTTTGATGTATATTAGTTATCTCTATCTAATTTATTTTTTATCAGGTCGAGCTATAGAAGAGTCTAGCTAGGAGGATGAGTGAGTGCACTCGGAAGACTATGGCATCCACTGCATCTCCATCGATGCGATGATCGAAGATAGCTCAGGATTTGTTTTCTCCCCCTAGTGGGAAAGGACTAGATTAGGGATATGGATTGTATGCCTATATGGCATTAGTGGACATATTTTTTGTATATTGTATCAGTGATACATTGTACATCCATTTGGCTTTGAGGAAGCCAATTTTACTGTATTGAATATATTCAATGTATGACATTATTGGACATATATATTTGACTTCATGCCCTACAAGTATATATTTTTTATGTTTTAGGTATGCAATTCATGTGTTTGGTGTATTGATGTATACTAAATGATGTTTATGTTCATGTCTTTGCTTTGTAAATTTCTCATGTCTTATAGTTATGCTTGTATGTTTATCGATGTATGTTTAATGGTATCAGAGCGATGGTTAAACACTTGGAACCTTAGGCTACCATGTTTAATGCTCATCTTATTAGTATTGCAAAAAAGAAAGAAAAGAACAGAAATTTAATATTGCTGTTTTAATAAGCATATCTTCACATGCACACATTCACACTCCACAAAGTCTATAAACATGTTGTACATGCACATCATTATAATATGTTTTATAATTAAATTATTCAGACATATTTAATAGTATGCCCCAAATAAAACCTAGAAATGACAGATCAAATGAATGCATTTTGCTTGCATTTTTTTTTATTAAATGTAATCGTTAAATATATACCTACATTTACATAATACCCTTAACAACAGAAAAATATACATTTTGAAGAATACAAAAGAATGCTGGAAAATAAACTTAATACCTTTATCAAAAAAATAAATAAATAAAAAATTTAAATACAGTTGAGTGTATTGAAAATATAATTTTTTTTTAAAAAAATACAGAAATACAGCCCTTCAATTTTGGGACAGACCCCAATATATAAACAACTATGTATATCACAGGAAATAGAATAAACAAAAGAAAGTTTAATTAAAATTAAACTATGCATCATGGGGAAATAAATTTAAATTTATTAAAAATTTACCAAAGCAAAAAAAAAATTAATAATATTCGAGTGAGGGGCGACGGGGGGCCAGGCCCGCACCCACCCCCTCCTCTCCACCTGCGTGTGAATCTATAGGTGACTACTGTGGTGAAGCCACAGTGGGTAGCCCCCACAGTGCTGCCTCCTTGCGCACCTCCCCGCCTCCCCTTCGCGTAGCCCTTCAGGGTTTTCAAGCTGTCGCCGCCCTTCCTCCATTGTGGGAAGCGGTGGAAAGAAAAAAAAAAAAATGGGGCGCCGCTCAGATCGCAGATCGCCGCCAACACGCGCGAGCCAAAACCAATGACGCCTCCTCCCAGTTCGGCCCTGCACACATAGTACACACACATATATACATGGCTTCATGCACAAAAGCTGACCTGCAACCTACACAAATGGAAGCCATGGAAGAGAGAGAGAGGACTAGCAAGGGTTAGAAAGAAAAGATAGAGGTAGAAGAAAAGTGATAAGATTAGGTTTAGGTTTCTTTTTTGAGGTAAGATATTTTTAGGGTTTCGAATTATTATAATAATATAATTTAAAATGGATTTCAAATATCCGTCCAATAAACTTAACAAAGTTTTGGGGGGAAAGCTTGGGCTCCCAATTTTGAAATTGGACTCACTACCCCATTTAATTAAATTAGTGTTTTGTTTATCTATTTCAAGAGATAGAATAGATTAGTTGGTTAGCAAGTTAGAGTTATGGCTTAGGTGGTTGGTAGGAGGTCATGAGTTTGACTCCCTCTAGCAACCTCTTTTGGCCACTTTATTTTTAGAGAATATTTAACTAGATTTTAAAACTCTATGCTTATTATTTATTTAGTCGACATTAATAATTATTAAATATAAAAAGGTGACATTGGATATGCATATGAAAATCGGCCATGGTACATGGCTAATCAACCATTACCCGTTACGATAACGTGATTTTATTTTATTTTATTTTGTGCATTTTCTAATCATTTATAAAGGTCAAAAAAAATAAAATTTGCACGGGGTGCTGCCCCTCGTGGTCCCCGCAAAGGGCTTCGCCCCTTGACCCCATCTTCGAGGCGCTGCCCCCAAACCCCCATTAGCCAATATAATTAATGTTTTCCCCCCCCCCCCGTAAAATGTTAAGCATTACGCTAGGATTTTATACCTCAACCGAAAAGGGGAGGGTTTCTTAAAGTTTTCTCTGAAAAGAACTATGTAACTTTATATATTTACTTATGACTTAGAAGTTTTGACCAAAATTACTTAAGAGACCATTAGACCTATGAGGCTAATGTGTAAATTGATACATATATTTAGACATTAATAATTCAATTTTGGATATTATTTAATTGGTAGATTTAAATGAATTTAATATACATTTAATGGGAATTTGGTAGAATGTTTTGGCACACAATGTAATACTAATGGATTTAACATTATAATAATGGTGTAACAACTATTAAGTCATTAAAT
Organism: Chamaecyparis obtusa; assembly: GCA_027943335.1. NCBI lineage: Eukaryota > Viridiplantae > Streptophyta > Pinopsida > Cupressales > Cupressaceae > Chamaecyparis > Chamaecyparis obtusa. The sequence goes on from BSBK01003948.1 coordinate 486,539, forward strand.
TAATCATCGAAACTTTTAGGTTGCCACCTTTTTTAGTTTGGGATGAGTTGAATAAAATTAATAGTTAGGTTGTTCTACTAGAACAAATTCTTTATCAAGTATTTTATACTATTTAATTAATCTCGTGGGAGATTTTATAAGGATTTGGAGGCACTTATCGGTTTAACAAACCTTGCAGATTCATCTATAGTTATCTGGCAATTTTGTTTTTAAAACAAAAAATATAAATATTAATTAGACATTGTAAATAATGGAGAGGCATGTAATCGAATATGATCTATATGCAAAATAATAAACTTGATATACTGATAAAGTAATTAGATAAATGATTATAGTACAACTTGATATGGTCGACTCGGTTAAAAGCAAAATATTCATGTTAAAGTTAAGGATTAAATTATTAAATTGTAATAGTGTTAAAGGACCTAGTATTTGAGATAGGCTTTCCTTGTGCATCATATGTTCAGTAATGAATGTTGGCTTCGAATTATGTGTATCCTCTCATGCATTTGTGTTGGAAATAGACTTGTAATTTCTATCATGTGGCCCTATAAATTTGTGATTTAAGGCATAAGAAATGCAAGTAACAATTAGTGGATAGATAATTGCCTGTGTGATTGTTTAAGAATGGGCGTTCCTATTAGGACCAAGGAATCATCACGCCTTCATGTTATCTATTAGAATGTTTCAAATGTATTTTCTAGGTGAATTACCTCATGAATAATGATTACTAGTTCAATTGTATGCATATTTCCTGGTACAACACGATCAATGTAATAATTATACACTAATATTTATTATGCGGAATCTAATTTATATACTTTCTGAAACACAAGAATGCAAGTAAAAGATAGTGAGTAAAGAAATGTTTAAGTAATTATATTACATGCCTAGTGGAATGAATGGATTCCACGATATGTGTTAGGTGACATATAGGGTTTTAGTTATGTTGTGTGTCTTATTATAATGATTTTTGAGTCGTCCTATTTTGACTAATGAAACATTGCACTTGTTCAAAAGAATGTTCATGAATAGTTCTGATAAGGTTGTGTAAGATGAGTAATGGAACCTTTAATGTTAGATGGTAAATTAGAGTTAAAAAAAAAAGATCAATTATTCCTCTATCTCTTTTCTTGATGAATGAAATATAAGGATGTTGCTAGGGATGCAAAAGTAAAGAGGCAGTAACATAGATGAATTTAATAAAGTTAAAAAGGGTTTCTTCATGTCTTGATTTAAAAGTTGCTAATTTTCTTGCACCTAGCTTAATAAGAATGGAATTTCGTGAATGCATAATAGAGTAGACATGTATCCTTCCTAATTGGAGTCTTGAATTGTGACCTTATTCCTTGAATATTGATCATTAGAAAAGTGAACATGTAAATTAACCATGAAGGTTATGCAAAGTGAATCTTGTGTATATGGAATGTGTATTAATTGTGAATATTGATTTTTGAAACTCAAACATGATAGTTGATTTGGGAAAAACTGATGCAAGAAGATTCTATGTTATGAGTATGTACTTGTTAGAGTTCCTTGTGAATACTGAACTTGATTTTCTATCAGAAGTTATGGTTTTGTGTGTTTAGCAAATGAATTTGATATGTAAACCTTGTGAGTTACTATATCCTTGACACAAAAGATGAAAACGAAAATTAAGTATGACATTTAGGTTGGAAGGCTTATGAAAATTGGGAATAGTAAATTTTGTGAAAATATAGTTGGAAAAAGACCAACGTAATGAATATTGTGAAAAGATAGTAATGTAAATGTGTTATGTAATCCCTTGTAAATGTGATTGAGCCTGTACCAGTGCTTGTGATGAGTGTTGTGATGAAACCAATGCTTGATTTGTGTTGCATGGAGTGATGTGAGGGAGCATCACCCGTGAGATATCTGCTTGTTATGGGTATGGGGGCACCATATCCACTATATGTTGGCACTTGTGCGTATGTGTGTTACCTCACTGAGTTATAGCTTGCAGGGTAATTTGTGCTAGGGTAGTGTTACTACCAATCCCTTGGGTAGCACGTGAGGTGTATGTCGGGCGACATGAAGCGACCATAGCTTCCACTACTCAAGTTTCTCGGGTAGCATGTATGGTGTATGTCTGGAAACACGAGGTGACATGAGCCTCAACTATTCAAGGGATAGAGTAGGAGACACTATCCTCTGGTTCCCCCACAAGGACTCAGTATGTGTAGGGGTGGTAGCAGCCACAAAGTTTCTTGGTTATTAGGGTATTGCGTATGCATTATAGCGATGTGAAGCGATGCCAGCTTCCACTAACCAAGGAATGTACTCACTACTTCCCCTTCTATGGACCCAAGTATGTGGTTCATATGTGTATATCCCTTATCCCCACAGTTTGAGCATTGTACCAATATTCAATGTGAGACTCATGGATAGATTGGACATTATTGATGATTCATAGCTTCACATATATTCATTGTGGTCTAGCATGAGGCGGGAAGTGTATGCCTTGCTGTGATTATTCAGTACTGCACATGTTTCGACATGTTGCATGAGGTACGATGCCACACCTCACTAATGTTTTGACACAGTGTTGGGTGATGATGCCATGTTGCTGATGGTAGCGAGTCGAGCTCAAGGACACGATGTCATGTACGTAGGTACGTGAAGGCATAGTATATGTATGTTATGTATTCCTACTTGATGCAGAGCGATTGGGAGATGCTTGCATGCTTGTAGAGGGGTTCCCATGGATGCTCAGTCATTGGACGTGGTAGGCATATGGGAGGGTCCCTAGCCATGTATACCTCTAGCTATAGTGATGACCCTAGGGGTATCACTATTTGGAGTGTGTCCTATGCGTGCCATATCCGCAAGGAACACTACCATATGATATATTACCAGCATATGCATTATTGTTTATGCCATGTGGTTAGAGACTGTTGGGTCACCACATGAAGGGCTATTGTGATAGCCAGCGATGTTCCCTCCTTCCTCGTTGGTGACTATGTATGGTCACACAGTGATGTGTTGTGCCTTTTCATGATGATTTTTGTTGCTTGTGCGGACCAACAATTGTTTATTTTACTATGAAAATTTAGCCACAACTTTTGAGAAATTTATGTTATAATGCTTTACTGTTGCAACATTTCTATTTATGTTATTTATTGTTGAATTTTGGTAACTCTTTTACCTTCATTTTCAATTTCGGTGGCTAAACTATTTTCCTTGGTGTTATTTGAATGTTGGTCCTGTGTAGTAATGTGATTTCCTCACCAAGGATGCAGGAGGTAGACTTGGTGAGTGTATGCGAGGAAGTAGACGCAGGGGACCCTTGAGTATGGGGGTATGTGAGGCTGTTATACAACTAATATCCACTACCTACCTTAGAGTGGTGACTATTCCTTGGAGGTTTTGTTATATGTATCATTGGATTATGGATTTCAGATTTTGGGTCAGATGAGATCATTGTGTATACCCGGAGGACTGGACTATGTCCGCTCCTAAACCCTCTATTGTAATGTGTACTCTCGGTGATATGGACTATTGTGTGATTGTGTGGATTTGTATCTTCTCATGTCTAGAGAGATGTCATATAAAATTAAAGAAAGTGGCATGAATATTTGCATTTACAATGCCATGTGTGGTGATTATGATGTCATTTGTGCTAATGAATGTTGGAAAGGAGAATTTTTGTAATGTTAAACATTTCCTTGGAAAAAGGGCATAATTGTGAAAATGTTAGTGACTGTAAGAATGTTTATGTGATTAAGCTTGCCAATCTTGTCGCACATCATTGTATGGTAGAAGTTTTTTTGTGGAAATTTTTGATTGAAATTGGAATGAAATTCTAAAAACATGAGAGATGTTAATAAAATAGAATAAAGTTGTTATTAAGTGTTACTATAAAGTTTAGGTACACCATCTACTCATGCATTAAAATAGGTTTAAATTGTGTTATTATGTACATTTCTTGTGAACATGTAAAGAAGAATAGTAAGTGAGTTTCTATAAACATTTACCTCTGAGATGATTGTGAGTAATTTTTAGCATAACAAATGTGGTTATATTATCATTATATTGGAAATGCATAGTTGTTTCTAGATGTTAACATGCAGGAAGCTAGTACCCATGTACCATGGCATAGAAAATTCATAGAAGAACTACTTGAGAGTGTTACTACAGCCTTGCGACTTCTAGGAGTAAGTTGAGACTAGGGGGGGAGGATGTAGGACCCCTCTGTTTCTCATCTTGGTAAGAAGCACTTCGGTAAGCAACATTAATATTTCTTGCAAAAAAAAAAAAATCTCCTTAGATTGCATATGGAATTCTTAGGAATCTTAGCTATAATTGTCATCTTAATTAAATAGATTCTATTTTCAAGTAAATTCATGGAACATGTAATTTAAGACAGTTTTGAAGTAATATTACTTTTGGAAAACTATCATAGTATTAGATCATGAAGATGTTTCAATGCATTTACATGATGGTATTAATGATATTCTAGGATGCTTGGAAAATGTTGACACAAACATCTAGATTATAATCAGGAAGCCTTAGAGGATTAGAATATTCCCTAATGAATAATAGAATTTGGCAATTTAGCATACATAGTTTTAAGACCCGTTTTAAAGTAGAAAAAAAAATGATTATGTAAACCACCACATACTAAATATCTGAAAGTAAGGCATGTAGGATGTATGAAGTTAGTAGGTAAATATAATGATTTCTAGAAATGCTATATAGTCATCAAAACAATGGAAAATAATTGATTGTATGACAATATAGTGCTAATGGTTGAGTACACTAACATAAACAAGATTAAGATAATCTTAAGGATGTGAATAAACCTATTTAGTTGAACATGGATACACAAGTAATCAATTGGATTCATTTATGAATTAGTGAGATTGTAAAAAAATTTAAGGATCTAATAGGACCACACAATTAAATATTGGATGAATCAAATATAGCTATGAGATGACCATCCTTGTGTCTTGTCTTCTTGAATTATACTCTGACTTAATAGAAGAAGAACCTATGACAGATTTCATTATGTGGGAATTTCATAGTGGTATAATAGTAATTTGATATTAGGATCGATGATTAACATAGTCCAAGGACCATCTTGGTATAAGCTAGATTAGTGTATTCTTGGATAGAATATTTTAGTTGTGTACTTTGTGTTAAACTTAGATAATGTTATTGTAATAGGATACATTCTTGCATGTTTGTATGAAAGTCTTAAGTGTGTTGATATCAAATAATATTGGGTTATGTTTTACTTACCTCTGGTTATGATTTAAATGAAAAGATATATAAAATCAAGAACCCAAATCATATTTTGATATATGTGACTTGATTTGTGGTAAATTTAAAATAATGAACTATGCTATGCATTAAGGATAGAGGATATAATAAGTAATATGGATTATGTGGATCTGAGTAATGTAATGAGATAGGATATATGTTTAATTACTAGATACATGATGATTGATCTATTTCAAATATGGAAGATGTGGATTTAAATATGTGAAGGTTATTATGAGATGTTGCAATATGTTGATCTATTTTCTCTAAATATAGAGATTGATTTATATGATGATTTAATTGGATTATATGCATAACCTATCTTGGACTACTGATACTTTTACAAGTGTGCAAGTGGATAACCATGGACATTGCGGGGAACCATTGCTAAGGAATTATTGTGAGAACCCCTGTGGAACCAAGGTCAACCCTAAGAAGGGAATGACCTCGTATGTAAAAGTGTTTTATTTGTAAATTATGTTCTGTAAATAATGTGAGATGTTATTTGTTATTTCCTTGTTGGCATGCCAAGTGTTGTGTTGTGATGTACTCCTTATGTGGTGTCACTTGACACTAGTGATGTGACATGGCATGTCATGTGGGGTGGGTTGAGTTAGTGTAACCTTGAGTGACCTATAAGTATCCCTAGGTGTGTTTTCTTGGTTAGGGAGCCTTGATGGTAGTCTCATCACTCATTTTCGTGAGTCATTTTGGAGTGGGCTTTTGGAGAGTTAAAATTGACCCCAAGGAGTAGTTTAGGCTAGTTTTGACTTGCCCCAAGGGTATACTATGGGGTTGGGGGTATTTCTAGGCCACATTGAGTGTTTTAAACTCAATTTCCATCCTTCAAAAATGCTTGGGAAGAGTGTGACGAATTTGGGGAAAGGGGAAAGTAACTTTTTCTCTTCTTAAAAAGTCTTGGGAAGGTCAGCCAATAGGATAGGCCTCTTCTCCTAGGAATTTTGGGGGATTGTGTTGGAGTCCAATTTAGAGGAGAGTATGGGGAACATTTGAGCTGTTCACCCACTCTCTATCTTTAGAGACAAAGTTGGAGACTAAGGAAGGGGGATGGCTGGAGAGAGAGAAGAGGAGCTACATTTTGTGCATACTTGGAGGAGAGGTTGGTGCTTCAACCATTTCCATTTTTTTTTATGTATGTTGTTGTGTGTGCTCATGGACTGCAAGTTTTCCTTTCTCCATGAAGTGATCAATGTTATTGTGAAAGTGGTTGTAGTGTTGTGAAAAATCTGTTTGCAGTGTTGGTGTTGTTTCTTTCTTATTTTCTTCATGAGTTTGAAGGGTTGTAAAAAGGGTGTCCCTCACCCTCCTTATGGATTCATGAGTGATCAAATGTGATAAGCTAAAATGGGAGTAAGATGTGATTGTGTAGTCCTATGTTGTGAAATATGTGTTTTGAATGTATGTGCCTTATATGTCTTATATATTTTATTTCCTACCTTAGCATGGTTCCCCAAGCTCAGGGGTTGGCTAGGGCATACTGAAGGCCTCATGATTCCAAATGGTAGGGTGGAGAGCACCCATGGTTATGCTATTTTTTTTTTTATATATGCAGGTTTTGGGTGTGTTGGTATCTTTGAGGCAAGTTTAAGTTGAGGGTATTCCATGTTTTGCACCCCTTGGAGAAATGTGTTTTGTGTGGAAGGAAAGACATGCTTCCTAATTTTGTATCATAAAAAATATTGCAATAATGTAATCTTGTTGTCCTTACAAACAAAAAATACATTGTGGAAAATCTATTTAAGTATTTCATTGATTTCATTTGTAACCTGTTGTATGAGTTGTATGAGTAATGTAATTAGAAGAAGTCTATCTTTACTTATGTTGAAGCTTCAAAATATTAAAAAAAATAAAAATTATACAGCTTGGCCCTTGCCCAAGAAATTTTGGGCATGACACTGACTGTGCTACAAATGCCAGTCACTGTCCTCAATAACAGTCAATTCCTTAACTGTAATAATAACAAAAGTAATGAAATGAATGCATAAATGTATAAATATAATATAAGGATTCTTGGGGTACCCTAATTTTGGAAAGAGTTCTTTTATTAATAAGATTACTATGAAATATGTGGATGTGCAACCTTATGCTTTTACAAACAAACTTCTAATTGTCCCCTAACTGACTGATTGTTAATGACAAACACTAGAATACATATTTGCACTCATCCTACTGCTCACCCCGGAGTCGTCAGTGTCATTTGAATGATTGCATGTGCCAAAAAAGGTTGTTAGTAGCATTTGTCTAACCATTCAAAGTTGTTGGAACAAACGGTTCGATGCTACGACCGACAGTTTGAAAGATACACAACGATGACCGTTTGAACTGAGGAACACTTTGAGTTCTGACACCGACTGAGAATGTGTTTCCAAATTTAAAAGAATTTGAATCTCTAAAAATTGAGACATGCATTTGTAGGCCCCAGCAACACGGTCTCGTAGCACCTGACGGATCGATTCTACCTTGCATGAGCTCCGAGATATGACCCCGCAAAGATCATTGATTTCATGCTTAAGAGACCTTCAGGGACACTTCGGTCCAAATTCATCAGTGGGGTTTGAATGACTGTGCATGTCGAACAAGGTTTCCCCTAGCGTTTAACTGACCATCTAGAGATGTTGGAACAGATGGTTTGATGCTACGACCTGTCAACACGGTTGCCAAATTTAAAAGAATTTGAATCTCTAAAACCTGAGACATGCATTTGTAGGCCCCAGCAACAGGGTCCCGTAGCACCTGACAGATCGATTCTACCTTGCACAAGCTCTGAAATATGACCCCGCAAAGATCGTTGATTTCATGCTTAAGAGACCTTCAGGGACACTTCAGTCCAAAGTCATTGGCGGGGTTTGAATGACTGTGCATGGTGAACGAGGTTTCCCCTAGTGTTTAACTGACCATCCGAAGATGTTGGAATAGACGGTTCGATGCTACGACCGATGGTTTGAAAGATATGCAATGTTGGCTATTTGAACTAAGGAACACTATGAGTTTTGACACTGACCGAGAATGTGTTGCCAAATTTTAAACGAAATTGAATCTTTGAAAACTGAGACAATTTTTTGCAGGCCCTGGCAACATGGTCCCGTAGCACCTGATAGATCAATTCTACCTTGCATGAGCTCTAAGATACGACCCTACAAAGATCACTGATTCTATGCTTAAGGGACCTTGAGGGACACTTCAGCATGAAGTCATCGGCGGGGATCGAATGACTGTGGGTGCCAAATGAGGTTGCCACTAGTGATTACCCGCCCATCTAGAGTTGTTGGAACAGATGGTTCGATGCTACGACTGACGGTTTGAAAGATACGCAATGTTGGTCTTTTCAGCTGAGGAACACTTTGAGTTCTGACACCGACTGAAAATGTGTTGCCAAATTTAAATGAAGTTGAATCTCCAAAAATTGAGATAGGCTTTTGTAGTCCCCGACAACACAGTCCTATAGCAACTAACAGATTGATTCTACCTCGCAAAGATCACCGATTCCATGCTTAAGAGACCTTGAGGGACACTTCAGCACAGAGTCATCGGTGGGGATCGAATGACTGTGCATGCCGAATGAGGTTGCCACTAGCATTTACCTGGCCATTCAGAGCTGTTGGAATAGACGGTTCGATGCTATGATCGACGGTTTGAAAGATACACAACGTTGGCTGTTTCAGCTGAAGAACACTTTGAGTTCTGACACCGACCAAGAATGTGTTGCCAAATTTAAATGAAGTTGAATCTCCAAAAATCAAGACAAAATTTTTTAGGCCCTGGCAACATGGTTTCATAGCACCTAATGGATCGATTCTACCTCACATGAGCTCTGAGATATGACCCCGCAAAGATCGTCGATTCCATGCTTAAGAGACCTTGAGGGACACTTCAGCATGGAGTCGTCGGTGGGGATCAAATGATTATGGGTGTCGAATGAGGTTTTCACTAGTGTTTACTCGGCCATCAGGAGCTATTGGAATAGACAATTTGATGCTATGACCGATGGTTTGAAAGATACATAATGTTGGTCGTTTCAGCTGAGGAACACCTTAAGTTCTGACACCGACCGAGAATGTGTTGCCAAATTTAAATGAAATTAAATTTTCAAAAATTGAGATAGGATTTTGTAGGCCCCGGCAACATGATCCCATAGTAATTGATAGATCGATTCTACCTTGCACAAGCTCTGAGATATGACCCCGCAAAGATCACCGATTCCATGCTTAAGAGACCTTGAGGGACACTTCATCACGGATTCGTCAGCGGGGATCGAATGACTGTGGGTTCCAAATGAGGTTGCCACTAGCGTTTACTGGGCCATCCAGAGCTATTGGAATAGACGATTCAATGCTATGACTGATAGTTTGAAAGATACGCAATGTTGGCCTTTTTAGTTGAGGAACACTTTAAGTTCTGACACCGACCGAGAATGTGTTGCCAAATTTAAATGAAGTTGAATCTCCAATAACTGAGACAAATTTTTATATGCCCCGACAACATGGTCTCGTAGCACCTGATGGATCGATTCTACCTCGCACGAGCTCTGACATATGACCCCGCAAAGATCATCGATTCCATGCTTAAGAGACCTTGCGAGACACTTCAACACGGAGTCATCAGCAGGGATCGAATGACTGTGGGTGCCAAATGAGGTTACCACTAGTGTTTACCCGGCCATCTGGAGCTATTGGAATAGATGGTTTGATGCTACGACTGACAGTTTGAAAGATATGCAATGTTGGCCATTTTCGCTGAGGAACACTTTAAGTTCTGACACCGACTGAGAATGTTTTGCCAAATTTAAAAGAAGTTGAATCTCCAAAAATTGAGACAGGCTTTTTTAGGCCCTGGCAACATGGTCTTGTAGCACCTAACAAATCGATTCTACCTTGCACAATCTCTAAGATATGACCCCGCAAAGATCATCGATTCCATGCTTAAGAGACCTTAAGGGACACTTCAGCACGGAGTCGTCGGTGGGGATCGAACAACTGTGGGTGCCGAACAAGGTTGCCACTAGCATTTACCCAGTCATTCAAAGCTGTTGGAACAAATGGTTTGATGCTACGACCGATGATTTGAAAGATACGCAACATTGGCCATTTCAGCTGAGGAACACTTTGAGTTCTGACACCGACCAAGAATGTGTTGCCAAATTTAAATGAAGTTGAATCTCCAAAAACTGAGACAAAATTTTGTAGGCACCGGCAACACAGTCCTGTAGAAACTGATGAATCGATTCTACCTCACACAAGCTCTGAAATATGAACCCGCAAAGATCACTGATTCCATGCTTAAGAGACCTTGAGGGACACTTCAGCATGGAGTCATCAGTGGGGATTGAACGACTGTGGGTGCCAAATGAGGTTACCACTAGTGATTACTCAGTCATCTAGAGCTGTTGGAACAGATGGTTTGATGCTATGACTGATGATTCGAAAGATACGCAATGTTGGTCATTTCATTTGAGGAACACTTTGAGTTTTGACACCGACTGAGAATGTGTTGCCAAATTTAAACGAAGTTGAATTTCCAAAAACTGAGACAGGCTTTTGTAGGCCCCAGCAACATGGTCTTGTAGCAACTAATAATTTGATTCTATGTCTCACGATCTCTGAGATACGACCCCACAAAAATCATCAATTCCATGCTTAAAAGACCTTGAGGGACACTTCAACACGGAGTTGTTGGCGGGGATCGAACGACTGTGGGTGGTGAATGAGGTTGCCACTAGTGTTTACCCGACCATCTGGAGCTATTGGAATAGACGGTTTGATGCTACGACCGATGGTTTGAAAGATACGCAATGTTGGCCGTTTCAGCTGAGGAACACTTTGAGTTCTGACACCGACCGAGAATGTGTTGCCAAATTTAAATGAAGTTGAATCTCTAAAAGTTGAGACAGGCCTTTGTAGGCCCTAGCAACACAATCCCGTATCAATTGATGGATCAATTCTACCTCGTACGAGCTTTGAGATATGACCCCGCAAAGATCATCAATTCCATGCTTAAGAGACCTTGAGGGACACTTCAACACAAAGTCATCGATGGGGATCGAACGACTATGGGTGTCGAACGAGGTTGCCACTAGCATTTACCCAGCATCTGGAGCTGTTGGAATAGACGGTTCGATGCTATGACTGACGGTTTGAAAGATACACAACGTTGGTCATTTCAGCCGAGGAACACTTTAAGTTTTGACACCAACCGAGAATGTGTTGCCAAATTTAAATGAATTTGAATCTTCAAAAACTGAGACAACATTTTGTAGGCCCCGGCAACATGGTCCCGTAGCAACTAACAGATAAATTTTACCTCACATGAACTCTGAGATATGACCCCGCAAAAATTTTTGATTCCATGCTTAAGAGACCTTGAAGGACACTTCAGCACGGAGTCATCGGCGGGGATCGAATGATTGTGGGTTTTGAATGAGGTTGCCAGTAGCATTTACCAAGCCATTCAGAGCTGTTGGAATAGACAATTCGATGCTATGATCAACGGTTTGAAAGATACGCAACGTTGGCTGTTTCAGCTGAGTAACACTTTGAAATCTGACACCGACCGAGAATGTGTTGCCAAATTTAAACAAAGTTGAATCTCTAAAAATTGAGATAGGCTTTTGTAGACCATAGCAACATGGTTTGGTAGCACCTGATGAATCAATTCTACCTTGCATGAGCTCCGAGATATGACCCCACAAAGATTGCCAATTCCATGCTTAAGAGACCTTGAAGGACACTTCAGCACGGAGTCATCGGTGGAGATCAAATGATTGTGGGTGCCGAATGAGGTTGCCACTAGTGTTTACCTGGCCATTCGAAGCTATTGGAATAGACGGTTCAATGCTATGACTAACGGTTTGAAAGATACACAACATTGGTCATTTTAGTTGAGAAACACTTTGAGTTTTGACACCGACTGAAAACATGTTGCCAAATTTAAATGAAGTTGAATCTCAAAAAATTGAGACAAGCTTTTGTAGGCCTCGCCAACACAGTCCCATAGCACCTGATGGATCGATTCTACCTTGCACGAGCTCTGAGATATGACCCCGCAAAGATCATTGATTCCATGCTTAAGAGACCTTGAGGGACACTTCAACACGGAGTCGTCAGTGGGGATCAAATGACTATAGGTGTTGAACAAGATTGACAATAGTGTTTACCTAGCCATTTGGAGCTATTGGAACAGACGGTTCGATGCTACGACCGACGGTTTGAAAGATACGCAACATTGGTTGTTTCAGCTGAGGAATACTTTGAGTTCTGACACCGACTGAGAATGTGTTGCCAAATTTAAATGAAGTTGAATCTCCAAAAATAGAGACAAGGTTTTGTAGGCCCCAGCAACATGGTCCTATAGCATCTAACGGATCGATTCTACCTCGCACGAGTTTTGAGATATGACCCCGCAAAGATCATCAGTTCCATGCTTAAGAGACCTTGAGGGACACTTCAGCACAGAGTCGTCGATGGGGATCGAACGACTATGGGTGTTGAACGAGATTGCCACTAGCATTTACCCAACCATCCGGAGTTGTTGGAACAGACGGTTCGATGCTACGACCGACGGTTTGAAAGATAGCAATGTTGGCCATTTTAGTTGAGGAACACTTTGAGTTCTGACACCGACCGAGAATGTGTTGCCAAATTTAAACAAAGTTGAATCTCCAAAAATTGAAATAGGATTTTGTAGGCCTTGGCAACATGGTCCCGTAGCAACTAACGGATCCATGCTACCTAACATGAGCTCCAAGATATGACCCTTCAAAGATCACTGATTCCATGCTTAAGGAACCTTGAGGGACACTTCAGCATGGAGTCGTCGGCGGGGATCAAATGACTTTGCATGCCAAATGAGGTTTCCACTAGCATTTATCTGGCCATCTGGAGCTATTGGAATAGATAGTTCGATGCTATGAATGATGGTTGGAAAGATACGCAATGTTGGCCGTTTCAGCTGAGGAACACCTTGAGTTCTGACACCGATCGAGAATGTGTTGTCAAATTTAAATGAAATTGAATCTCTAAAAACTGAGATAGGCTTTTGTAGGCCCTACCAACATGGTCTTGTAGCAACTAACAAATTGATTCTACCTCACATGAGCTCCAAGATATGACCCCACAAAGATCATTGATTCCATGATTAAGAGACCTCGAGGGACACTTCAGCACAGAGTCATTGGTGGGGATCAAATGACTGTGGGTGCCAAATGAGGTTCCCACTAGTGTTTACTTGGCCATCTGGAGCTATTGGAATAGATGGTTTATGCTACGACTGATGGTTTGAAAGATATGCAACATTGGTCATTTCAGCTGAGGAACACATTGAGTTCTGACACCGATCGAGAATGTGTTGCCAAATTTAAAAAAGTTGAATCTCCAAAAATCGAGATGGGCTTTTGTAGGCCCTGACAACATGGTCCTGTAGCAACTGACGGATCCATGCTACCTCACATGAGCTCTGAGAAATGACCCCCGCAAAGATTGATAATTTCATACTTAAGGGACCTTGAGGGACACTTCATCACGGAGTCGTCGACGGTGATCGAATGACTGTGTGTGGCATGTACTTGCATGAGGACATTATATATTATAGAAATACCACACAGAAGTAGCTGGCAAGCTTCTCAAAAAGTAGTAACTGATAGCAAGTGGGATAATGTAGATGCTTTAATAAACCACTATCTTCTTTACTCAAGCAACATCTAGTTCATCAGCCCAACTGGGGCATGTTTGGGAATAGACAGTCTCCATTTAAACTCAAGTCTCTGGAAGTAGTTATATTTTTCAGTGGAGGAGATACGCCCATTTGATCTGCAATAACTTCATGCTCACTGGAATTTCCATTACTCTTCAATTGGGATACTCTTTCCAAAATTGCATCTACCCTTTTACCAATTAATGGGTCTATTTGTGGAACTCGAAGGAGTTGGTCACCTATACGAGAACCATGAGATGAAGCAGGAACTTCTCTATGAAAGAGATGAGTACCTTAAGAAGCAGTCCACTTGTTAGCTAAATTAAAACCTTGGACCATAGATGGTTTCCCTTTGTTGTAAAATGAGGAGTGAGACTATCTTGCCAAAGGTGGCAATGAACTTACATTTCAAGGGTAATGTCCAAGTCACATAAATGCAAGGTCATTGACCGTTAGTCATTTCTAATAGAAATATTTGTGGTGCTAGAATGAAGTCCATGACCAAATTCTTTGCCTGCTAAGGAACCAATTTGGGAAATTAATGGGTCTATTTGTGGACCTCAAAGGAGTTGGTCACCTAAATGAGAGAGAGAGAGAGAGAGAGAGAGAGAGAGAGAGAGAGAGAGAGAGAGAGAGAGGAGTGAAGGATTGTGTGTGAGTGTGTGTGTGAGAGAGAGAGAGAGGGTGATGAGAGAGAGTGAGAAGGTGAGAGAGAGATAGAAAGAGAGTATGAGAGAGAGAGAGAGAGAGAGAGAGAGAGGAGAGAGAGAGAGAGAGAGAGAGAGAGAGAGGAAGGTGTGTGTGTGTGTGTGTGAGAGAGGAGAGAGAGGAGAGTAGGAGAGAGAGAGAGAGAGAGAGAGAGAGGGGAAGGAGAGATAGAGATGAGAGAGAGAGAGAGAGAGTGAGAGAGAGAGAGAGAGGAGGAGAGAGAGGAGAGAGAGGAGAGAGAGAGAGAGAGAGAGAGAGAGAGAGAGAGAGAGGAAGAATAAGGGGGAGAGAGAGTATGGGGGAGAGGGGGAGAGAGAGAGGGTGATGAGAGAGAGAGAGAGAGGAGAGAAGGGAGAGAGGAGATATAGAAGGTCAGAGTGAGAAGGTGAGAGAGAGCATGATAAGGGGAGAGAGGGAGAGAGACGTATGGCGGTGGACTGGAGAGAGAGAGTGCTCTCTTCTCCTCTCTCCTCCTCTCTCTCTCTCTCTATCTCTCTCTCTCTTCTCCTCCACACTTTGAAATATTTCTCATCACTATGTGAATCTATATCTTACATGGGGTGCACACCCTATGTAAATTTATGATTTACATAGGGTGCACACCCTATAGGGCGTGCACACTTTGTAAAGGATTTGAATTTACTAATCCTAAGGCTTGGATTTCCCTTGGAGATCCAACCCAAAGGCTTGGACGATTGAAATAGGCCTGATATGTGTTTTCCAGTAGACATACAAAAAAATGACATCTTTTTTTGTGTGCTCCCTCGTCAGGTTTACTCGTGACTCAAGAACGTAAAAATCAGATGACGTGATATTGCAGATCTCTCTGTTAGCTATCTAAGCATATAATTTATTTGAATTTTGATTATGTTAAGCTTTTCAACTCTAATTTTTTTTGTGTGTATGTCCATATTTTTGTAAAAAACCAACATGCAGTATTTTGGGCATAGATTTTGGCTCGTTCATCGAATTTTGCAATAAGTTACATTTTTAGAAACTAGACTCCATTATAAACACTTTTAAAAAAAGAAAATTTAATTTTCAATTAGTTTTAAATGATTTCTCTAGGGGGAGCACACATAAATTTCATATTTTCAGGATGTGTGCACTTCGTAAATTCATAAAAAATTATACGTTCATCAAAAAATTACCAAAAAAAATCTAGGATAAACTACGTGGTGTTAGCTAACTTCTCACCAGAGCGATTAAAAAAATTCAAAAAAAAAAGTTAACATTTTAGGGCGAGCACACCAGACGCTATGTTATGTTTTTGGAAAAAAAATAGGACCACTTTTTGTGCTCCCCTTTTTGAGGGCCTTAATCTGCACCATTTTCAAAATAAGTTAGTAGTTTAGGAACTAGATTCAGATTATTACAACTCTTGTTTTTGTCACATCTCAAAATTTTGAGTCTAACTATCTTCAATTTCTTGTTGAAGTTCAGAGTTTTCTGATTTCTAGAAAAAAAGTGGCATCTTATACCCCCTTTTTGGTCCCCCATCTTTGTGCACTTACCCCTTTATAGTGTTTGAATAGCCAAGGGAAGTTTAATAAGAGGCATTTGAAATGAGTTGATTTTTTGTAGAATTGCACTTTTTTTAAGCACAAGAGTGGAAAGTCTAATAGGGTTGCAGATGCTCTAAGTAGGAGACATAATTTGTTGACAGCAATGTAGATCAAATTTGTTGGATTTCAAGAACTCAAGAGTTTGTATCCTAAGGATCTTGATTTTGGTGAGGCCTAGAGATCTTGTACAGAACTAGTTACTCTAGCAGGACCAAATGGTTGGATTTTATAATCCAAGATGGAATGTTATTCAAAGGGATCCAATTGTGCATTCCAAAGAGTTCCATGAGCAAAAACCTAATCAAAGAGAAGCATAATGGAGGATTGGTTGTACCACTTTGGTCAAGATAAAATTATTTCTCTAGTTAGTGAGCATTATTATTGGTCATATTTGCAACAAGATGTTAAGAAGTTTGTGTAGATTTGTAGAATATGTCAAAAGGTAAAAGGAACTAGGAATAATATAGGGCTATATCAACCATTACATGTACCAAAAAGGTCATGGGAGCATATTAGTATGGACTTTTTTCTTAGTTTACCAAGGACCTTGGAGAGGGCATGATTCTATTTTTGTGATTGTAGATAAGTTTTTGAAGATGACACATTTCATTCCTTGTAAAAATACTAATGATGTTGTTCATGTGGAAGAATTATTTTTTAAAGAAGTGGTGAGACTACATAGTCTACCAAAAAGCATAGTTTCAGGTTGAGATACTAAGTTTGTTGGGTAAGTTCTTTGAGGAAATTGTGGAACAAACTAAAGACAAATTTGAAGTTTAGCTCAACACACCACCTACAAACTGATGGACAAATAGAAGTGGTGACTAGGAGTTTGGGGAATATATTGAGATAATTAGTAGGAGATAAGCCCAAGGTGTGGGATCTGATTTTACCACAAAGCATAATTTGCATACAATAATTTTGTCAAAAAGGAGCACTGGTAAATCACCATTCTAGATTTTATATGAAAGTAATCCTAGAAATTCTTCAAAATTAAGGAAGCTGAACAATGGAGAAAAAATTAGTGCTAAAGTTGAAGACTTTACTTAACACTTGAAGAATTTGCATGAAGAGGTGAGGAAGCACATTAATAGAATGAATATATAGTATAAGGCTAAGGTAGATTAGAAGGAGAGGCATAAGAAATTTCAAATTGGAGATGAAGTTATGGTTTATTTGAGAAAGGAGAGATTTCCAGTGGGAACATACAACAAGTTGAAGGTGGACAAATTTGGACCATGCAAAATCCTAAAGAAGAATGGTTTAGGAAATGCTTATGAAGTACAATTGCCTAGTGAACTCAATATTTCACCAATATTTAATATTTTAGATTTCAGAGAGTATCATGAAGGAAGTATTGAAGATGAGATAATAGAAGCACGGTGGAATATTCTAGCACCTACTCCAGCTACAGAGGAGATAGAAGACATCTTGGATAGTCATGTAGGAAGAAGCACAAGAAACAATAAATATGAAGAGTATCTGGTCAAATGGAAGGCACGACATGTTGAAGATTCATCATGGCTATCAAAGAAAGAGTTTGTCTGCTCTTGGTTTTTTCTATGAACACCTTACATGTGACAAAGACACTTCTCAATTTACCTTGGGTATCTAATGGAGGAGCATCTAGGATGTAAGAGCAATCTTGCATCACCCAAAAATATTGTCTAGTTTTCAATAAGGGTTATCTTTGGACAAGGTTACTATACTAGTAGGTTTTTTCATTTGAGCAGGGATTGTTCCAATTGCTTCCCTAGAGGTTTATCTTGCATTTATTAGCTTGTTAATAAATTTTAATGGAAAGATCAAGTTTGGTTTTGAAGATAATAAATATTATGTTTTGGTAGGGTGGTACAAAAAACTCTGAACTCAATTTTGAATACTTTAGAGGCTCCTAAAAGGGGTCAAACTTTGATTGAATAGTACTTCTTAAGCCTTGAGCATTGAGTGCTTCTTTCCATTTTTAAAATGGTTATAATAGCCAATCAACTCAACATCTCACAAGTTACGATTTTTAGAATTTGTGCCTTCAAGACTATAGTTTTAATACAGAAAGAAGAGAGAGAGAGAAATCACTTAAGCTAGGAAATTTAACAGCTAGGAGGAAAAATGAGAAAATTTCACTTTTCATAATATTATTAGGTGGATAATTGTTCTACTTAAATAGGGCTAAAGGGGGATTTTAGGGTTCATTTCCAAAAATGTAAATGGTGGCCATATCTTGCAAATTATTGTAATGAAAATGCTAATGTGGTTGTAGCATGTAGTTTTTTCTGAATATTGTAATATCATTTCATTAAGGATAATAGAAAGAAAGTATTTTTGTTCTTTCCAATAATCAGTTCTTGTATTTTTTGTTTATTTCCTTGTTGTGTTGTTGTGTGTTTGGTTAAATAAGTGGGAGTACCCCTTCATTAAGAGACCCCACTTTTCAAACCATTAATGTAGTTGTTCAATCAATAGATAATTAGGATATCTTTGATATATAGACCACACAATTGAGGTATGATTATATATTTGAAAGATTTTTAAAAATATTTAAAGGTGGGTAGGTTCTTTATGTGATCATTCAATATTAAGTATATAGAAATCTTAACAATACTTTTGTTTAGGGCCATCATATTCAAAAGTTATATATTTTATATTTAAGGATGAAATCTTATAGTTCTATTAGATATTAGAGGTTGAAAAATATTTTATTATCAGAATTAGTGGATGAAATATTGAGTTTCCATGAGATCATAATTGTAACAAGTTTTAATATTATTTTTCTTATCTATTATTATGGTTGTTTATTCATGAGTTATATCATTATCATCATCATCATCATCATTCTATAATTTTGTGATGTATTATAGACTTGGATAATATAAGAAATATTCTACAATTAGTTCTTACTTTCTCATAGTCTAGCTATAATCTATATTTATTAGAGTAGAGTAAACATATTTAAATATTTAATCTATCATTTGTTTGGGGACTAATTAGTAATATTAAGTTTATTATTTAGGTTTTCTAGATTTGATGAAGATTCGAGTAAGGTTTATTATAATAGTGAAATAGATAGTGAAGTTTGAGGCATAATAATAAGTTGTTAAAGTTTTTTAATGTAAACATTAAGATAATGTATGTGTTTCTAAATATTTTGGTTATAAATTGAAGTCCAAATTTCAAATTACCAAAAAGAGTTTCATAAATAATTTGATTGTACATCCTATTTAATAAACTTGAATCCATTTTTTCCAATAATAGAGCTAGTGCAAGGTCTATAATATCATCCTTTGAAATGAATATTCGCTCCCCCCAATATCTAAGGTTTTGTATTTATGGTTTTTTTTAGAACCATGGCTACAAAGGCTTAGGTATTAGGGGGAAAGGATATGTGTAGAATTTATTATTGTATTACTAGTATTAGGTAAAAATATATTGAGTGGGTAATTATAAATAATTTAGGACATTCAATTGAATGATATTTTAATCAACTTTTAATTAAGTGTAATGACCTTTCAATTTTGGATTGTCCTTCCAACTTCTAATGAGGAGATTAATGTTGTGACTTTTCAGCTACATTAAAATTTTATAAATAAGCTCAATTAAAATTCAATAAACAGTGTGATATGGACATACATCTCATTTGATGAGATTTTCCAATTTGCATCAGCTCTTGCATATGGAGTTCATGGGCATACATCTCACCCACGAGATCGCCCAACTTCTATGAACTCGGGCATACAAATCCTCTATAAGTTTGCCCAAATTAGATTGATTCACATGCAATACATCTCACTTACTAGATTGTCTAAAGTTGTATGGATATTCTATATTTTGAATAAAGTGAAGTAGTTCACATTGTTTGTTGTATTCTTACAATATCATTAATTCTCTTTTCAGTATTATCCTTTGAATTGACAAAATAATTCAAATCAGCGGTTTGGTATAAAAAATTTCCTCTCTCATTTTATAAGAACTTACCCATAAAAATACTTTTCCAACTAGTTTGATAAAGCCATATTGGATGCGCACATGGGCTATAAAATAAATGTCATGAATTGCTTAAATTTAAACTCGTATGTTGCAAGTTTGAATCATAAT
Source organism: Chamaecyparis obtusa (assembly GCA_027943335.1). Taxonomy (NCBI): domain Eukaryota; kingdom Viridiplantae; phylum Streptophyta; class Pinopsida; order Cupressales; family Cupressaceae; genus Chamaecyparis; species Chamaecyparis obtusa. The sequence continues at coordinate 506,893 of BSBK01003948.1, forward strand.
TTACTAGATAGGGCCCATTATTTTAACTTATAATGCATCATTTTTTTTATATGTGAGAACTATGAAGGGCAAGTTAAATATATTTGTCAAGAAATTCATAAATATCTACAAAAATATAGACATTACCTTGACACTTCTAAGTCTTGTGAGGAATTCTTGCATAATATACACTCAAGTTAAGATTCAGTTTACTTTTAAAAGATGTTGATTAAAAAAAAATGTATTAAAACTCACATTCAAATATTAATTTTACATTTACAACTTCAAAAATAGATATTTACACAATACCATGCACTAAAATTTAAATTTTCTAATGAATTAATGTTTATTACTATTAAGGGCATTTGAATAAATTTATGCTACCCACATGGAGTTACCTATTTTGTAAATTTATTTTACAATGTGCTTAAGTGAATATAGAGATGATATATGGCTAAGTATGATTGTTTTCTACCATCTATTTAAAATATTGAATGAAAATGTGTGTGCTCATAGATTTTTGAATGGTCAAATTTGACAATAATTTGATGGAGATAATGGCTTATCTAGCTTGAAAAAAAAAAAATCTTTCTCATGTGGTGTTTTTGAAACAACTTGGCCACAAAATATTAATGTCAAACATGCCAAGTACTAGGATTGATCAATTATCGAGAGAAATGTAGAGTGGATAGATAAAAACAGAAAGACATCTATATGATATTTAAACATTAAAACTATAACATGTTAATGTGAAACATGCCATGAATTATGATTGATAAATTATGGAGAGATATGTTGAAAACCCCATTTTAACTAAAATCTAGAAATTATAATTTTTCATAGATTTTTACAAGATATAAAATTCTCCATTTTGGTAATATACATATCTATCTAAATGACTACAAATCTTATCAATCATTGAGTGCTAACTTGCGTGACATTATTTGTCAACTCAGTATGCTAACTACATGCAATAAAAGAAAAATTAAAAACTATAATTTAGTAATATACTTTTAAAAAAATGTAGAAGCCTAATTTGAGGCCTCAAAGGGAGGGATTTGGCCATGGAAATATTTTTAGATTTGGTCTAATCAAATATGTTTAAATGAGATCTCTTAGAAGTCCTTAAGATGCTTATCCATGTAAAATTTCAGCCCAAATGGATTGAAAGTTATGACCTCCAAAAGTTCAGATCACTTGAAATAAAATAATTCTTGTAGATCTAGATTTATTTGTGCTTGTAAATCATGATCTATGCTTCTCTAGATGTTTGATCCTTGGATGTGGAATTTAAAATAAATTTAATTAAATGGTCAAGCTATGTGTAGTGTGTAGCATGGTCACTTATCGATGTAACATTGGTAGATGTGAGAATAAAGTTAAACATGTTGTGTATATGCATCTAGGTTTAGAATCAAAAGAGATTGACTCAAACATAAAAATATGGATGATGTTCTCTTCTTTCTAAGGCGGATAGAAAAGTTAAACATGTTGTGTATATGCATCTAGGTTTAGAATCAAAAGAGATTGACTCAAACATAAAAATATGGATTTGCTAGAATACATAGAGATCTTTATGTTCCTTACACACACTAAACAAATCATAAATAGGTGTGTAGCTCATGATAGATTGACTTTAATACAACTCCATGTTTACAAGAGAACATAGGGCTCATTAGGGGAAGAGCATCGTTACTGCACACATTCCAATTATTGTTCATTCCTTGTTCACCCCACCCCCTAATTACTAACTTCAAAGAAACAAAAAAAAATGATTATTACAAGGCCATTAAAATATATCATGTACTAGTAGTGCCCACTTGTAATTCTAGTAGTGAGAATTTTTCAGTAACATTTGTGCACAACATTTGGTAATTTTTGAGCGACTACTCCAACATTTGTGCATAAGTATCAACAAATTTTGAGGCTGTTGTAGTGCACACCGACTGGGGCATCTTTAAGTAGGTATTAGACAACACTTTGAAATGACTACTTTTTTACCCTTGCGTGCATAACAGATTCCATAGTGTGTGTTATCACTAGCCTAAAGGTAAAACAATAGCTAAAAATAGTTAAATCATAAATAAATACAATTTAAAAAAATTGTCAAAATCGAAAATGCCATTTAGAATTTATAGACACACGAAATTAATTACAACGATTATTAATAAGTATAGGTTAAGCTCGAGACAGAATGCACCAAAGACAAAAAAAATAAAGTCAAACTTCTTTTTTTCAGATTTGCAAAAAACACACTATTTTTTGGTATTGTAGAGAGAGCTTAACCATATCAATATGCTCTCCTAAACACATTTAGGTGCACGTGGGAACTATATTTCTCATGCATATTCATATCAGGACAATTAATGTAGCAGGTTTACATAGGAATTTAAATATTACGCGCCTCCTATTTAGATCAAAACTAAATCGCCCGTCGAAAAAGGAGGATCATCAGATGTGAAGATTGGCCGCCGTTTGAAAAGATCAGTCTCACTGTTTAGGTATTTCGTAATTTTTTCTATTAGAAGCTGTTCGCTGTTCGCTGTAGCCATCACCAAAGGAAATCATGAGCAGCGCAGCCAGAAAAGAATAAAACTGGTTGTTGCCTCTACTTGCACACGGAAAGTTGGCTAGAACAAATAGGGAAATTAATTATAAAATGACGCTGGAAGATTGTAAATTTATAGGGAGAGGAAGTCTTGATGGGAGAATATAAAGATAAGAGAGTTCTAGATGAGGAAGTTTGTAGAATGAAAAATAATTAAACCAATTGGGTCTAAAGTTCCTAGAGATAAAAGGTAATAATAAGATGTTTCCATATCATTTGATAAGACTTAGAGGCAATTTATCAAAGTTTTATATTTATTTATAAAAATAATCTTGTTAATGGATAGTTGTGTATTGTAGTACTTATAATGGTATGGAGAAAATTTTGTGTTTAATATTTTCTATACATTAATTTTTTATTTCCTCAATATCTACCTCAACACAGTCGTATAGAATAGGTTGATTGGAAAAGTTGAAGTTGAAGAAGTCTAGAAGAAGATCTAAAGAAAGGCATCATCTCTAGGTTGATCATGAGTGTGTAATTTGAAAACAAGTTTAGTCATTGAAGAAAGGACTTAGAATTAACTAAAATCTAAAGGTAGAACCCATCTTGAATAAGTGCAAGAAAAAGAGTTTACCCATCTTGAATAAGGATTACAAAATTTGTTTAAAAAACATTCATAACCATAAAGATAAATTATAGCTAGGTGAGGATATCAATGCAGGAGATTTATTGAAGCTGTTTGTAAAAGTCATCAATTTGATAGAAACGAGCCTACTATTGTCAAAGAAAATAGAATATATCATTTCAAAAAATATAAAATGCAAGTTTGTCTTGTAAAATTTTTGCATTTTCAGAAAACATATAGCCTTCATTAAGAGTTTAAGTTTATGTGAAAGGAATTGTAGATCTTGTTCTTCAAGGAGCCACCATCAAACCCATCATTAGAAGAAAGTTCAGTCTAGTTGGTAAAACTACCCCGAACAAATGGTTATCACAAGCTATATAATTCCACAAGCACAAATTTTTTTATAGTTCACAAAGACAAATCATAAGATTTTGTAGAATTGTAGTTGTGAAAAAGGTGGCATGGAAATAAAAAGATCAAAGCTCTTGCTAAATTACTATCAAAAGAAAGAGTTCAGTGGAAGATTATAGTCTACAGATCTTTATGAACTGGTTTTGCAAGTGAAGTCAAACCCACTAGGAATATTTCTGCTTATTTATATTCATGAGATGTCAGAGATCGAATATAATAATAATTCTAGTAGGAAAAAGTACTCTATTTGATTCTATTTGCACTGTCTTATAAACAAATGTTTGAACTTATGATAAAATCGAAGAATCATATCAAACAGGAAAATAAAACAAGATAATGATTGAATAATTGGGATTTGTCCCAGGACAAAATTAGAGGTGACCTTTATAATTTTTAAAAAGGAAAGAAAAAAGAACATTTGGATATCAAGTGATCTGTCTTTAAATTCCATCATATTCTCGTGACCCATTTTGTATTTTAACAACAAAAGAAATCTTGCAGATTTGAGAACAAATCATACTGAATTGACACCCATATCAGGTCTCTAAATTCATGAAAGATGAGTTCACAAAATTAAAAGGATAAACAATCAGATATGTGTTCTTGAAATCAATTGGTGAAAGGGAAGTGAGAGCATTCCATAAAGTCTATGTTCAGTGTCTAATAATTCTTTAAGTTAGATTTCAACAAACTGATTTAAGCCCATATTATTATGTCATAAAATTGAATATGATTAAAATCTATAGGAAAGTGATTCTAATTTACATATTTAAGAAATTTTTAGCAATATTACAATATATAGATTTTATACTTTAGAGTCATCAAACTAAAAGAAAAAAAAAATTAAAAACAAAATACAGATATACATGGGAAAACTCTTTTAGGTAAAAACTCTCAAACTCCAAAACATAAAACCAATGTATTATTCAACAACAAGTTACCTATAGGATGGTAGGGGTGGCCAGAGTACCCTCCAACATTTTTGACTGATTTGACATTTGCATGGAAATAGACATATTAAGTTAAATTATAAAGAGGCCATTGAAAAAAAAAACTAAGTGTCCCCTTTAAGATATACATTAATTTTAAGTAAATATAATGATTAAAAATATTAGCATATATTATATATTAATTTAATTTAATTATTTATTTTAGATATTTAAAAATATTGTATTATTTTAATATTTTTTTAAATTTGTTAAGTTATAATTATTAAATTTATTTAATAAAATATTATGATTATTTTATAATTTTTAATAAATTAAGAAAAGATTATTTTAAAATTAATTTTGATTTATTTATGTTGATTTATTTTTATGATATTTTTTAAAATTTGTTTTATAATTAATTTCATATAGAAAACATTTACTTAAGGCTAGTCTATGAATATTATCATTTTTATTTAGTGTTAGACTTTCAAAGTATTGTGTCTTCTATAATCTTATTTTTGCTCAACGTTTTAAACATGCTTCTTTCTCTCAATTGAATTTGATACTAGCTTAAATATATATATATATATATATATATATATATATATATATATATATATATATATATATATATTTATATATATATATATATATATATATATATATATATAATATATATATATATATATATATAATATATATATAATATATATATATATATATATATATATATATATATATATATATATATATATATATATATATATATATATATATATATATATATATATATAAAATACACCGAGAGTAATCCTTTTGAGGCGCCTATTACACCTTGCAATTTAAAGAAAATAGGCACCTCGAGAAGGATTACTCTTGGCGTATTATATATATATATATATATATATAAATATTTATAAGCTAGTAGCAGTCGCAGCGCAACATAGTAGACATTTTAAGAATTGTAATGTTTATGTATATGGCAGAAAAATAAAATCAAATCAAATTGTTAGGGGAACAATTAGGTTTAATGTTGTAAAATAAATAAAATTATATATATATAGTTATAAATTATAAACTATTAAAATAATTTGAAACTGGGTAAGAGTTAGGGTTAGTAGGACATTTTACGTTATGAGTTAGGGTCTGGGTAAGAGTTACAGTTAGGGTTAGGGTTAGGGTTAGGGATAGGGTGAGAGTTAGGGTTAGTAAGAGATTTTACGATATGAGTTAGGGTTCGAGTAAGAGTTAGGGTTAGGGTTAGGGTTAGGGATAGGGTGAGAGTTAGGGTTAGTAGAACATTTTACCCTATGAGTTAGGGTTTTTGTAAGAGTTATAATTAGGGTTAGGGTTACGGATAGGTTGAGATTAATCATGTGGTTAGGGATATGATGTTAGGTTTACAATTATGATTACTATCATATTTAGTGTAACATTAAGGTTTAAGATTAGGGTAAGGGATTAGGATTAGGGTTACTAATATGGTGAGGGTTAATCATGGGTTAATGATGAGATGCACAATGTTGAGTTTGGATTAGTATAAAATATTTTGAAATTGGGTAATAGTTAGGGTTAGTAGGACATTTTACGTTATGAGTTTGGGTTCGAGTAAGAGTTATAGTTAGGGTTAGGGTTAGGGGATAGGGTGAGAGTTAGGGTTAGGTAAGATATTTTACAGTATGAGTTAGGGTTTGAGTAAGAATTAGGCTTAGGGGTTAGGGTTAGGGATAGGGTGAGAGTTAGGGTTAGTAGGACATTTTACCCTATGAGTTAGGGTTCGAGTAAGAGTTGTAATTAGGGTTAGGGTTAGGGTTAGGGATAGGGTGAGATTAATGATGTGGTTAGGGATATGATGTTATGTTTTACAATTATGATTACTATAATATTTATTGTAACATTAAGGCTTAAGATTAGGGTAAGGGATTAGGATTAGGGTTACTAATATGGTGAGGGTTAATCATGGGGTTAATGATGAGATGCACAATGTAGAGTTTGGATTAGTATTAGGGTTGAAATATTGGTTAAGGTTAGTATGATAAATAGGGTTAAAAAAAATAGTATATATATTATACGATTAGAGTTATGATTAGTATTATATTTAGTTATTTCATGAGGGTTAATTGTGGGTTAATGATGTGATGCACAATGTTATATTTGGATTTGTATTAGGGTTAATCATGGGTTTAATGATGTGATACACAGTGTTTAGTTGGATTGGTATTAGGATTAAAATATTCATGCGGGTTAGTATGAAAAATAGGGTTAATCGTCAAATCAATAATATGATTTGGGGTTGATATGTAGTGTTATGGTTACAAACAGGTTATGGTTTAACCTATTAAGGGTTAGTATAACCCTCGTGGTTAGCTTTTGACCAATGGTAAACAACACAATTATGGTTTTGATTAGGATTAAATTTTCACCTTAGGAGTATGACATAAAGAAGTAATTATAATGTTAACGATAACATATTAGAGTTAGGGTTAGGGTTATGATTAGGGATAGGATTCTATGTTTACAGTTAGGAAGCCATTTTATGGTTTTTAATATTTGAATATATAGCGGTAAGAGTTAATGCTATAGTTAGTGTTACTATTATGGTTAATATTAGTGGTAGGGTTACAATTAAGGTTAAAGTTAATGTTAAGGTTAGAGGGAAGGTTAAGATATTATATTAATTTTATTGTATAATTATCTATTTGGGTTAGTGTTAGTATTATGGTTAGTGCTACTATTATTGGTTAAAATTAGTGTTAGGATTACAATTAAGGTTAGTGTTAGGGTAACAATTAAGGTTAACAATGAAAAAAAGGGTTAGTCTTAAGGTTAGTGTTGGGGTTAGGGTCATAATTAGGGTTAGTATCATAGTTAACCTTAGCATATCACCTAGGTTCAATGGTAGGGTTATGGTTATGGTAACGGTTTTAAAGTTAGGAGTAATATTATGTTAATGGTTACAATTAAAGTTAGGGTTAGGGGTAGGGTGAGGGTGAGGATTAGGAGTAGGAGTAGGTTAGGGTTAGGGTTATAATTATGATTAGGGGTTATGATTAGGGTTAGTATTTAGATTATAGTTTATTTGGGTTCATATTAGGGTACATGGATATGATTAAGGTGGATGGAATGTTACGATAAAGTTTACCAATTAGACTTTTAAAGTTGAGGCTAGGGTTAGTGTTAGTGTTAGTGGTTAAAACTTAGGTTATGGTTTAAAGTTATGGTTAGAATTATGGTCAATTTTAGAACTCTCTCTCTCCACTCTCTCTCGCTCTCTAGATATGCCCCCCTAATCTCTCTCTCTCTCTCTCTCTCTCCTCTCTCTCCTCTCTCTCTCTCTCTCCATCATATCCCCGCTCTTTCTCTACCCCTATCTCTAACATCTCTCTCTATTGAAAACATGTCTTTCTCTCTCCTCTCTTATCCCTTCCCACTCTCTCTAGATATTCCCCCTAATTACCATCTCTCTCACTATCTACCCTCCCTTATCTCATCATCATATTCCTCTCTCTATCTCTCTCTACCCCCTAACTCTAAGATCTCTCTCTCTATATTGAAAACATCTCATTTCAGGTTCATATTAGGTTACATGGATAAAATTAACGTTAGAGGGAATGTTAGGATAATGTTTATAATTAAAGTTTGATGTTAGGGTTAGGGTTAATGTTAAGACTTAGGTTATTGTTAGGGTTACAGCTTAAAGTTGTGGTTAGAATTATGATTAATTTTATAATTCTCTCTCTCTAGATATTCCCCTAATCACCATCTCTCCCTCTCTCTCTCTAGATATGCCCCCCTAATCACCCTCTCTCTTTCACTCTCTCCCCTCCATCATATCACCACCATACCCCCCTCTTTCTCTACCCTCTCCTATCCCTTCCCGCTCTCTCTAGATATTCCCCCTAATTACCATCTCTCTCACTATCTCCCCTCCCTCATCTCACATGGATAACGTTAACATTAGAGGGAATGATAGGATAAAGTTTATAATTTAAGTTGAGGTTATGGTTAGGTTTAATGTTAAGACTTCAGTTATGGTTAGGGTTATGATTTATAGTTATGGTTAGAATTATGATTAATTTTATAATTATCTCTCTAGATATTCCCCTAATCACCATCTCTCTCTCCTCTCTCTCTCTCTCTCTCTCTCATCCCTCATCTCACCATCATATCCCCCCTCTTTCCTCTACCCCTATCTCTAACATCTCTCTCTATCTCTAACATCTCTTTCTCTACCCTCTCCTATCCCTTCCCACTCTCTCTAAATATTCCCCCTAATTAGCATCTCTCACTATCTCCCCTCCCCTCATCTCTCTCTCTCTCTCTCTCTCTCTCTCTCTCTCCTCTCTCTCTCTCTCTCTCTCTCTCTCTCTCTCTCTCTCTCTCTCTCTCTCTCTCTCTCTCTCTCCTCCCCTCCCGCATCTCATCATCATACCCTCATACCCCTATGTCTAAGATCTCTCTCTATTGAAAACATCTCTCTATTAAAAAACATAATATGTGCCCTAATCAACCTCTCTCTCTCTCCTCCTGTCCTCCTCTCTCTCTAGATATGCACCCTAATCAACCTCTCCCTCTCTCTCAGTTATAAACATGATAAATTGATAAGACACTAATTAAGGTTGATTTTTAATTTAAAAATCCATAAGATGGAGTTAGTATAAGGCTCAATAAAAGTTTTTAGGGTCAAGGTTGAATTTGATTGAGTGGTAAGGGTAGGGTTCAACATGGTTTATTTGTTTATCCAATTGTAGAGTTAAGGTTAGGGTTCAATATAGTTTAATGTCTAAGTTGGTTTTCAAGGTAGGTTGTTACTATTTCTTTAATGGTTTCTCCATAATCTAAAGATTTAGGTGTAAACTGATTTAGTGTTTGGGCTTAATTTGGTATATGTTAAGTTTGAATTTGATTTAGGATATAATCTAGATTAGAGTTAGGGTTATGTTTCTACATGGTTTAGTGTTAGATTTAAATTTAGATTAGTGGTAGGGTTAGGGTTCAATTTTATATTGAGTTAAGGTTCAAAGTGATTTTTAAGTTAAAGTTCAATTTGATTAGATTAGGATGAGGGTCAAGGTTGACTTTGATTTATTATTTAGTTAGGTTGGAAGTTTAATTTGGTTTAATATTTAATCATGATCTTTTTAATGATAGAGTTATATTAAATGTATATGCATTAAATAATAAAGAAATTTCACCATCCTTGATTAAATGTCAAGCCTTCTTATTGAATTATTTATCTCTAAAATTTATTGTTCCCCCTTTCTATGCTAATCATGATTATAAATAATAGAAAGAAAGAATCTTTTATTAAAAAAACCAAATAATTATTTTGTTAATAGAAAGTAAATATTTAAAAATAATAATTTAATTATTATTCTAAATATAAAAAAATACTTTTCACATAATCTTAGTTTATTTTAGTACTTAAGTACTCTGAAATTTCAGAAGCTTCATGCAATTGAGATGTTTAGAAACATCTTACTTTTTTATATACTTTTTGCAATTTAATCATTGGAGAAATATTTTTTCTACCTTTTGAAAATATGATATTTAAAAATAAATATTTTGTTACTTTATAAAAATATATTTTTCTAATATTCTCATTAAAATGTAAGATGTTTGAAACTATAGAACCATCTAAGTTAAAAAAAATATAAAGAAGACATAGAAACATTTTTATTGTCAATTAGAAAATTAAGATGTTTCTATACTCTTTTTATCCTTTTCTAATATTCTTATTAAAAAGGTAATATGTTTTTTAATTCTATACTCTTTTTATCCTTTTCTAATATTCTTATTAAAAAGGTAATATGTTTCTAAATACCTTTTTACTATTGTTAAACCAAATACATGTATATGATTGTAATCGAAGTTGTAATGGAGACACAAGTCCAAAACGTACAATATTTTTATACTGTGTTGATAATATAGAGATGTAAGAAAATTTTGAAAAATAAAGCCCGAATATATAATAGTAACACTAAAGGATAAATATAATATAAAGTTATTAAGAGATTACAATATATTCGTATACAACTCCCAATCAAAAACATAAAATAAAACTAAACATTTTAATGGGACAAACCAAATCACTATAATGATTTTATTGAAAAGCTTACTCCTTAATTTTCTAGCCAAAAAAACCACGTTCTAAGATTCGAGAAATGGATAATCTGTGTATCCAACAACAGGATCAGGAGTGTAAAATGTTTCCCTCTCGTAGTTATTGAGAGGTGCATTCACCTCAAATATTTTGGTAGATCTGGATTCGCCAAAAACAGTCGCCCATAAACCACCAGATCTACATTGCCACTAGAAATAGCTCCATTACCATCATCTTGATCATAACCCCCTACAGCCAAAAATGTGCCCTTGAATGCTTTCCTCATGGGAATTAGGCTCTTTTCGCCCGCTATTGTCAGCTCCAAACTATAAGCCCTGGACTCAACAAAATGTGCATACAAAATGTTGTATTTATTCAGAGCCTACGCCAAGTAAAGTCCCAGCGCCTCCGATTCAAGTAGTACGCATCAAAAAAAGTGAAAAAGGGGGAAAGTCAAATTCCCACGCGTTCTGCCCCAATTTCATCCACCACTGCTTTCACAACTTCAAGAGAAAATCTACAATGATTCTCCAATGATCCGCCATAGCGATTGGTTTGATCATTCACGTTGTCTTTCATGAACTGCTCCAGAAGGTACCCATGAGCCCCATGGATTTCAACACCGTCGAACCCTGTTCCAAAAAGGTATTAATTATATCAACAAAAGGACTTTCTCTTCTTCAAATCAAGATAGATCATAATAAAAACATACCTGTATCTATTGCATTTCTGGCAGCATTTCAAAAATCTGCAACAATTTTGGGAATTTCCTCTATTTCCAAAGGCCGAGGAGGGGAGAAGTCTGCCTCATCTTTTCGATTCAGTAAGGGGATCTTTCCAGATATTGGTTTGCTTGTGGAAGAAACTGGACTCTGGCCATTAGGCTGATAATCTGCATTCCAACGCACCCAGTAAATATACAATATACTATTTGTTTTGAAGGAGAGTCTACCAAATTTGAAAAAAAATAGGGGAAAGCGTAGAGAATACTGACCCACATGAGAGGACTCTTCCACAATGCCATTGTTGACAGAAGAAAATGCCCTGAGAAATCTCATGTACGTGCAAACAAAAAAAATGACTTGAGAAATGAAGAGCACTCTTTTATAAATGAAGAGTGACTCTTCATTTCTCAAACATTTTGTATTCAAAAATTTCATATTCCCATGCATTCACTATTGTTTCCGAAAAAATGTTTCTTTAAAAAAAAATTAAAAAAAAAAAATCTTTGCAAACTATTGTTTGCAACGATGCCACACCCATGCACCAGCTGTCGGCACTAGCAGCGCCAATGCAGTGTGTAACGTACGCACTGCACAATGCGTGTTATGCACTGCACTGGCATTGCTAGTGCCGACAGCCCAGTGCACGGCGGCCAAATTGTACACCGCATGACCCCCGAAATGCCTCCTAGTCATTTGATAATTTAATTTTTGTTTTTGATAATTTCGAGTTTTCATTTTTTGTTTTTGATTTTTGATTTTTTATTTTTTATTTTTGATTTTTGATATATGAATTTTTATGATTTTCAATTTTTGAATGATTTTTTATTTTTTCAGTTTTTGATTTGTAACTGATATATTTTCTTTTTTATGTACACGACATATTCCTTGGAATATGATGTGCTGGTGTCCTCCTCTTCCACTACGGCTGTATAGGAACGCCTCTCAGCGTAATTATAACTAAAAAAAATCTTTCAAAAAACACTAGAAAATAAAACTTAAGTTTGATGGTCAACATTCTTTTTTTTTTTTAATATTACCAGTTTATTTAAAATTATCATTCAAATACCAATGTCTAACTTTTTAAAAATCTCACACTTACACATTATATTTATGAAAAAAATCTTTTTAAATTTAAAAAAGAAAAAAAATTAATACATTTTTATAAAAAAATTGGTTATATTTTATAAAAAAAATTAAAATAACTACAATTTCAAAAATACCAATATCAAATGAATTTCTATCATTAATTAATAAATATTTATTTTAAAGATATAATATCATTAATTCACAATTATTTACTATAAATATATTCAATATATTAATATTAATTTATAAATTTATTACTATAAGATAAATTAATGAAAAGTTAATTTGTATAATTTAAATATTATATATAGTATAGATAATATTTATATTATAATTATAAGTTAATTTGTATATATCATATATATAATATAATATAAATTTAATTCTTTAAATTAATTTATATATAATTTAAAAAATTAATAATTCAATAAATTTATATTAAATTAATAACATTTATTATTTATATATACATATTTACTTTAAATTCAATCATTATATTAAAACAATATAATATTATAATTTTTTTTTAAAAAGATATTATAAATAAATTAAATACTTTGTAATTAAATTAAACACCTTATATATATTTATTATTATTTAACTAATTAAATATATAATATGTAATATTATATTTAATTTAAACTTTTAATTCCTTTATACTTCACACTATCAATTCATAGCCACGATGTGTACATTTAACTTACAACATGTATTGCTATTCGTTGATTTACTTTCTATTTCTGCAATACTTTTACTGACAAAGGTTGTAGTAAGTGTTTCGTACACTATGGCATGGGACGCATCGAGTCATATTTAATTATTAAAAAGTACTTTTTAATTTCCAAATTTTTAATTTGAAAACTTATTTTATAATTTTGTTGTTTTTTTTAGAATATTAGTGTCAAATAATCTTGATTTGTCTATTGGTTGTTTATTGTCGATTTAAAAAAAATAAAATTTAGTTGATTATTTGTATTGACTTCAATCCAATTATGACAAGTTAAAAAAATCCATACTATCTCAATTTATTATTTACATATAAATTATACTTAGCTTGAAAATCATAAATATTTACTCCAATAAATTATATATTTTCTTTTAAGAATACAAAATGCTTCTAATTTTTTAAACTAGATTTATTAAAATCACTAAAATATATATTATATGTTATAATATGATGATAATAGATATAACAAAGATTTAAAAAAATTAAACATACATACTATTAAAAAATTAAAGACTAATAATATATTAATTTATAATTTTACTTTAAAAAATTAATTATTTTTAAGATTCGTAAAAAATATCTCACCTCCCCATTCATAAAATCTGATTATAAAAGTGAACAAAATCATAAAGTTTAGAGTTTATAATTTTTACTTGATTCCAAACAATACAATATCTATTTCTGTGCAAATGTCAAATCAGTCAGAAATGTTGCAGGGTACGGTGGCCATGGCATGTAACAACGAAAGGGATGGGCATCCAGCCATATCAAATGATATGGCTGGATAGTCGTTGCCGTATGTGAGAGGAGACTATGGGATGAGGTGGCAATAGTGTGCAGGAGGAGACTAGGGGATGAGGAGGGATGCTTAGAAGAGGCTGAGGGCTGAGGAGGCAGGGGGAAGGGTATGGAGAGATAAGGATGGATGGATGCACAGAGTAGTATAGGGGTGGAGATAGTAGAGGATGAGGTGATCGGGGGTATAGGAGTCTAAAAGTTGAATTGGGAAAAAGACTACATGAGACAAAGCACGAGGAGGGAGTTGTGATATCACTACGAGATGGGGTCTCACACTGTGATCCTATTATTTCAAAGCTCCAATCAAAAGAGATTACCAATCTAAAAGATTATTAAATAAATTAAGTTTGGTTATGTGTGGGGTTGGTTTTTAATTTGGTACGTCCATACATGTTTGGGGAGAGTTATTTTATTGAATGGATTTTCATTTTTAAGGGAGCCCTTGTTGCACATTAATGTTGGCTTGAGAAATTTATTTTGGGAGAGATTTTTTTATGAAATTTGAAGGATGATTTGTAATTGCATTGGAGTGGATTTGGAAGGATTTTTGTGTGTATTCTTGAGCATAGATTGGAGTGGATTTTCTATTAAATTCATTAATGTTCATGGAAGTGATTTTGGAAGCATTCTTCTTCTTCCTTCTCTCTTTCTTCCTTGTTCTTTGCAAGATTCAAGGTAGGGTTTTCTTCCTTCCTATTTGAAGTCCATTCTATTAATTTTAGATGTAATATTGTTTGTTCTATTGCTATCATGAAATATAGAAACGGTTTAGTATCTATGTTTTTAATGTGCAAAAGCTTTGTAAGGAAAGGGCCCTATTTTTTCTTGAGTTCTTTTGGGGTAGTTTTTTCAATTTTTTAATTTTATTTTTTCTCTTTAAGTCATGGAATCAATTGGTTAGGTTTTCTAGAAGAGAAACCAACATATCTCAAATGGGTATTTTCCTAATTTTCTTTCAAGGCCCAATTGATGCCTAGTTTGGGAACCCAATTTAACCCTATGCAAGTGCATAGATTTTGGGTCAACTACACAAATTTTGGGTCAACTGCATAATTGCAAGCTTCAAATTCATGGTTGTAGCCCTCAATTGCATATAAAATGACTTATACAAATGCATAGGAACTTGCTATAGGTGTACAGGTTTTAAGTCAAGTGCACAAGTTCTGATTTTTAGCTCTATTTGGTTGGGTTTCTGGTTCATAAGTGTCTTGATGTATCCCAAGGGCTTAGGTTGAGTTCTTTACTCTATCATATCTTTTTTGTGGGTCTCTATGGTCAATATTGAGTTGATTTGTTTATTATGTTCAAGTTTCATTTACTTTTGTACTATAATAAATCATAAACTCAACACTTAACCTTTTCATATGAGACTTGTAGAGAGTCATATTTTAGATTATGTCATTTTTATCTTATGAAATGGGTTTATGATGATATATAATACTTATCCATATGAGATATAATTTTTATACTTTTTTTTCCTAAGAGGTAGGGATTTATAGTTACATTAAGGGAGAGTGTCTCTCAATGGGGATCAAGGCCCTAAAGAGGTCACTAGGATCTAACCTATTGACGAGTCTCTTAACCAAGTGATAACTTAATAAATGAATTGGGGTAATACACGCTAAAGATAATTATGATTCCCCCCTCATGGCCTTGAGCTCTTTCAAATACTAAGGATGGGAATGGGAAGGCTTGTCCATTTGTGGGACGTTTGGAGCTTGCATGATTGAACTTCCTTGTCTTCATGAAAGGATTGTTCAATTCCATATGAGTTATGACCTAGGGGTCAGGGTCTAGAGAGGTTGCTAGGATAACCCATGTTAAGGCTATGTGATGACACTCTTTCCTTCATGTACTCTAGAATCTCCTCCTTATTGGTTGGGTATTAAGCCTCTGGTGGTCCTTATGTTTTCTCCCTTGACCATGTTTACCTTTGCATTTCCTTGGATGATTGGTAATGGCCTTGTTCTATTGTTGTCTTGTTTGTGTGTGTGTGTGTGTGTGAGGGTGGGGAGTGGGGGGCTTGTGTCTATCTCTTGGGCACAAAGGGATGAGTCTTAGGGTTTCATGTAGTCAAGTGGGCATTGCCTTTCTCCATTGGGGTCTAGTGAACTTGTTTGTGTATGATTGCATGGATCTTATTTTCTTCATTCGGTACCTTCATTCTAGATAAAAGAAAATCTCTATTTGCAATTATATAATGTTGTACATTATTGAATAGATTAATATTTATAATTTTAATTGATATTTTTATTAGAGCACTCCATGAGAAGGTTGATGTAAATTTCAATGATGTAATGAATAACTCATTTAAATGATATATTAGTGTTAGATAAATTACTATGATGGAGGATCAGTCACATTTTTGGGTGAAGGATTTGTACCTATATATGGTAAGGGAATTATATCCATTGATGGTAAACCCAAAGAAAGTGATGTCTACTATGTCAAAGGAATTAGGAAAAATATATTAAGAGTGATTCATATGGGATTTGAAATTAGTTTTCATGGATCTCAATGTAAAATTAGAAAAGGCTCTGAAATAATAGTTGCAGAAGGTATGAGAATTGTAAATGTTTACTATCTTAAGTAAAAGAGTGGGGTTAGTTATTTTTACACTCAAAGAAATGAATTTTGGTTATGGAACAAAAGGATGAGACATATCCACTTTGAAAAAATTATGAAGATAAGCTCGTCTAATGTAGTGAGAGATATGCCCAAAATCATTAATCTTGCTAACACCACAAATACAAGAAAAATTTAGTAATCAAAGACAATACCATTAGATCTAGTACATACATACTTATGTGGAACCCCAAGAACAAGAGAATTGAATGGTGAAATTCACCTTATCTTACTTATTGATGACTATTTTAGATTGACTTGGGTCAATTTTTTAAGAAAAAAACTAGAAGCATTGCATAGGTTTAAAATTTTCAAGAATTTGGTTGAGAATCAAATGAGTACTAGAATCAAATGTTTGAGATCTGATAGAGGATAAAAATTAACGTCGCGTGAGTTTAATAAATTATATAAAGATCATGGTAATAGGAGACAATTGTCTACACCTAGGACTACACTGATGTAGTCAAGGATGGTGGATCCAGTTAAGGATAGTCCAAAACTTGCAGCCAACAATCAAAATAGTAGAATACTCAACCACACAACAACAAAATAATTGTTTAACTCTAATTTTCACTAACATGCCCGGCTATAAGGCCTTCCGAGTTAGAGCCAATTACAATCAGAAACAATTTTGCAAGATCCACACAGATCTAATACAATCTCAGCTAGTTCAGCTCTGAAACAATTAGCAACTCATGGAAACCCTTAGGCAGATCTAAACTTGAGCTTGCAAGCCTCCAAGAAATATCCTTGTCTCCAAGTGTGCAAATAACTAGCTCTGCAACTACAAACTATTAGATGACAATCTGATCTGCAAGATCATGCAAGATCTTTTCCACAACTTTGCCAACTCTAGCTTTCAGAACCTTAGATCTGATTTGCTAAGTCATCCAAATCTGCAATCTCTAAGTCCTCTCTAAACAACTACCCCAAACATCCTATAAATACTAATCATCAATGAAAAGTCAGTTGGATGAAACCATTAACTCCCCCAAACAATTATTAAATGAAAAACAAGTCAGCTTCAAAATAGACTTACAAACATTTAATTCAACATGTCGGCCTATAACAACAACTACCAACAATAAATGCACCAAGTCAACTCAATAAATCACATAGAACTCCAGTCGATAAACCATAACTACTGAGCAATAGTGAAATAACTGAGCATGCCAGGCATCATCGAGCACCATAGACATCATCGAGTAACACTTTCACCGAGCGCTAGAGATTATCGAGTTCCTTTAGCGATCGAGCTTCCTTCAATGACTGAGACCATCGATCAAGGCTACAACTGAGTAACATCGGCCAAACACACACCTCCCATGCAGATTCACTAAGTCCCCTAGAATGCCCATGCATCAGACACCCCAAGTTTGAAAACATGTTCATATGTGAGAAGAACATTAACTGGGATTTAGCACATAAACCCCAAACTGGTTCTTCACATGCAAGTCCTCCACCTTTTTAGCTTACATACTCTTCCATTTTAGCTTTCTTTGTCTCTTCAAGTCTTTTCTTGACAATACACAGGTCTGTTCTCCAAACTGATCATTCATTTTCTCAGGATCCACCAACTCAGTCTAGCTACCAATACTTAGGCTTCTCCTACCGAGTGTTGTATCCAGTAAAGGCATCAAGGAAAACTTCCTATCATCCTTCTCAATAGTAAACACATTTCTAACATGGTCATACATAGCTCTACAATCATATTGTCAAGGTCTACCGAGCAATATATCACAACTATTCATCTTCACAATGTCACATAACACAAGATCCTTGTACTGGCCAATCTGAACATCAATAAAGCATTGTGCTCTTGCTTCTAGAGCATGAACATCTTGTAACCAACCAATCCTATAATGGTAAGGATGCTTCATTCTATTCAACCCAAGTTTCTGAACTATGTCCTCAGCAACAAGGTTATTAGTACTACCACTATCAACAATAACATCACAAAGGTTACTTCTAGACATGCATTGGGTCCTAAAAAAGTTACTCCTCTGACAAGGTTCCTCCTCTATACCGAGAAATGTTCACTGAAGTAGCAAGTTCTCAAATTTAGGTTCATTCTCATTCACCACAGTAGTTTGTTGGTCACCAAGCTTCTTTTGTGTACACTCAAAAGAACGGTGTCCTTCCTCTCCATAGTTAAAGCAAGTACCCTTAAAGATAACTCTACCTGTCTTCTTCTTCGGTTCCATAGGTTTCTATTCAGCTTCTGCATCAGTCGGTTTATCCTTCACCGAGTGATCAATCTTTTCCTTCCCTCAGGAATTACTATGTTGTTTCCTCTTCAACTTATCTTCTGCCTTCAAAGCATACTGATAAGCATCTTCAATAGAATCAATCTTTATCATACCAAGCTCATCCTGAATATTGAATCTCAAACCATTCACATACTGAGCTACCTTTTCCTTACCAAGCTCTCGGTGTCCAGACCGAATAGTAAGTTTGTAGAACTCCTCAGTATAATCTTCAATAGACAAATACTTCTATTTCAAATTCTGCATCTTCTTAAACAAGTCAAGCTCATAGTCAGAAGGTATGAACTTAGCTTTCAACTTAGTCACCATCAACCTCAATCGATTGATCTTCATTTCACCTTCATCTTCTCTATCTCTTTATAGTTCTTTCCACCAAAGAGCAGCATGTCCTTTCAACTTTGTCTATGCTAATCTCACCTGAAGAGGATCTTCAATTTCTTCTAGCTCAAAGAAATCTTCAAGTTCACCAATCCAATCAATCAGGTTCTTGGGCTTCAAAGTACCAAAGAAAGTAGAAACTTTCATTCGATAACTACTACTTAACCAAGCTCCAGACCTAGGCAACCAAGCAGTTATGTCTTCACCAGATCTGTCCCTTTGGTTATCACCACTAGATCCAACAGGTTCAAAGTCTTCAGTAGCTTCCTCATAACCATCTTTAGTACCAACATTTTGAGGTACACCAACAATAGCTCTCATGATCTCGACGACCATGTCATTCTTCATCAACTCCATCTCATATCTGAAATCTGATTTCACCTTCTCTGTAATCCTAGATTCCATAGTATCATAGAGATCTGCAAGTACTCTAGGGTCCAATCTTATTTGAGGCATCCTTAAAGATAAGAGAAACCCTCTGCAACAAACCCTGCACTGACCACCTTGTGGAAATCTCCAAGTTGTATGCAAGTCAGATCTCAACCTGCCACCTTGAACAAACAATAAGGGCAAGATCCACAAGTTTAGTGCTACAGATCTACAATCCAGATCATACAATCTCTTCACCAACAAGATCAACTTCACAAGATCAGCCTTGCTAGGTCAACCTTCGATCTACAAGATCAACTCTCTCACTTTGATACCACTTGATGTAGTCAAGGATGGTGGATCCAGTTAAGGATAGTCCAAACCTTGCAGCCAACAATCAACATAGTAGAATACTCAACCACACAACAACAAAATAATTGTTTAACTTTGATTTTCATTAACATGCCCGACTGTAAGGCCTTTCAGGTTAGGGCCAATTACAATCAGAAACAATTCTGCAAGATCCACACAAATCTAATACAATCTCAGCTAGTTCAGCTCTGAAACAATCAGTAACTGATGAAAACCCTCAAGCAGATCTAAACTTGAGCTCGCAAGCCTCCAAGAAATCTCCTTGTCTCCAAGTGTGCAAACCACTAGCTCTGTAACTACAAACTATCAGATGACAATCTGATCTGCAAGATCATGCAAGATCTTTTCCATAACTTTTCCAACTCCAGCTCTTAGAACCTCAGATCTAATTCGCTAAGTCTTCCAAGTCATCCAGATCTGTGACCTCTAAGCCCTCTCTAAACAACTACCCCAAACATCCTATAAATACTAATCATCAGCCACAAGTCGGCTGGATGAAACCATTAACTCCCCCCAACAATTATTAAATGCAAAATAAGTCAGCTTCAAAATAGCCTTACAAACATTTAATTCAACATGTTGGCCTGTAACAATAGCTACCAATAATAAATGCACTAAGTCCACTCAACAAATCACACAGAACTCTAGTCGGTAAACCAGAACTACCGAGAAACAGTGAAATAACTAAGCATGCCAGGTATCATCGAGCACCAGTGTCGACCAAGCACCATAGACATCATCGAGTAACACTTTCACCGAGTGCTAGAGATTATCGAGTTCCTTCAATGACCGAGCTTCCTTCAATGACCGAGACCATCGGTCAAGGCTGCAACTGAGTAACATCAGCCAAACACACACCTCCCTTGCAGATTCACCAAGTAAAATAGAATGCCCCTACATCATACACAATAGAATGAAGTAGTTTAGAGAAATAATAGAATAGATGTAAAAATGGATAGAACTATGCTAAAATAAGCTTATCTTTCTAATGTGTATTGGAGATATCTTCTTCATACATTTTTTTTTATTTACATAGTAAGAGTACAAATAAGAGAAAATATTAAATCAAATGAGATGAAGACAAAATTGAGAATTTTGATGCAAGATGTGTACGAAGGAATCCTTTTAGGTTATCCTATCACAAGAAAGGTGTACCAATGTTGAAATTTAAGGCTAAAGAAGGTGGTGAAAAGTGTAAATTTCCAAATAAATGAGAAATGGAATTATTATGTTCTTGAACCTAGAATAAAGTTAGAAGAGGTCCATGTCATTGAACAAGCCAAATTACTGAGAGGGGGGGTGAATTCATTATTCCCACACACTTTAAAAAACATTTATCTGTCAGTAAACTATTAAGAAATAGTAATAACAACTTCTGATCTATTGGTTAAGCACATAAAACATCCATAGAAAAATCAAACATGTAAACAGAAAAACACCAACATAGAGAACACCATTTTTATGTGGAAAACCCAGACTAGGAAAAACCTTAGAAAAGCTAATTATCGTGAAATGAAAATATGTGTTAGGGTGACACCAATTAGGGTGATTTGTACAAAGTCTTAGTGTTGGTTTCTTTCATTATAGATAAGGTTCAATGTCAATTGGGATAACTACCCTTAAATATGAATAGGTTCATTGCCAATACAAAGATACATGTAATGAAGAGTGAACTAATAAAATTTTATCTAAATATGCATGAGTTCAATAATTAATCTTTTTTACCATATCTACTAGTAGATCACCAATTGTCTGATCTACTGGTATCAGTATATAAGCCTTGAGTAGATCTTCAATCTACCACCTCAGATATCACTACTCACATACATCACTCCCATAGGTTCACATTGTCTTTTCCACATCCACACACACACACACATAGATACCAAAAATTTCTCCTTTATTTATATCAGTATCTGATCATACATATGTTATCTTCACACCAAACATATGACAACACTAATGCTAAGGAAGTTATAATTACATTTAATACATAGCATCCATCCTAAATCTAGGACATACATAAGAACATTTATCCATAGGCTACACCACAACCTACAAATAGGTTACACTTAAGATATTACAATGCATGTTAGAGTTACCAAGAAAATTTGAATATGACAACCAAGTCCAAAATATGATCCATGACAATAGCCAAAAGTGTTGATAGATAAAAAATTATCCAAAATAAAATGTAATTGATGAACCAAGAACATTTAATGAGCATACCACTATCTAATAATAGAAATACCAGTAACCAATAAAATAGTGAGTGTGTAAACTAAACACCAAAAGCATACTAGTGCACCAAACATAAATAGACCAAGAGTAGGGAAAATTACACTTTCTAAGGAATACCAAGAACACCAAAAATGTTCATACTGAACCTTTTCCATGCATAACTAAAACTCATGTTGCATAACCGATAATCAATAGACACATAACCAAAACTGCCAACAACCAACTAATACCACTAGTGTTGGTATGGAGGTTTTGACATCAATGAAAATCAATGCCAGCAATAACTCAATAATTCTAACAATCTCCCCCTTTTGCATTGATGGCCAAAATTAAAACATCAAAATCTCCAAAACTCCCCCTAATTAAATACAACATATGTTCTCCTTTTCTCTTGCCCTTTTTTCAACAATGGAAAAGGGCCAAAAAAAAGGATTAATAAAAGAAACTCAAGTGATACAACAATCTTAACCAAAAATACCTTCTTATACTTCTCCCTTAAAGTAGGAAGCTTCTTCTTCCATTCAGCCATTTTTGGCATCATCTGAGCACACAAACTATCACATTCTACCAGCCTATCAAATGATTTTGTCCAGTACAAAGTTTGAAACCATTGTGCATAATCCTCTGCATCAGTTAGGATTCCAAAATAAAATCCCAACTAAACCTCAATCATATATTTCACTAGCTAAAAAAAATTTATTTCTTCTCTCTATCTTGTAGAAGCAACCATTCAATCTGTAGCTCACTGACTTTGATTCTATATTTTCTATCTTGATCATTGAAAATGTCATACGAATTTCCAAGCTCACTCAACTCTTTCTCAATTTCTTCTCTCCACCCTCTAAAATTGTCTATAGCAGTAGGCCACCAAAGATAGTACCTATAGATATCAATTTTCTCCCTTATATATTTCTTCATTTCATTGATAACTCTAGAGAGTCTTTGTTTTGCATCGTTATACTTATTCACTATAGGTTTCTCCACCATCACGTAATCTATCTCAAACTGTAACAACTCAATCTTGACATTCATGATTAACTCAACCAATATTATACAAAACACACTAGAAACTATAACCTTTCTACTAATCAAGTGACTAGTCAACAATTTTGTCACCATTTTATTTTCCTTTGAAGAACATTCGGTCCAAAAACCATTAAGATTTTCATACTCATCATTTTCCAACTAGGTTCTCATCATACTTGAATCCACGTGTACAAACTTATCTGGAGAGGGCACATATTTCTCCAAACCTTGTTTCTCTTTTTCAACTTCCATTTCATCTGCAACATTTTCTTTTTCATCTTTTTCTTCTTCCTCATCTTCTAAAATTGTACTTATTTCTTTTCCTTTATCACCATTCATTAACTTCTTTCATTCAGGAGATGAACCACTGATAGCTTCTTCTAGATACATGTGACTAGATGAGGAACCATCATCACCAATACTTACATGAAAAGAACTGAAAAAACTACACTAGAATAGATATTCATCTGTAAAGTAGAAAAGTATGTCTTGCATGCACTCACATTGTCCTCTAAGAAACTAAGATATCTACAAATCTGTTTACCAACAAGAATGTCGGTCCTCCCCTCAAAGTTCTCATTTTTCAGTAAAGATTTCATAAAGTGGAATACCAAGCACATCAATAATGAACCAAATTTAAATGCATATCTATCTTCAACCATCATTTTTACATTCTCAAGAAGATTACCCAGCAGCATTTCACACAAATCCATCTATGCATCTCCTTCACCATTTTGCATGAAATATACATAGCTAAAGCACAAGTCAAACCTTCATGATTTTGAAACTAAATTTTGTAGGAAACACCATAAGAAACATACCTTATAATAGGATATTTAATGGTATCTATAAATAACACACACTGATCTTGATTGATTTTTGTAAGATCTTCTACCTCCTGATACCTAATAGACTTACCCCTAGGAAATTTTCCAATACTACAAAAACTAGTTACTTCCTCAATTACTTCTTTTGATGCCACATATAGTTTTTCAAGCACTAAGGTTTCACCATGTGGTCGGGAGGTTAGGATAGACTAGCTAGTTTATGCCCTGATCCTCAACTAGGATCTCAGTGTTCTTCTAACACCTATGAAGGTCTATAGGATTCTCTTCTCAAAAAATGATCCCCTAACCTAGCCTAACCTGACCATCAAATATTTCTTTTTCATCTTACAACCTATCAAGCATTGCTTCCTAACACCATCCCTTACATAGGCTTATAAGGGTCTTTTAGGGTTCAGTTACCCTCCCAAGCTTTGACAGTGAATTTGATGAGTTCTAAGGTGTTTTTGGGACATTTGAAACAACTTCAAGGCATTAGTAAGGTTGGGTCATCACCCAATCTCCTACTTCCTTCCCAAAATAGGGCTACAAGGAAGTGCCCAATTAGGCCTCCCTCCGGCTTTCTAGGGCTTTTCACCACTTTCTTGCACTAAATCAAATTTCCTATTCAAAGGGAAATTCATTTCAAATGTCTAACCCTCAAAGATTTTTTGGGTCTTGGGCCTCCATCTGTCTGTACAACTCTTCTTCCAGGAATGAGGGTTTTCAGTGCTTTTGGAACCCCACAGGGTTACTGGTCTTCTTGACTTTCTTCACTACCTTTCTTGGATTCCTCAGGGTCTCTCCTTCACAAAATATTTCCTTCACACATGTCCCTTGAATCCCTCCAAAGGGCATGCTTTGAAACTCTTCCCACTGTCTGCTAGAGCTCTTGCACTGCTGACCGCTCCTAACCGGGCATTGCCTTAGCTCGCCTAGGGCATGGTCAAACAAATAGGTGCACTCATTCTCCAGGGTCCTGCATTTATATACATACAAGGTAGGGTCTATAATTTTAGATTCTAGGGTTCCATGGTGTGCCCACGATGGAAACAAAAGCTACAACCCTACTTTCACATGTCTCTCCAAACTGGCAGAGAACAGGCTACAACAAGGAAATTAACCAAAATGTAAACTAAAATTTGAAAGAATTTAACCTAGCACACACACATGAAGATATAAATACACATAAACAATATCCCCTACAAAGATTCACATGAACTTTCCTCTATTCACATGTAATCAGTCCATTAACAGTGACTGTTCCACACAATGCTTTGTTTAGACTGTTCTTTTCCGTACAGAATCATACAAAGTGATCCCCCAACCTCATATTAGGGTTTTTCAGGTCCTTTATAGTCTTATTCTCGGGGTGTGGGTCTGGTTAGGGCTTTTTAGCCACTCAGCAAAGCTAGGTAATATAAAAAGAAAAGTTGTTTAGCAACTTTTGAAAAGTTGCTAGCATTTTTTGAGCAACTTTTTGTTGCTCAAGCAACTGTTGCTCTCATGCTTCAAAAGACTATTTATAGGTCCTACCAAGGCACACATGTGCTCATACCTTAACCAAACACCTAGCCTAAGAATTCTAACCTCATAGAAAAACAATGATCTCAAGATGACAACATTCCCTGAATCATTATGCCATTTACAAGAAAAGACCAACTAAACTTCTAGGACCTAGCCTAGGCCTAGACACTCACACACTGAGCAAAGCTCTTATTATAATTACAAACTTCACTTAAGAAGTTCAACACAACAAAAACAATATGGTGGGAGCCCTTAGAAGGGTGCTCGTGCACCATACTCCCCCTTAGCACAAGCTAGTGCACTTTGGGGTCTAGAAGAGTTAGATCAACTCCAAACTTTTTGAACTATCCTTCCTCAATCCAGGTGGCTTCAGATTCAAGCTGATCCATCCACTTGATCAGATGCTCCATGTAGAGTTGATGTCTAGTTGTCTTCTTCACTCTGGATTCTAAGATCTTCTCTACTTTGGCCGACTTCTTCTTGGGCATGGCATTGGTGTCTATGTCTTGCAGCACCTTAGGTGGAGCCATACCTTGATGTTGGATGTCTCCCTTGAGCATAACTAGGTCTGCTACATTAAATACTGGTGAGATGGCTAAATTTGAAGGAAAATCCACTTTGTAGGCATTCTGTCCATATTTAGCTAGAATCTGACATGGGCCTACTCTCCTCATTTGTAACTTGGTGGGTATGCCCTTTTGCATCCTTGCCTTGTTAAGATGGACCATGACATAGTCCCCAATCTGAAATTGTACTTCCTTCCTCTTTTCATCCACTTTAGCTTTGATTTTATGAGTGGACTCCATGATGTCTTCTTCACTTGCTCTTGAACCTCCTTGATGGTTTGAGTGAAATCTTCAGCTTGTCAACTCTTCAACTCCATAGAACCTAAATCCCTCAACTCACACACTCCTCTAGGGTGTCTTCCATAGACAATCTCAAAAGGACTTCTTCCTATGGTCCTATTCACACTGTTATTGTAAGCATATTCAGCCTGAGATATCACAAGATCCCAAGTCTGCCCATACTCCTTTGTCAAACAACTTAGAAAGTTGCCAAGCACCCTGTTTATGACTTCAGTTTGGCCATTAGTTTGAGGTTGGTATGCTAAACTTAAAGAGAGATTAGTTCCCAACCTTTTCCATAAGGTTTTCCAAAAATGACCCATGAACTTTCTATCTCTATCAGACACAATACTCAGAGGGAGTCCATGAATCCTAACTATCTCTTTGAAGGAGAGATGTGCTACATAGCTTGCATCATGAGTAGTTCTACATGGAATGAAATGACTCATTTTATAGAACATGTCTACTACAACATAGATTCTATCCATACCTGATTTGGTTTTAGGGAGTCCAACCACAAAGTCCATGCTCACACACTCCCAAGGCCTATTTGGAATTGGCAAAGGTTGATAGATTCCTGCATTGCTTGAACCTCCTTTAGCTCTTTGACATACTCCACATTGCTCTACATATCTTCTCACATCCCTTGCTAGCTTAGTCCAAAAATAGTATCTTTGCACTAACTCCAATGTCTTATTTATGCCAAAATGTCCACTTAGACTGCCATTATGCTTCTCTTGAATCAGATTTTCCCTCATGGATCCTCTAGGTACACATAGCTGATTACCTTTGAATAACAGTCCATTTTGAAGGGTATAATCTGCAAACTCACCATGAAAATGGTTTTCAAACTCTTGGCACACCTTTTAGGCTTGTGAGAAGTCTTCATCCTCCTCATATAAGTGTTTGAAACCTTCTATTCCAATGCTTTGCAGCTGTACTTCTTGGACAGTCAAAAGCTTTCTACTCAAGGCATCTTCTACCTTGTTGAACTACCCTTTCTTGTGTTTAATTGTGAAGGTAAAGGATTGGAGATACTCCATCCACTTCAAATGCCTATTGCTAAGCTTCTCTTGAGTGTTTATAAAGCTTAAAGCTTGATTATCAGTAAATACAACAAATTCTTTTGGCAAGAGGTAATGCCTCCACTTCTTAAGAGATTGTACCAATGCATAGAACTCCAAGTCATACGTTGAATACTTCTTCTTTGCCTCATTGCATTTTTCACTAAAGAATGCCACAGGCCTTCCTTCTTGACTCAATACACCCCCTACCGCTACACCACTTTCATCACATTCACTGGTGAACAATTTGTCAAAAGTAGGTAAGAGTAAGATAGGTTCGGTAGCTACCTCTTGCTTCAATGTTTGAAATGCTTTCTTAGCTACCTCAGTCCACTTGAACTTGGTTTTCAGTCCTCCCATGATGGTGTCTAATACTGGTGAACAAATTCCACTAAAGTTTCTCACAAAATTTCTATAAAATTGGGCTAACCCATGAAAACTTCTAACTTCAGTCCCTATTTTTGTGGCAGGCCAATTCAAGATTGTCTCCACCTTGCTTGGGTCCATTTTTAGAGTACCTTTAGACACCACATAGACTAGGTAAACCAGCTCTTGCTGTATGAACTCATATTTTTCAAGATTGATTGCTAATTGCTCCTCATGTAGCTTCTTCATAACCAACCTCAAGTGTTCAAGATGTTCTACTTTGGTTTTTCTATAGATGAGTATATCATCTAGATACACCACCACAAATCTGCCTATGAAGTCCTTCAAGACCTCATTCATCAACCTCATGAAGGTGCTTGGGGCATTGGTAAGCCCAAATGGCATCACAAGCCATTCATACAATCCATCTGTGGTTTTAAAAGTGGTCTTCCACTCATCACCCTCTTTGATTCTAATCTGGTGATAACCACTTTTTAGATCCAACTTAGTGAAATACATAGCACCTCCTAAGCATTCTATCAAATCTTCTATTCTTGGAATTGGGAACCTATACCTGATAGTGATCCTGTTGATAGCCATTGAATCTGTGCAAAGTCTCCATTTTCCTCCTTTCTTGGATGCCAAGACCACTGGGACTGCACATGGACTAATGCTCTTCTTGATCAGCCCTTGATCCAATAATTCTTGCACTTGTCTTGCCACTTCCTTATTCTGATCAAGTGTAAGCTTGTAGGCTACTTTGTTAGGAAGAGAGGCACCAGGTACAAAGTCTATTTGATGACTTATGGCCCTTCTTGGAGGTAGTGTTGTAGGGGTTCCATCACTCACAATGTCTTTGAATTCTTCTAACATTTTCTGCACTTCCAATGGTGTTTCTACCTACAACTTCTTGTCATCCTCCTTTGGCCTCACCATGATAGCACATCCTATTGTCTCCTCATCATGTAATGCATGTAGGAACTCCTTACCACTGCTAAGCAACACACTAGGTGTTCTAGAAGTACCTTCTTTATTCTCGATTATGGATTGAATTTTGAATGTTCTTCCATCTTTCTTGAAAGAAATGGAGTTCTCTTCTCCATCATACATCACCTTCCTAACAAATTGCTAGGGTCTTCCCAATAGAAGATGGCATGCATCCATGAGTAGGACATCACAAAGCACTTTGTCCTTATAGCCTCCAATTGAAAACTCCACCCATGTCTTCTCATTCACTAGCACACTTTGTTCTTGATTCAACCAAGTCACCTTGTAGGGGTTTGCATGGGGAACCTTTTTGAGTTTGAGCTTCTTTGTTGCTTCCTCTTCTATGATGTTATCAGTGGACCCTGAATCCACTATAACTTTACAAACTTTGCCTTGTATCTTGCATCTGACTCTAAAAAGATCTCTCCTCTACTTGGGTTCACCTTGGTTAGGTTTCCTTATGAGTACTCTCCTGAACATTAAGTTCTCCCCCATCTCTAACTCTAGTTTTCTAACCTCATTGGTACATGAGCTGATGTTGTCTTCATGGGTATAGGCTACCTTCTTTCCATTGCTTGATGGCTTGTCAGGACACCTATAGGTAGGGTGCCCAAGCTGTCCACATTGATAGCATTTCATTGTGGTGAAGTAGGAGCTACTTCTTCCTGCTCCTCTTCCTCTATTTCCTTGAGAACCTCTTCCTCTACCAAAAGATCCTCTTGTACTAATTTTTGAACTTTTTTCCAAAATTTTTCTCTCCCCTTGACTTCTTGAGTCACCACCTCTTCCACTAGAACCTCCTCTTTGACCCCCTCTAGAGTCTCTACCTCTTCCCCCTGTTCTTTGAATTGGGTTCTTGCTTCCTTCTTTGTTTATCTTCAAGCTTTTGTGCCATATGCTGACATCCAAGTACTGTGGTGGGAGTGAAAAAACTCATCTCCTCTACTATGCTCCATTTCAGACCACTTAGGTACCTTGCCACCTTGATACTTTCTTCTTCTTTGATCTTGGATCTTAAGCTCAACTTGTGAAACTCTTTAGTGTAGGTGGCTACATCCATCTCCTTCTGTCTGAGATTCAATCTCCTCCTATGCTATTGGATCTCATAATCAGCAGGTAGGTATGCTTCTTTCACTTTGTTGACCATTTCTTTCCAATTGGAGATTGGGTTCTTTCCCTCTTTCTCCCTTTCATCTTGCAAGTAGTTCCACCAGGTTAAATCTTGACACCTCAACCTAGACTTGGCCACTTTGACCTTCTATGCCTCTGAGATCTCTTCACATTCGAAGTGATTCACCATGCCTTCAATCCATTGCATCACAAGCTCTATATCCATCCTGCCTGTAAGTAATGGGACACCTTCAAGTGCCTTGCCAGTGAAAGCCTTCAAAGCTTTAAGAAATTTCTCATCTTGGGTTGGAGGATTAGGTGTACGCACATCATCATCAATGGTCTTCTCTTTCCCTTTGGCATCTTTCTCCTCCATCCTATCTTTCACCTTATCTGCCTTTTCTTGGACATCATCCAAGAGTTGCTCCATTTGCATCAATCTTTCCTACAGAAGTCTATTAGCTTCCTCATGATCTTCCACCTTCTTAGCAAGCTCTGCATTAGTCACCATTTTCTACTTGTGTGATGATCCAACTAACTCTTCTGAAGGTTGAAACATCCACTTTCCACTTCCCAAGCCTTAAGAGGCTCTGATACCAATCTGATGGGGAGGTTAGGATAGACTAGCTAGTCTATGCCCTGATCCTCAACTAGGATCTTAGTGTTCTTTTGACACCTATGAAGGTCTATAGGATTCTCTTCTTAGAAAAAGATCCCCTGACCTAGCCTAACCTGACCATCAAGTATTGCTTTGTCATCTTACAACTTATCAAGCATTGCTTCCTAGCACCATCCCTTACATAGGCTTATAAGGGTCTTTTAGGTTTAGTTACCCTCCCAAGCTCTGACAGTGAATTTGATGAGTTCCAAGGTGTTTTTGGAACATTTGAAACAAATTCAAGGCATTAGTAAGGTTGTGTCATCACCCAATCTCCTACTTCCTTCCCAAAACAAGGCTACAAGGAAGTGCCCAATTAGGCCTCCCTTCGGCTTTCTAGGGATTTTCACCACTTTCTTGCACTGAATCAAATTTCTTGTTCAAAAGGAACTTCATTTCAAATTTATAACCCTCAAAGATTTTTTGGGTCTTGGGCCTCCATCTATTCGTACAACTCTTCTTCCAGGAATGAGGGTTTTCAGTGCTTTTGGAACCCCACAGGGTTACTGGTCTTCTTGACTTTCTTCACTACCTTTCTTGGATTCCTCAGGGTCTCTCATTCAAAAAATATTGCCTTCACACATGTCCCTTGACTCCCTCCAAAGGGCATGCTTTGAAACTCTTCCCACTATCTGCTAGAGCTCTTGCACTGCTGATCGCTCCTAACCGGGAATTGCCTTAGCTCACCTAGGGCATCGTCAAACAAATAGGTGCACTCATTCTCCAGGGCCCTGTATTTATATACATACAAGGTATGGTTTTTACTTTTAGATTCCAAGGTTCCATGGTGTGCCCACGGTGGAAACAAAAGCTACAACCCTACTTTCACATGTCTCTCCAAACTGGCAAAGAACAGGCTACAACAAGGAAATTAACCAAAATGTAAACTAAAATTTGAAAGAATTTAACCTAGCACACACACATGAAGATATAAATACACATAAACAATATCCCCTGCAAAGATTCACATGAACTTTCCTCTATTCACATGTAATCAGTCCATTAACAGTGACTGTTCCACACAATGCTTTGTTTAGATTGTTCTTTTCCATACGGAATCATACAAAGTGATCCCCCAACCTCATATTAGGGTTTTTCAGGTCCTTTATAGTCTTATTCTCGGGGTGTGGGTCTGGTTAGGGCTTTTTAGCCACTTAGCAAAGCTAGGTAATATAAAAAGAAAAGTTGTTTAGCAACTTTTGAAAAGTTGCTAGCAACTTTTGAGCAACTTTTTGTTGCTCAAGCAACTATTTCTCTCATGCTTCAAAAGACTATTTATAGTTCCTACCAAGGTACACATGTGCTCAGACCTTAACCAAACACCTAGCCTAAGACTTCTAACCTCATAGCAAAACAATGATCTCAGGATGACAACATTCCCTAAATCATTGTGCCATTTACAAGAAAAGACCAACTGAACTTCTAGGACCTAGCCTAGGCCTAGACACTCACACATTGAGCCAAGCTCTTATTATAATTACAAGCTTCACTTAAAAATTTCAACACAACAAAAAAAAGATGGTGGGAGCCCTTAGAAGGGTGCTCCTACACCACCATGAAACCAACTCAACAAAAATATAATAAACATGTCCATGGAAATTCACCCCAAATGTCAAGTCTAAGATTTCTGATTCTCTGCATATCCTCCATAGGCAATCTAAACTCCAACTATTTGATATGACTATGATCAAACTCTTTTAACTCAACCTTCTTCATTTTCCTCACTTTGGATGCACAAATAAAAGAGTTGGGTGTCATGATCTCTTCAAAAACTTTTCTCTTCTAAACAATCTCAATTGTGCTTCATACTACAATACCAAGCATTTCAAAAATTTTGCCTCAAGCAATTGATCTCTTCACTGAGGAACCAAGGTCTTATACCAATTGTTGAATAGGCCAAATAACTGGGAGGGGGGGAATCAATTATTCCCACACACTTTAAAAACTTTTTCTCTATTGATAAACTATTATAAACAGTGATAAAAACTTATGATCTTTTGGTTAAGCACATAAAATATCCATAAAAAAGTAAAAATGTAAACACGGGAACACCAACATAGAGAACACCAAGATTTACATCTAGAAAACCCAAACTAGGAAAATCCATAGAGAAGCTAATTCTCATGAAATGAAAACACCTATCTAGGTGAAACTGGTTGAGGTGATTTGTACAAAGTCTCATTATCGTTTATGCTCACTATAGGTAAGGGTCATTGCCATTCGAGCCAGCTACCCTTTAATATGAATAGGCTCATTGCCAATACAAAGATAGATATAATGAAACATGAGCTAATAAAATTGCATTTGAATATGCATGAACAATTCAATAATTAAGCTTTGTTACCACATCCACGAGTAGATCACCAACTACCTGATCCACTACTATCGGTATGTAAACTCTAACTAGATCTTCAATCTTCCACCTCAGATTTCACTCCTCACATAAATCACTACCACAAGTTCGCACTATCTTTTTCACATCCATACACACATAGATGAAAAAAAGTTATCCTTTATTTATATTGATACCTGATCATACATATGTCAGCTTCATACCAAATGTGTGACAACCCCAATGTTAAGGAAGTTATAATTATATTTAATACATAGCATCGATCCTAAATATAGGACATTCATAAGAGAATCTATCCACATGTTGTATCATGACCCACAAATAGGTCACACTTAAGATATTACAATGCATGTTATAGTTACTCAGAATATTTGATTACCACAACCAAGCCCAAAAGAAAAACCATGATAATAGACAAATCTGTTGATAGACAAAACTTGTCTAAAATATGAAGTAATTGACGAACCAAGAACATCTGATGAGTGCACCATTATCCAAATAATAGAAATACCAGCAACCAGTAGAATAGTCCATGTGAAATTGAACACCAAAAGCATACCAGTGCACAAAACACAAATATAAACCATGAGTAGGGAAAATTACACTTGCCAAGGAACACCAAAAATGCTCATACTGAACTTGTCATGTGAATAATTGAAACTCTTGTTGCAAAATTGATAATCAATAAACACATAACCAAAACTACCAACAACCAAACGATACCACTAGAGTGTTAGTATGGAGGTTTTGACATCAATGATAATCAATACCAACAAAAACTCAATAAGTCTAACACATGTTACCCCTATTGAAGAAAATAAATCTCCAAAAGATAGAGAAGAATTAGATGAAAAAGAAAAGTATCTAAACACCAAAGGAACCTACTAAATATGTACAAAGACAACATTCTAAATATCAAATAATCAGAAACATAGAGAAGACAAGGAGAAGTCTTTCCAAGTCATGTGAACAAATAAATTATTGGTTTCTATTTAAGGTGGAACTAAAAACTTATGTAAAATCGATAAAGGGTAAAAGTTATATGAAATCTATGAATGAAGAACTAGATTAGATATAGAAAAATAAGACATAGAAGTTGGTTCCCAAACAAGTGGAAAAAAAAAGTGACTAGAGCTAAGTGGGTATTCTAGAGCAAGTTGAATGAATATGGACAAGTCATAATAATCGAAGCATGATTGGTATGTAAAGGTTGTATTCAAGTTGAAGGAATATAGTCTATAGAGAATTTTTCTCTAAAAGATAGAATGTAAGATATTATAATGTTTCTTTCTTATGTTTCCTATAAAGGTTTCAAACTATATTAGATAGATTTTAATGCTTCATTTCTAAATGGAGATTTAGAAGAGGAGCTTTACATTGAGTAACCAAATTGTTTCAACTTGTCTAATGATCCAAATATAGTATGTAGACTCAAGAAAGCACTCTATAAACTCAAGAAATCTCTTAGAGCATGTTATTTTAGATTCTACAAGTATCTACTACAGTAAAAATTTAGGAAAGGTACTACAAATAGAAATATTTTCTTTAAGACCAAAAATGATAAGTTTTTTATTGTGATTGTAAATGCCAATATTATATTTAGAGGATATGACAATATTTGCAAGAAGTTTATTGAAGATTTATAAAAATAATTTTAAATGTAAATGATTGGTGAGTTTCCATTTTTCCTTGGTCTTCAAGTAATTAAAAAAATGGTATTTTTATCTCTTAGACTAAGTATGTCAAAGAAATGCTAAAGAAGTTTGGGATGGAGGATTCTAAACTAGTGGCAACACCTATGGCCACTAGTTACATCACTTGATCAAAGATGATGAATCGCTAAGATTTGATCAAAAACTTTATAGACCTATGATAGGAGTGTTGTATTTGACTACTTCGAGAACATGTTATGCATTCAATTTGGTTGGATACTATATATGAAGCTAATTCAAAGCAATAATATGAGATGGAAGTAAAAATTATATTTAGATATTTGAAAGGGACTCTGAATTTTGAACTATGGTACAAAAGAGACAATGATTTCTCTTTAAAAGCATTTATTGATGTTGATTGAGCTAC
This sequence comes from Chamaecyparis obtusa, assembly GCA_027943335.1. NCBI lineage: Eukaryota > Viridiplantae > Streptophyta > Pinopsida > Cupressales > Cupressaceae > Chamaecyparis > Chamaecyparis obtusa. Next base: position 541,918 of record BSBK01003948.1, read on the forward strand.
ATGTGCAGATGAAAGAAGAAGTACAAGTGACATTGTTTTTTCTTTAGGAGATAGGTTGGCCTCTTGGTCAAGAAAAAAATAAGATTTAGTATCATTAAATCTACTATAGAGGTGGAATACATTGTTTTTGTATCATGTTGTATTCAAATACTATGGATGAAATATACACTTAACGATATACTGATAGTTTATGATGAAGCTACTCCAATAATATGTGATAATACAAGTGCTATCAATATTATAAATAATCTAGTGATGCATTTAAAGAAGAAACACATTTCTATGTAGTATCACTATTTGAGAGAGAAAGTTTCCAAAAAGGAAGTTAAGTTGTAAGATGTACCTACTAAGGAAAATAATGCAAATATTTTCACTAAGGCATTTGTGACTTGAATACTTTTGTGTATCTCCAAGATAGGATATGGGTTATTATCCCTCCTTTTTCAAACTAGATGCATATGAGAGGTGCACCTTTCTAAGGATAGAACTATTGTTTACCTTGTGTCTCTTGGAAGGATGGTGTTGCTACTCTTAAGGGAAGTAGTGAAGGTAGTGAAGCTAGTGACTTCCCTAACACGAGGAGAAGTGTTCCAAAAAAATATTATGTATGGAAGAGTGTAAGGTATAGAATATAAGAATAAATTTTTAGAGTAGTTATGTCCCTAATAGGGGGAGTTCTTTTAATTAAAAGATCTTTCAATTTTTGCATCCTTTGTCCTTGATGTCAAACATGAAGACAAGTACAGATAATGAAGATAAGTACAATTGCTTTTTATTGGTGTTTTCATCAATGAAAAAGGGGGAGATTAATAAAATTATAAGTTCAATGTTGGCATCAATGTGAACATGTTGTGTGCATTAATGTCAACCAGACATAGTGAATTATAAGAAGTGCATAGAAGTATGTATGATTTGTAGGAAAGAGTCTCTTAAGTCTAATATGTTTGAAAGTATATGAAGTTTGATATGCAAGAAAGAGTCTTTGAAGCTTACATAAAATCATATTTGAAGTGGGTAAAAGCACAATCAGGTGGCACCTTTTAGGCTAACTTATCAACACAGTTGAATTTTAGTATTTCTACCTAAAAATTACTTTTGGTCAAACATATGGTCTAGCTAGATTCATTCTAGCTAAGTTAGATAAGTTATTTAACTTTTCCAATTGGAAATATCTATTAAATGCATGTTTTATACCACTTTGAGTCCAATTACCATAAAAATAAAATTATTTCAGAAAAGTGGTGTTTCAAGAACTCCTAATCTTTTTAATGAGATTTTTTTTAAAATTAAAAAATACCCTTTTGTAGAGATCAAAGTCAAGAATATCCTCTTATAGATTTTATAGTGTTTCAATTAGACATATTTTATTGCAATTAAAAAATATTGCAAGTAGGTATTTTAATAGTCAAGGAGATGTTGATTCGGAGAAAGAAAAAAATATTAAATCATATTAAATAAATTTGGAAAAAATATGGTGCACTAGAGGAGAGAGTCCTCTTCACGAATATATATTCCTTTTTTTGATTGAGATAGATTTGTTATGAAAAATGTGTTGCGAGATGAAAACTGTCGATTTCAGTGAGTTGGAATTTGAATTGTTATAAAAGAGAAAATATAGGTCACAAAACAATTTTTATTTCTTCATGCACTAGCTATATATGTTATCTATGACATATTTTCAAATTAGGAGAAAAAATGTTTATTTACATATAATTTTTTGGTGGGAACTAGACCCCTAATTTTCAGCATTTTTCAGCAATTGAAAAATCATCTTTAAAAATTAAAAAAACATATCAATTCTTATTCATAAAAATTATTAAAAATATTAATCATAAACTTCATCCATTTTATCACATTTAATTAGTTCACATCATCTTCAAATTCCAAACATAAATATCATTTTTATACTATTGAAGTTGAAAAGCTTTGATTTTGTTAGCCTTTCCCTTTTTAAAAGGGTGACAACTTATTGTGCTTTTACCCAAGTGTTATATTATAATTTAGTATGTGGTATATCTAAAAGATGGAAGTATGAGAAGATGGAATGTGTAGGGAAGAGAATTTGATGTCCTTATTGGATAATGCCTTGCATTCCTCCACATAATAATTTGATGACTTTTGGTTTCGTTACTATAATGAGTGGTTCTTAATGTTATAGCTAGTGTCATATTTTCAAGTCCACAATAGTTTAGAGGAAGAGTTTGTGTTTTTCTATTTGCTGAAAGAAAGGTTATCTATAAAAAAATAGTTAGGACTAATTTAGAGAATGCTATGCATTGCTCTACATTGGTATCTCAAGTTGTGTGATTTAGTAAACATGTTTTTAATATTTTTTCAGTGTTTTAGTTTGAATATCCCCTGTTTGTTTTCCCTACAAGTGAAGATATGTTGTTTTGAGTGTGATATTTCTCTCTATGTTAGTCTTTGGCTAACTCAACTATTTTTGTTGAATTGATTTATGACTTACTAGTTTGGATATGTATAGAAGGAAGAGTTAAGGTATCCAAAGAGGTCATACCATATCATGTTTTTATTTTCATGGTGGCATGTGCATTGGAGAGTATTTTGGGGCCAACCCACAACATGCTTAAAAAAAATTCTATGCATTTCTTTTGGGTCTGAACTTAAGGATGGTTATGATGATTATACTATGATGAATTAACTTATGGACAATGTGTTATGATTATCTTGAGTCCCCTTTATCCCCTGGGGTGGGCCACATTAAATATGTGTACTCATGGCGGTTGACTTTGTACAAATATTATTTATCTTTCTATGGCTGACCTGGGTGAGTTCTTGATGTTTAAGATTGTATATATATCAATGTAGAAGGATGAAATAAGTGTGGAATGGGTGTGAATAATGTATGTATCAAATGTTAAGGTAGAGTAATGAAAATGATAAAGAGAAGATGTAGAAGAGTGAATTTTATAGAGTTGATGTTGATTTTGATCAAGATATCCTATATCTATTTATATCATTATTTCCATGTACCTGTTGGAATATTGTGCTCTCTTTTGGTAGCTTGTATAGATATATATATTTCTCTAAAATAGTGTTTGTTATCTTGAAATTCCTTATAGAGGGAGCAATTTTCTTCTTCGACTATGAGCCTAGAACAATTATTGTAATTAGTTATTCATATAGTGAGTGGATTCTCACCAGGGTTATTTTTCCATATTAGGTTTTCCATGTAAATTGTGTCTTCATGTGTATGTGTGTTCATTGCAATATCTTTCATTGATGGTTAGTTGGATTAAATGTTGCTTGTTAAAGTTTTATGACAAAATGCGTTAAGTTTTTGTAAATGTTGATTCACCCCCACCCCTCCCCTCCCCTCCAACAACTAGAAGTGTTCAACAAAGTTGATCAAAGAGCATTAGGGAAAGGAGAGGAAAGGAAAAGAAGAGGAGGATAGAATGTAGGAGGAAGAAATAAAAAAAGAAGAAAGGGGAATAAGAAAAAATGTTGTGTTTCAACGAATTGGAAAGAAAGGAGGAACTAAATAGGTTACAACATGAAGAGAAGAAAAAGAAAGAAGAAATGGAAAATTTGCAACAATAGAAATAACTATAGAAAGAGAAAGAGGAGAAAATTAGAAAAGATAATTGACAAAGGGAAAATAAGATAAATAAAGGAAGAAAAAAGAAGGATTTAGAGAAAGCTCAAGCTAAGGTAGATAAGGCAGAAAAGTCATAGGAAGATGTATCTATGTTTCCTTTGAGCATTGTCCCTCCAAGGAATGAAAGAGAAAACACAAGTCCAACAAATACAAAGGGGAAATGGGAAAAATAATAATTACAATAGGAACCACCCATGGCCTAGTAGTATTATTGTTCCAACTCAATGACTCAAAACTAGTTTTGCTAGGAAATAGAAGGCGGTCTTGAAGAAGATATAATGTTAATAGTATAACTTCCAATATTACTGAGAGGGGGGGTGAATCAGTAATCTATCAGATTTGAAACTTTTCTCTATTCATTCAAAAAAATTAACCACATTCATAAACTTTAAACTTTATGCATGCAATTTACCAAACAACCATCCAAAGATGCAACAAAGTGACATGTATATTTATCATGGAAGCCTTAATTTATGGTAAAAACCATAGTGGGAATGATCACCCACTAATAATCTACACTCTTCTGAAATGTGCCTTGTTAAAGGCCTAGCCCTGTTAGGAGCTTTCAATGATTCCTGGTTAAGAGTAGGCCCTGTTAGGAGTCACTCGATTAAGGGATTTACCTCTAGCCCTATTAGGAGATTTACCCTATTTGAAGTAACCTTGTTAAAGTATTTCAAACCCTAGTTAAAGAGTCACCTAGTTAAAGGATTTACAATTCAAACATGTTAAAGTCTACCAAGTTAACGGATTTTCTTGCATAACCTATTAGGATTCAATAAGCACAATAATATGGGTGTAGCACTTCTCCTCTGCTTGTTCAGATCCAATTAAGCACAAACACTGCTTCTCTTGCAGACAATCTTCTCTCTTCACTCAACCTCACCTTCGCATCCATGATCTACACTTTCATAATTCATTGATTTACATATAAATACATTACATGATAATTAGGTCGTTAGCCAACTTACAAAATGTATTACATTTGAATTTAAATCATTCCCACTCAATCCTTTACCCCTAAAACATATTACCAATCTAGAATAATCAATTACAAATTTAGGTCAGCCTCAAGATTCATCGCACATCGATTTTACACAAGAACAGTCAAACTTTATTTGACTTCCCTAACACGCTTCTAAAACTTGATAGATTTGATCACCTCAAACAATGTAACATCAAATCATCATTACAAATCTTTTATGTCATGTCACCATGACACCTAGAAAATGAAAAAATTCATCGTACCTGATTACATCATCATTGCTCACTAATCTAACATCAATTGTTCAAACATTTTTCTGACCTCCACAAAGTGGTCTTCTTTCCTTTGAAATAATTCCTTCCAGTAGACCAATCAACTTGCAATCATAGTATTACTAACATATCTTAGTGAAGATAAATATATCATGACCACAACACTTGGATCCATACTGATTTGATAGACCAATCAAATATTTCATTGTTTGTCACTGTATGTTCTTTTGTATGTGGTGTTTCTCTTCAATCGATCATAACTCACTCCATACTTATTTCCTACCACTGTGATCATATATAATGCATCTAGATACATCCCTGACTCTCCAATAACAATCGCACTCTCCAACTTCTTCACATACTTACCGCACATTGGATTCAACAATTCAAACACTTATCAACTCATTGTCAAAAAATACAATACGTAGTTGACATCAATGAAAACACAATAACTAATCTTCCTATCATCAAACCTATACCAATCAACACTCAACAATCTTTTCATCAGGTATTCCAACATATAAGTCTTCAAGAAATGATGGTAGAGGTGAAAGCCCCTAAAAAGGAAAAGAGAGCTAGGACCCTATATGCCACATATCATAATACTCAAGGAGAAATAGTAGTAGACATTGATGCTCCACATATAAATAAGTATGAGCTAGATATGACCCCATCTTGACTACCAGGTAACTTAGATAAGGATTGAAAAGTGGACTAAATGGGGAGAGTTATCTACCTTATACCAAGATACCATCACAATTAAGTAGAGGATAGAAAAGAAACACAAATCAAAGAAGGAGCTCAAAGGCCAATTGGCTCAATATGGGAAAATTATCAAAGAGCTCATTACTCCTCTGGCTACTAAAGATGCAGATACCTCAGTTTCTGCATTGGCTCCCCAAGATGAAGTTAATTATTTACATGGCATGAACATTAAAGATACTATTATAGATGTATGGATTTCTAAATATTTGAGAAAACTCAAATTATTTAGTGAAAATTCTTTCAAAACATATAAGAATGTGTTGCAAGTGGAAGGGGAGATGTCTATATGCATAAGCATATGAGATAACTTGCATCCAAAAAGTTTCAAAAATAGGTTGACTTGTTAAACAAAATAGAAGCCTTGGAAGAGGAAGATATATCTAGGGGCATGAAGGTCATGACTTTATTGCATTTAGTTACAAAATTTATATTTCAAAATGAGTGAGATTAAGAAATAGAGATTGGAAGTTATCAAGAATCACTATCCATTATTTAAAGAAATCTAAGCCTACGAGGCTAATATCTTCAGTATTTTGGGTTTTTCCTTTCTTGGGAAGGTGAAAATGAGACAACTAAAATGTTATTATCCACATAAGATGAATCGATAGAAAGTATGTTCATTTATTCCTAAAACTTTGATGCACAAGTATTGAATGATTGCATAGAATTGATCATGGTAGTCGATAAAATAATCAAGGTAATGGATAAAATGAAAGAGGTGTTGGACAAGATGGAGGATTCAATGAAAACTACAAGGTTTTTTATAGAATGGGTGGATGGTACAAATGATAATTCCATCAAAAAATGCTTGAATAATTATAAGGAATACAAGAAAAGTGTCAATACATCACCACCGTTGTAAACCCATGGTTTTGAATTTCATATTATTTCATTTTTTCATGTATTATAGCTCAAAGTTGCAGAAAAGGAAGGAGAGTTAGTTAACTCTTGATTATAGCATGTCCTTGTTCATCCACTCTCATAAGTGTTCCTACTTTTTTGACATTTACAATTAAGCATAATGGAAATTTCCTCCAACCAAGTGTATTTCAATTTTATCTTCCTAGTGTGTACTTGTGCCAACTATTCCCAATGGAGTTTCTTTGTCAAGGTGAAAATTAAAATCTAAGTTTCATCTCATGACACATTGAGTTCCCTCCAAATTCCAACCACTTATTTGATTTTGGGTAGTTAACTATTAGTGTGTGGCTAGTAACTTGCATGCTAATTGTGCCTCGTAGAGTATAAGGAGTTTTTTCCATGAACTTCTTGCTTGATTTGTGGAGGTCCTTAGATAAGTTAGTATTCTTATAACTTTGTTTTTCAAGCATTTTCTAGTGTAGAAGATCAAATTTATGGAGATTATGAACTTCATGTTGGTGATTTTCTACAATGGTTTTGGAGATTTAATAAAAAGAAAAAGTTTCTAGTTTATTTATTTATGCATTTGTTCTTATGATTGAATGATATTTTCATTATTTTATGTATTTCTTCATTCAAGCCTAATTTTTGTGTTCAAAACATTTTCAATTATGTTTCACTTTGTGCATTTTAATGGCATGTGAGAATTATTTCTGAAAGTGTGAAAAGTTAGAATTATTTTGTGTGCATTTCTTTTCCTTAATGCATTTTGATTGACATTCTAGTGCATTAATAAATGTATGTGCATAATGTTTTCTTGGATTTAGTTGATAATGTGAATGATATAATATTGGTCATTCATTTTCTTTGAATCTTGGTTGATCTTTTTCTCTTTATATTACAAAGTTTAGATTTAGGAAATCCTATTTTCTTTATGTCTACACCCAACATGCTCCTTGTCTGAATAGCATATTTTCCACTTAGTCGTGTTCCAACACCATCATGACCCAATAATAGAGACCTAGGGAGGTTCAAAACTTCCATTCATCCCTCTTTTAGGAGAAATTGAGTGGAAACACTAGAGTTGTGTTGAGTGAGTCAAAAGGAACACGTCAACAAGTATTGTTCCATAGCTACCAACATAGCTAGCCTCTTTAATATTATCATCATATTATATTTTAGATAGATATTCACATTCAATCATCTTTAATTATAATAATTACATATATAAAAAAAACTCACTTGCAACCATGTAACTATCCTCTACCAATTAATATCACTAGAAGATGTACACACTTAAAACCCACTCTACCCACTTGCACATATGGATGATATTAGCACCTCTTCTAGATCTAGCACTAATATTGCTATAACACAACCAACATACTCTTATACAAAAATGTATTCTCTTATTGTCACCATTTCTTCTCACATGCTTTTCTCTATAACTACAAGAACTACAAAACATATAAGAGCTTCCTTAAACATAACCTAACACCATATCATATAATTCTTCGCAACTCTTCCAATGAGAATGTATGCTTTTATATCAATTGATACATTCAAGATCAAGGGACTTTATTACACTAACCAATCTTGTAGCTATCATGACCACTTCAAAATTCCAACACAATTCTCTATTTTAGATATTGAAAAGTCACATTACATCATTGAGCTTAGGGAATATAAAGATGTTATACTTATCGATCCAGTCACAAAGCCTTTGTTACATATGGCATATTACATCATAATCAATTCTTCCACCAAAGTATCTATCAAAACATAGGATTGTTACAAAAAAATTACATATAATTGCATTACATCACAACACTAGACAACTTTCAACATAAGTTACTTAGAAGTTTCTACTTTAACTATATCTCCCAATCCGAGTGGCCAAGTGGATGATAGACCACAAACAACTCCACATTGGACCTTACTTCCTTAATGTCCAAATGTATTTCATTGTTAAAGAATATTCTAGTACCATGTTTAGCCTTTTCTTTATCGGGAATGACTAATTATTTCTCATTTTATTTATTTTTAAACTGCATTAGTTCCTTGTGAAACATAGGGTTGGTTTCCATATTGTGCAGCCAAGTGTGCTCATACCTCATTTCTTGCATGTTAAAATCATGATGACATCTACTAATAGCTTCAAGAACTTAGCATTAGATATTTCTATCATCACAATCACACAAATCGTAGACCACAAAGTTGGATCCCTGATCTAAACTCCAAGTCACCACTATGTTAAGATTAGTAGACAAAGATTTAACAGTTACACGCAAATATATTCAATAATGCAAAGGAATAAATCACACATAAATAGAACAAGAAGACACAAAGATTTAATGTGGTTCACCCAATCTTAGGCTATGTCCACCAAATAGAGAGTCCAATCTTATTATCAAGTAATTTCAGCCCATTACAATCTGCAATCACTTGCAACTCAATACCAGTGCAAGAAGCTATGAAACTCTCATAAACCCTAACCCTAAGCCATTATAACAAGACTTATGTCAGTTAACAAGTTAACCCTAAAAATACTTGACGAGTCAACCTAGGGAAAAGTTTGACAAGTCAACCTAGGGAAATGTTTGATGTGTCAACTCAAAAACGTTTGACGAGTTAACCTCGAACCTCGCTATAAATAAAAAGTGTACAATACTTGCCTGATCAGTCACCACAAACCAACACACTATGCTCTAGGGATTCCTCATAAGTCGTGCTAGCATCTAGCATAGAGCTAGTTATAACACAATTCAAGGAATGCATTTCATGAAATACAAATATTACACTTGAAGATTAAAATATTAAACTTCAAGAGATTTAAACTATATTAGAATAATTTGTAATACATTTTATGATTTTTTTTGCAATAATACATATATTTTGTTTTCTTGAAAATATTATATGGCTTTTACTTATTCCTTTTATCTCTTCTTACACTCTTATACTTCAATTTATCTTCAAATAAAATGTTTTTCTTGTTTTCTTTTTCACTTCTCATATATATTCAAACCCATCATGTTTTGATGGAATGTGGTCTACAACATAACTCATGTGGCCTCCAATAAATTTTTCATTCCTACAATAGAACTCTTATACCTCTAAGATGACTGATAACATAATAATTAACCTTTTGCCCAAAGGATAACATAGTCCCAAATCATAAAAAACACAAATGGTTTTAGGAAGATTTGGATATAAAATAATTAACAATAGTAAAGATGAGAGAAACAAACACATGCGAGAATCATTTTATAGTGGTAGTACCAAAAGTTATATTATAAGGAAAAAATAGTTTTCATAAATTATGGTATCAAAATTGAAAAAATATATATAACTTGAAAATATTTTTGGTGATACGAGATTGCCTATATATCCAAATTCGCTTGCATCAAACTCCTAGTCATATCTAAATTAAATAACTATGAAAATTAAATCAAATTTTAGAAATATTAAAAAGTTCAAAATCATATAATCATTCTTAGGGGTTTATATGTACTAAATTCACTTTTTTGTCTAAGAAATGTATTACACAATTACAAATAATCTATGATAGATAAGTTAAAATAAGAAATAATGAGTAATTGTAACTCAATATTAAAGATATTGTATTGGAAATATGTCCTTGATATAGTATAAAAATAGAAAAAAAAATTAAAATATATATATTTGAAATCGGATATGAAAATTTTCAGGGTGGTGTTGGTTCCCAAAATCGTAGTTTTGCGAAACTCCAAGAGGATGATAGGGTCTATGGTCAAATTTAGCAATCAACTTTGACCAACAAATGGGATTAACCGAAATGGTTAAACTCCTTTGCACTTGTGGATCTACTAGACCAAGATAGGTGTACCCTTTTAAGCAGATTATATCTTCATATAATTTATCTCTGATAAAAGCATCTTCTATTTCAAAGTGGCATGAATATCTGAAATAGATTTATTTAACATCTACTTCTCTTCTAAACACCTAAACTACCCTAAATGAAAGAAAGGAAACAACAAAGAGATTTTGGTTATTGGATATGTCTGAACTAGATTTTGTAGTCTCAAAGACCAGTGCTTGATCTAATAGGTGCATAGTCTAAAGTAAGGTCTGAATGCACACTCAAATTGTGGATTAATTGGTAGACCTCTTAGCATCAATGCCTTACATTAATGCAACCCATTATATTGTTACAAAATCATACTTATTGATCCAACTTGCATTCTCCAACTCACTGCAACCTATATTTAGAATTTTATCTTTCCTTGAATGAACCCACATATAGATTAGCATAATTATAGGGAATATAATATCCTTGATACTAATGATTTGCATGAAATCAAGAAACACAAATTTGGAGATAATTCTGCAACTTTTTATTGATAGTCATGTATTAATTGATACAACAACTAGAATTTTATATATTCATTCCTTCTTAAAATATAATCCAACCTTCAATATCAGAACAAAAGCCTATTTGATCTTCTTTTGTCTCCAAGCCCCTAACTTCTGCCTTCTTCCCCAATCCTGATTTCTCTTTTACAACGTAAGGGAGCCTTTCAAACTACTACAACTCTTGGTAACTAACTAAAAACTAATTTGTTATCCCCAAACTAATCAACTACCCACAGACCAAAATATACAATTTGTTATCCCCCCATTTTTATCTTTGTTTTCTATTTTTTAATTCCTAGTTGGTCTTTCTATCTTTCTTGAACTCTATGCACTCTTCGCCCTCCCTCTCGCCCCTACCTTTCTATAACTAACTTGTGCAATTCTCTCTATTATCCTCATATAGCTCTCCTACATTCTAATGATAGATCATTGATTATGATCCGAAACATTGATACAAATAAAATTGACATAATTGAATCCAAAAATATGTACACTCTGAATAATCATCGTTTTCAAATTACAATCATTTATTTGTTTTTGCTTTCCCATAAAATTTGTCTCATTTGATGTACGCATTCCCCTCTTTCGCCTTCACATTCTATATGTATTGATTAGAGCAATTGCTACTTCAGCATTTGACAAAAATATTTGTTTCAAAACTCCAGTCTTGACACAGATCAAGATCATGTTTGCATACTGTTATAAAAATCAGCTAGTCGACTGTTTGCACACCATGCTATCATTACATTTCATGACCTTTTGCTGAGGCAACCTATCAGATTTTCCATGTATATTAATGAATCCCTTGATCTGCTCCAATGCATTCACTGTCACAGCCATGACATTTTATCAAACAATTCACATTGAGCCAGCACTTAGCATTTAAGGATATGTCGTTCGAATGTACTTCATTAATCAAACATTTGGGGAACTTCCTTGCAAAATCCATTTTGTACATATTATGCAATTACTGCATTGATATCTTGTTGAAACATTCTATCGTAATAATTGATTAGCATCATCTGTGCTATCACGGATTGCACGCGTGCTCACATGCACTCATAGGCATTTTGTCGAGCAGTTTACATGCATTGTCTATGCTTTCACATTTTGCAGGCGAATCTGTTTGGGACATTTTGTCATATAGTTATTATGCCCTCTATACACTTCCATATCTGCATCACTTCGAGCACTTTGTCAAAGTCCATGTGCGCTGTGTGTGCTTTCACATTATTATGCGAAATGAACTCTTTTTGCGAGAGTCAATGTGCCTTGCCCTGCAACCATTATACTTCTACAATGTCATTTCTATTCCAGGCATTCTGTCAAAGAAATTGCGTGTGAAGTCCACGGTTCCACATTGCATGCAAACGTTTGAAAGTTTCTAAAACTTGTTGAACAAGTCGATCCTCTGCCTGCACGCCATGCCTGAACCCACACTATTTTTGAGACATTTTGTCAAACAGTTCAAGCGCCTGGTTTATACTTCATCACAGTTATGTCAAACCAGAGCATTTCCATTCTTCATGAGAATACGTCTCTCCGAGGCGTTCTATCAAACAGTTGATGTGCGCTTTCTATGATTCCACATATTGAACACACATTTATTTGCAGTTACAACATGTAATTCAAAATCCTTGGTGTTTTAATGGATGGTCAGCTCGTTCCAAGGCTTTCATTATGGTGTTCAACCCTTCAACACTTCTAAGAGACATTATATCAAACAGTTCGCTGCCAAAGCCATGTTTCACCATTTCCAACGTTAATATCTGGCGAAGGTTTGCCTTCGAGATTCTTTTATAGATGCTCATACGTTGTGATAATGCCTCTAGATTGCACGAACAAGGAAGATACTAGTGAAGATTGTTGGTTTTGACTTCAAAAGCTCTGAATGCTTTATTTACCAAACTGATGATCCGCAACCATTTGTCTGAGGCGTTTTGACATTTCACCTGCCTTGTTTCTGCTTGCACATTCTCAGATGGCGAGATTTAAAGAACAAACATGAGTATCATGAGATATATAACCATTGTAGAAACTTTTCTCTGTCATATCGATCCTTTGAGTCTCCTCGATGACCTTTGTCATCCTTCAGCATCGATGGTACTACTCTTACTAACGTGGCTGATTTGCTATCAAAATTCAATTGTATAGTTTTTAGTCAAATTCAGCGACTTTTATTTCATGAGTAGTGGTTTAGAGGAACCTATCTCTCATGAGAATAAATGGTATACTTCGCACTCATTACATTTAGGAGATGGTTACATAGGTAGCGTATCAGGACTTCCCAGGGGGTCACCCATTCCAGTATTACTCCAGTTCAAGTGCTCTTAAGTACGGAGTTTCCTCTATGGTTAAACCCACTTTGCTTGCAACCTCATTTGCAAAACCTTCAACAAGTATTGTGCCTTATGAACCATTCCCTAGAGAGCTCCTATAATGCATTACCTAGACGCAATGAGTGCTAAGTGTCACATTCATTCTCTTGAAAGATGGGCTCTTGTGAACTGTTATTCATAAAACATGGGTCAATGAGTTTGATTTAAAAACTATATAGCTGAAACTTGATAGAGATATACAAGGTCAAAGAGATTGTTTATTTATCTCTTCACTATGTTCATTTTACTGGACCACCATCATTTCTTAAATTATTTTCAAATGCCTTAAATGATATAACATTTTGCATCATTTATGAAATATTGTATGGCCTCATCTCAAAGATTCCATATTTAAATTTAAATAACATAAACTTTATCAAAAAAAAAAAACTTTGGCACTACTTTAAATCTGGCTTTGGGAGCAATGATGTATGTTGGGTTCCAATGTGAGCCCAACTAAAAAAAATTCACTTTAGAATGACTGACTATTAAATCTCTTCAAATTGGTACTAAGAGTGATCTAGAGTGTGTTCAAGATTGAAAAAATGAAATTAAATATCGTCAAATAGTGCATTATGAAATTTATCAAAAATGGCCAAATTGAATAAATTGTATTCGAAATCGGTCTAAAAATCTAGTCAAACTTCCTTCCAAGATCACCAAAACTAACAAGCATGTAAACATTTGTCCCAAGAATGTACAACAAAAAAAAACTGAAATAAATTCACCTCAAGGTGCAAGATACTAATCATCAAAGTTAGCCTCCGAGGTTGTTTTGATCAAACATTGTTATACAAGTCGTTTAAAGTACAAAAAGTACGAGGTTTGAAAACATATCAAATGATATATGACAACCATGAAAACTTGCAAGTGTGTAGATGGAAGTAATATGAAGAGGTTTGCAAAGTGGTTTTGCCTAACACTCAACAAGTGAGGAGAAATTAATTTTCAAAGTCATCCTTTCACAAACTTGTGAACATTGTATTTTGCAATTCTGAAAAATTTGCATATGGTTTAAACTTTGAAAGACTATCAAATTGATTGTCAAGGCTCTAAAAACTTGCTTAGGATTTTATAGTAGTATAGAGAATTGCAAGGATTATTTGGTTTGATTTGAAAGTCACCTAGACACAAGATATTAATTTCGATAGAAAGTTACTTTGATAAATTTTGCAGCATGTAGGCAACAAATTGAATAAATTGTAAACGGATTGGGCTTGGAAAAAATATCAAACGATCCCCTGAGATTATGAAAATGGCAAAGGTGTATTTTATGGTAAGGAAAAATCAGAGGAATAATTGGTCTAATGAGAAAGACCTTAGGTACTGAAATATTGGCTCATGAAAATGGCTCACTTGAAAGATTTTATAATATGCACTATAAAATTATTTCAGAACCCTAAAAGTTAGTGCTTCAAAAACATGTTAGTCATGATTGTGAGGGGACATAGACACTTATTTGTAAGAGGTGAACATGATCCTAGAGAAAATTCATTGGTCAAACTTAAGATTCACAAGGGTAAATTTTAAGGTTTTTATTGATTTTTCTCATTTAGGAAACACTAAATTTTATAAAAAAAATTAGGCTTCCAACAGGTAGATAACTAATTTATTAAATGCAATTTTTTTTAAGTAGATAACTAATAATAGATTTTTTCTAATTTTGAATCAAATATGATTAAAGTGAGTTGATTGCAATATGAAATTCTTTAGTTATGTTCCAACCTACATTATTGTTAAACATTAAATTAGTCTCTACACTCATGGGTTTGAATCTTGTGAACAAAAATATTTGTTAGCCATTAAATTAGTTTCTACACTCATGGGCTTGAATCTTGTGAAATAAAATATTTTTTAGTAGTAAGTTACGAGTTTCTCAGCTAGGAAGTCTTGGGTTCAAATCTACATCAAACAATTTTTTTTTAAAAATTTTTTTTTAGCCAGAGCCTACAAAACTTTATACCTATAAATAGGTAATCACCTTGACTTCTAGAATTGAGACAATAGTTTTTCTTTCTTAAAAAAATAAGGAAAACAGCATGCAACAAATGTATCAAGAACTATGCTAAATGCATATAACCTATAATTTCAATATTAGAATTTGGCACAAAAAATGTAAAGGGGTAATTTAGTTACCTAGCATAAAAGTAAGGTTTAAGAATTTGTTGACAAAAAGGTTACATTATCAAATTATATGGAGATGGCATGAAGCTATGATAGAAGCAAATTTTATTTGAAAAAGAATAAATTAGACAATGATACTTGCGTAAGCTTTCATGTGATGGTGATTGATGGATATATATTTGACATATCACTATGAAATGTAGTGGTCCAGTATTGTATTTTAATACTTGATTTAGAGATGTAATTTGAAAGATTTGACAAGAGAGATGATGATTGACTAAATGTAAAGAGATCAAATTTATGCACGTGAAACTATCTTAAATCATTTCTATGCCTACACATTTAATCAAAAAATAAAAACTAATACTCCTACTATTATAAAATATTTAAAGAAAAACCAAACTACTTAGAAATAGTGGTTGTCGACTCTTTTTTACCTCATCTTGAAGCCCCTCCTTTAGTTGTGGTTGCTGATCCTCAAGTTGGGGGATAACCTCTAGTAATGGGGTGCTAGATGATAGCATTGAGTGAAATGTTGTTCATACGATGAGGAAAGGTACTCCTCCTTCTTGACCTACCCTTTTGGATGTGGTGAAAGAGGTTTCTATTGTACACGGTTAGAACCCAAATATCCCGTCGGTTCCTACCTATAGTTAAAAGCCTCCTCTCTTTTCTTTTTTTCTCCGATCTCATCTTTCACGACTCTTTTTGTCTTATCAAAAATCCGGACCCTTTCCCATACTTATCTAATCAAAACATTCCACTTAAAATATCTATACAAAATAACACAAACCAAACGACAAAATTTAAGACTATTAAAACAATTTTAAACAGCATTACCATGTTCTAGATATGATTAGAATAATCTCCCATGTATCTGCTACGAAGAACTGCTTATATTCTTCTGTGAACTATATGACAAAACTATCAAACCAATGTGTTTAACATACTAGAAAATATTGATTAGAAAATAGTTTCGAATCAACACTTGGCATTGGATCATCAATCCCATGTTCCCTCAAATCTTAGAACTCAAAACTATCTTGGAATCGTATGAAAAAGTCAAAATATTCATGCACTTTCTTGAATTCGTTCATCAAATTATATTAATACATGATTTCTCATCAACAACTTTAAACATAAGAATGTCAGTTTATCTGTTCATGCCTTCAAATATTATGTTCCTTAAATAACTTAATAATATCTCTTTCATGGAGTCTTCACTACAGACATAACTGTCAATTTCATGTGCGTTGGATCACGAGCACAAACTATTTCAATCTCTAATGCACAAAACAAATTCACATGACATATTAAACAAATTCACAATATATATTTATTTATTAGTATGAAAGAGATTGATCTCACTTATGAATGCACTTTAAAAAGTCTTGTCTTCAATTGCATTTACTATTATTATTTTAATTGCTTTTGTTCAATTGTGTTTCATGTAAGTTTGCTAAAGTGGCTTTGAGCTTATTGAGTGTGAACAGACCTAAAGTGGCTTCGCACTAGTGAATTCAAATCAATCAAATCAAATGGAATCTAAGAAATATAATTTATTACAATTATTTGGTTACTTTCCCACAACACAAAATGTTGAAGTCTATACAAAAACTACTAAAGATTGTAATCAAGTACATAATATAAATTAAACTTTATATTAATGTTACTTGACCCTGCTCAAGTGATCTGAATAAACTAAACATGGTAAACCTTGATCAAATGGGTAGTGGTCGAACGTAATGTATATCAAACACATGAAAAATATATGTGAAAATAATGCTATTTTGCAGGTCTTGCAAAGGGCCTTTATAAGATATGGAGGAAGACATGCCACTTTAAAAAATAGGGCAATGTGACAAAATCCTTCACATGTACATTGTCCTCCTTGAATCCCATATTTTAAAGATCATATTTAACTTTGAACACGTATGAAATTGCAATATATTCTAAAAAGTAAGCATACATTTGTTCTTAATTTTGTAACTTTTAAAATATAAGAAATGTGTGAGGGGGTGTATGTGTATCTATGTATATATATTATACAAATACCTGTATTTATTTATGGTGATTATTTTTGTATTACATTAAATAAAGGTTTAGTTTTGTTAGAATTAGTGTTGATTGGAAAAATAAGTTTTATTCTTTTTTATATATTATTATTGCATGTGTGTCTAGGTATTATACATATACATATATAAATATTTCTACATGTGTATGCATATGTATATGTCTACTTGTATGTCCATATATATGTGTGTGTGTACACATACACACGCAGATATGTGTGTGTGTATGTATGTGTATATCTATGTATATGTATATGATGAACTACAACTGATTTAGAACTTGAATGGAGAATTTGTAATTCAAGATTACTAAAGAGTTGCTGATTAGATATGTAAGATGATTAAATCAGTATTATGTTGTCATTGATGTCAACTAGCTTGACAATACTTATCTTTTAAGTTACTATACCGACACATCTGAAGAAAAGTGAAAGAGATGAAGAACAAAAATATCTACATGAGGAAGATGTATATATCAAATGAGGATAAGGAATACATTGAGTAACTTGTTGATGCATCTATGACTTGATAAAATTGACTTTATTATGTTGCATTCATCTATGATGAAAAATAGAGTTGAAAGACACAAAGCAGTGTTGTCGGTAAATAAAGCATTCTAGTATACACTGACAGAATGTAGTGTATATCGAGCGTAGTGTTAACCAAGCTTGTGTTCACTGACGTATTTCATTGTTAATCGAGCAAAACAGAAAGGAATTAAATGATCAGTTTACCTGATAAAATGTATGAAATCGAGGTAACAGATAAAGTTTGTTATGAAGATTGACGGCTAACATAAATCAAAAAAGATCTAATGGAGCAGATTTAAACGTGTTACTAACACATCAGCGGAGGAAGCTTAAAGCAGCAAAATCTACACGAATATGATTAAGCGGCAAAATCTGATGGAGGAAAAGAAAATGATTTACTCGTCTATATAAGAGACATTGGTTTCATTGTTGAAACATCATCGGAGGAAGAAGATATTGCAAAATTATCGCGTGAACAAGTTTTCATGCATTCTGATCATACTGGTTAATAAGAACTGAGCTACAGAGAGTAATTACAGATGCATAGTAAGTTTATATAGTATTGAATCTGAAGTGGGTAAGTTAACAAAGATGGGGGACCAAAAAGATGTCACTTTTCTTTTTGGCCCCCCATCGCACATAATGCGCACACACTAAAGGGCGTGCGCCCTATGGCTTGGGTTGCCCGAGCCTTAGGCTTGGGCAATCCAAGCCAAAGTGTGTGCGTGCAATAGGGCGCACGCGCTTTGGTTTTCCAAAGCGTGTGTGCCCTATTACATGCACGCAATTTGAAAAAACTAAGATAAATATGCTGCACGTGGGTTTGGAAGCTCATTTTGCTTTCTCAAACTCGCGTTTTCAGCTAAGAGGAAATTCTAAAATGCACACGCCCTATTGTATTTGCTTGTGAGCCGATTATTTTTGTTCATCCATCGATCAAATGGCTCCACGGCGTCGTCAAGTTTGATCCGGAAGAAGAGGTAAGTGTTTTTACAGCTTATCATGCCTCTTATTTATTTTAAAATTTCAATTTTATTGCAATTTGATTTATTTTTGTTTAAATTTGTTTTGTTCAAATTTGTTTTTGTTTAAATTTGTTATGTAATGAATATTTTAAAATGTAGTTTTTTTAATTGCCAAGAAGAAATAATCTCCTTCCACCAAACCCTCTGTCTCCTCATGAAGAACCAAATGAAGAACCAAATGAAAAAAATGAACCTCAATTGCCTCCACCAATTGAGAAACCTCCTCTTGGAACACAACAAAATTTGATAAACCAAATTGAAAGAGGGCAAAAAGAATTAGAATCTTTAATTAATAGGTTAAAAGATTCTAGTGGTACAAATCCCAGAAGGGAAAGACTTGCAAAATTATTGGAAGCAATCTCGACCCACGTAAGCGCAGTTAGTGGGCAAATTAATTTATGGCTGGATAAAAGAGAAGAACAAAAACAATATTATGCAAATAAATTATCTTATGCGGACATTAAAAAAAAAAAAATACAAAAGATGACATTTGCCAGCTATTTAAAAAACCAAGGGATGCAAATACTCTTAGAACTACAACAAAAAGGTTCCCAATTCATTGGTGCATAAATGAAGACATTAAAAACAATTTTTGGGAGAGATGGTGGATGGTCTTTGATTCACCTCGTAACAATCATGAGGTTCCTATATATTTCTTGAGGAAAATCTATTGCGAGTTTGTACTCAAGGAGGTGCCAAATTATTTTCACATGCTGGATTCTCAGGGTAGAGGAGGGGGTTCATCATTTGATCGAGTAGGGGCACATCGTGACCCTAACGCACCTAGGGCTGCTATTGGCAAGCCACAGTTGGATCATGTTAGTATTCTTTCCATTGTGAAGGAACATGTAGAGGCAGACACACTAGGCATGATTAGTGCTCTGACACAGACTCTCATTCAGTGTGCCACTCCTTTAGTTGAGGGTGACTATGGTCAATCCTCGAGGGGGCATATTTGTCGATCATGTGGATGCTTGTGCACATTTGGTATTGGCGAGCGAGAGGAAGAGGATTCTGGATTGATGACTGATAGCTTTATAAATACGACATTTGGCATTGACACATAGGTAAATATTTCCAAGTTCATTAAATTGCTTTGATCATATTTCATTTATAAAGGAATAACTATTTAATTTAGTATCTATTGTTTATGATGAAAATTTAGGGCAAGAGTGTCAGTGGCGGTCACGGTGGTAGTGGAAGTGGCAATGATCCTAATGTCCCCTTTTACACATCATCGTCAATTCCACAGGTATGTATCAAATAAAATATTTAATTAACATATTTGATTATTATGTAATTATATGAATAATTGTATCCTAACTTATTGTGCATGTACATTAGATGTGCACTAGTGGACCATCGATGTTCACAATAGATAGTGAAGGGCATCGTGCAACTTTCCTTGAGGTATCTTTATTTGCATATTAATTGGATTTACTTAATCATATTTAATTAATGAATGAATGACTAAATTACTAAACAAATTATGATCAAAATCCAGAGGCACGATGATTACATTCTTTCACCTGGGTTTGTGAGGTCACCATTGAGTCCACAGGTATACATGTAATAATGCATTATAATTAACATGTCAGTAGTACGTTCTTATATGAATGGTTATCTTATAATTTTTCATGTACATCTGCACTAGTTGAATGTTGGAGCTTCGACTTCGACACCACACACTGGAGGACGTGGTGGAACCTTCACAGAGGTATCATTTACTCATTAGTAGGGTTTTAAAAAATATATGTAATCTTGATAACTACATAATTTAATTTTTTTTTTTTCATTTTCAGCTTTTGACATCAGAGACTCCTCCTTCTATCCGTGATACTTTGGATTGTGAAGTAGCTGCTGCAGTAGCTAGTTCTGAAGCACTAACTGAGGTATGAAAGAGATCACTTAACTTTAATTGTTATTTTAATAGTTTGTATTGAGTTTTATAATGATATCCATGTATGTATTTTAATTATTATTTTGATCATTGTTGTAGGGACTTACGACTCCAAATCGCCAGCATGCACCTTCGGTGGATGAACATAGTGACTATTTGCTAGCGGTAAGCCAATATTCAATTTTATGTCATTATATAATTCAATTTTGATGTATATTAGTTATCTCTATCTAATATTTTTTTTATCAGGTCGAGCTACAGAAGAGTCTAGAAAGGAGGACGAGTGAGCGCACTTGAAAGACTATGGCATCCATTGCATCTCCATCGATGTGACAATCGAAGACAGCTCAAGATTTGTTTTCTTCCCCTAGCGAGAAAGGACTAGATTAGGGATATGGATTGTATGCCTATATGGCATTAGTGGACATATTTTTCGTATACTATATCAGTGATACATTGTACATCCATTTGGCTTTGAGGAAGCCAGTTTTACTGTATTGAATATATTCAATGTATGACATTATTGGACATTTATATTTGACTTCATGCCCTACGAATATTTTTTTTTATGTTTTAGGTATGCAATTCATGTGTTTGGTGTATTGATGTATACTAAATTATGTTTTTGTTCATGTCTTTGCTTTATAAATTTCCCATGCCTTATAGTTATGCTTGTATGTTTATCGATGTATGTTTAACTTGCTGACTGTGCTACAAATGCTAGTCACTATCCTCAATAACAGTCAATTCCTTAACTATAATAATAACAAAAGTAATGAAATGAATGCATAAATGTATAAATATAATATAAGGATTCTTGGGGTACCCTAATGTTGGCAAGAGTTCTTTTATTAATAAGATTACTATGACATATGTGGATGTGCAACCTTATGCTTTTACAAACTAACTTCTAATTGTCCCTTAACTGATTGATTGTTAATGACAAACACTAGAATACATATTTGCACTCATCCTACTGCTCACCCCGGAGTAGTCGGTGTCATTCGAATGACTGTGTGTGCCAAAAAAGGTTGTTAGTAGTATTTATCCGACCATTCAAAGTTGTTGGAACAAACGGTTCGATGCTACGACCGACGGTTTGAAAGATACGCAACGTTGGCCGTTTGAACTGAGGAACACTTTAAGTTCTGACACCGACTGAGAATGTGTTGCCGAATTTAAAAGAAGTTGAATCTGTAAAACCTGAGACATGCTTTTGTAGGCCCCGGTAATAGTCTCGTAGCACCTAACAGATCAATTCTACCTTGCACAAGCTCTGAGATATGACCCCACAAAGATCGCTGATTTCATGCTTAAGAGACCTTCAGGGACACTTCAGCCTGGAGTCATTGGCAGGGTTTGAATGACTGTGCATGGTGAACGAGGTTTCCCCTAGCATTTACCTGACCATTCAGAGCTATTGGAACTGACGGTTTGATGCTACGACTGACAGTTTGAAAGATATGCAATGTTGGCCGTTTGAACTGAGGAACACTATGAGTTCTGACACCAACCGAGAATGTGTTGCCAAATTTAAAAAAAGTTCAATCTCTGAAAACTGAGACAGTCTTTTGTAGGCCTCTACAACACGGTTCCGTAGCACCTAACGAATCGATTCTACCTCACATGAGCTCTGAGATATGACCCCGCAAAGATTGTTGATTTCATGCTTAAGGGACCTTGAGGGACACTTCAGCACGGAGTCATCGACAGGCATCAAACGACTATGCATGGTGAACAAGGTTGCCCCTAGTGTTTACCCTACCATTCAGAGCTATTGGAACTGACGGTTCGATGCTACGACTGACGGTTTGAAAGATATGCAACATTGGCCGTTTGAACTGAGGAACACCTTGAGTTTTGACACTGATCAAGAATGTGTTGCCGAATTTAAAAGAATTTGAATTTCTGAAAATTGAGACAGGCTTTTGTAGGCCTCGGCAACACAGTCTCGTAGCACCTAACGAATCAATTCTACCTTGCACCAGCTCTGAGATATGACCCCACAAAGATCATTGATTTCATGCTTAAGAGACCTTTAGGGAAACTTCAGCCCAGAGTCGTCGGCGGGGTTCAAACCACTTTGCATGGTGTATGAGGTTGCCCCTAGCGTTTACCCGACCATTCAGAGCTGTTGGAACTGACGGTTCGATGCTACGACCGACGGTTTGAAAGATACACAACGTTGGTCGTTTGAACTGAGGAACACTATGAGTTTTGACACCGATCGAGAATGTGTTGCCAAATTTAAACAAAGTTGAATCTCTAAAAATTGAGATAGTCTTTTGTAGGCCTTGGTAACACGGTCCCGTGGCACCTGACAGATTGATTCTACCTCACACGAGCTCCAAGATATGACCCCGCAAAGATTGTTGATTTCATGCTTAAGGGACCTTCAGGGACACTTCAGCATGGAGTCGTCGGTGGCGTTCAAATGACTGTGCATGGTGAACAAGGTTTCCACTATTGTTTACCTAACCATTTGGAGCTATTGGAACTGACGGTTTGATGCTACGACTGACGGTTTGAAAAATATACAACATTGGCCATTTCAGCTAAGGAACACTTTGAGTTCTGACAATGACCGAGAATGTGTTGCTGAATTTAAAAGAAGTTGAATCTCTGAAAACTAAGACAGACTTTTGTAGGCCCCGACAACAAAGTCCCATAGCACCTGACGGATCAATTCTATCTCACACGAGCTCTGAGATATGACTTTGCAAAGATCATTGATTTCATGCTTAAGAGACCTTGAGGGACACTTTAGCATAGAGTCATCGGCGGGGTTCGAATGACTATGTGTGGTGAACGAGGTTTCCCCTAGTGCTTACCCAGCCATTTGGAGCTATTGGAACTAACGGTTCGATGCTACGACCAACGGTTTGAAAGATATTCAACGTTGTTCGTTTCAGCTGAGGAACAATTTGATTTATGACACCGACCGAGAATGTGTTGCCGAATTTAAAAAAAGTTGAATCTCTAAAAATTGAGATAGGCTTTTGTAGGCCCTGACAGATCGATTCTACCTTGCATGAGCTCTGAGATATGACCCCACAAAGATCACTAATTCCATGCTTAAGGGACCTTGAGGGACACTTCAACATAGAGTCATTCACGGGGATCGAACGATTGTGGGTGCTGAACAAGGTTGCCACTAGTGTTTATCCAACCATTCAGAGTTGTTTGAACTGACGGTTCGATGCTATGACCAATGGTTGGAAAGATACGCAATGTTGGTCGTTTCAGCTGAGGAACACCTTGAGTTCTGACACTGACCGAGAATGTGTTGCCAAATTTAAACAAAGTTGAATCTCTAAAAAATGAGACAGGCTTTTGTAGGCCCTAACAACACAGTCTCGTAGCAACTAATAGATCAATTCTACCTTGTACGAGCTGTGAGATATGACCCCGCAAAGATCATCGATTCCATGCTTAAGGGACCTTGAGGGACACTTCAGCACGGAGTCATCAGCGGGGATCGAATGACTGTGGGTGCCAAATGAGGTTTCCACTAGTGTTTACTCGAACATTCAGAGCTATTGGAACTGACGGTTCAATAATACAACCAACGGTTGGAAAGATATGCAACATTGGCCATTTCAGCTGAGGAACACCTTTGAGTTCTGACACCGACCGAGAATGTGTTGCCAAATTTAAATGAAATTGAATCTCTAAAAACTGAGATAGAATTTTGTAGGCCCTGAAAATATAGTCTCGTAGCACTTGATAGATTGATTCTACCTTGCACGAGCTCTGAGATATGACCCCGCAAAGATCATCGATTCCATGCTTAAGAGACCTTGAGGGACACTTCAGCATGGAGTCATCGACGGGGTTCAAATGATTGTGCATGGTGAACGAGGTTGCCACTAGCATTTACCCAACCATTCGGAGCTATTGGAACTGATGGTTTGATGCTACGACCAATGGTTGGAAAGATATGCAATGTTGGCCATTTCAGCTGAGGAACACCTTGAGTTCTAACACTGACCGAGAATGTGTTGCCCAATTTAAACAAAGTTGAATATCTGAAAACTGAGATAGACTTTTGTAGGCCCCGAAAACACGGTCCCATAGAAACTGACAAATCAATTCTACCTCACGAAGATCACCGATTGCATGCTTAAGGGACCTTGAGGGACACTTCAGCACGGAGTCATCAGCGGGGATCGAATGACTATCAGTGCCGAATGAGGTTGCCACTAGTGTTTACCTGATCATTCAGAGCTGTTGGAACTGACAGTTTCATGCTATGACTGACAATTGGAAAGATACATAACATTGCTTGTTTCAGCTGAGGAACACCTTGAGTTCTGACACCGATCGAGAATGTGTTGCCAAATTTAAATGAATTTGAATCTTGGAAAATTGAGACAGACTTTTGTAGGCCCCGGCAACATGGTCCTATAGCACCTAATGGATTGATTCTACCTTGCATGAGCTGTGAGATATGACCCCACAAAGATCATCGATTCCATGCTTAAGGGACCTTGAGGGACACTTCAGCATGAAGTCATCAGCGGGGATCAAATGACTATGGGTGCTGAATGAGGTTGCCACTAGTGTTTACCCGACCATTCGGAGCTATTGGAATAGACGGTTCGATGCTATGATCGACGGTTGGAAAGATACACAATGTTAGCCATTTCAGCTAAGGAACACCTTGAGTTCTGACACCGACTGAGAATGTGTTGCCAATTTTAAATGAAGTTGAATCTCTGAAAATTGAGACAACTTTTTGTAGGCCCTGGAAACATGGTCTCATATCACTTGATGGATCCATGCTACCTCGCACGAGCTCCAAGATATGACCCCACAAAGATCACCGATTTCATGCTTAAGGGACCTTGACGAACACTTCAGCACAGAGTCGTTGGCAGCGATCGAATGATTATGGGTGCTAAATGAGGTTTCCACTAGCGTTTACCCAGCCATTGAGGGATTTTGGAATAGATAGTTTGATGCTATGATTGATGGTTGGAAAAATACACAACGTTGGTTGTTTCAGCTGAGGAACACTTTGAGTTCTGACACCGACCGAGAATGTGTTTCCAAATTTTAACAAAGTTGAATCTCTAAAAGCTGAGATAGGCTTTTGTAGACCCCAGTAACACGGTCACGTAGCACTTGATAGATCAATTCTACCTTGCACGAGCTCTGAGATATGACCCTGCAAAGATTACTAATTCCATGCTTAAGGGACCTTGAGGGACACTCCAGCACAGACTTGTCGGCGGGGATCAAACAACTATGGATGCTGAATGAGGCTTCCACTAGCGTTTACCCAGCCATTCAGAGCTATTGGAACTGACGGTTCAATGCTACGACTAATGGTTGGAAAGATACGCAACGTTGGCCGTTTTAGCTGAGGAACACCTTGAGTTCTGACACCGACCGAGAATGTGTTGCCAAATTTTAAAAAAAGTTGAATCTCTGAAAACTAAGATAGGCTTTTATAGGCCTCGACATCACAATCCCGTAGTAACTAATAGATTGATTCTACCTTGAACGAGCTGCAAGATATGACCCTGCAAAGATCGGTAATTCCATGCTTAAGGGACCTTGAGGGACACTTCAACACAGAGTCATCGGCGGGGATCGAACGACTATGGGTGTCGAACGAGGTTGCCACTAGTGTTTACCTAACCATTTAGAGCTATTGGAACTGATGGTTCAATGCTACGACCAACGGTTGGAAAGATACGCAACGTTGGCCATTTCAGCTGAGGAACACCTTGAGTTCTGACACCGACTGAGAATGTGTTGCCCAATTTAAATAAAGTTGAATCTTTGAAAATAGAGATAGGCTTTTGTAGGCCCTAGCAACACGGTCTTGTAGCAACTAACAGATCGATTCTACCTCACAGGAGCTATGAGATATGACCTCGCAAAGATCACCGATTCCATGCTTAAGGAACCTTGAGGGACACTTCAGCACGGAGTCGTCGGCGGGGGTCGAATGACTGTGGGTGCCAAATGAGGTTTCCACTAGTGTTTACTCAACCATTTGGAGCTATTGGAACTGACGGTTCAATGCTACAACCAACGGTTGGAAAGATACGCAACGTTGGTCGTTTTAGCTGAGGAACACCTTGAGTTCTGACACCAACCGAGAATGTGTTGTCAAATTTAAACGAAGTTGAATCTTTGAAAACTGAGACAACCTTTTGTAGTCCCTGGAAACATGGTCTTGTATCACCTGATGGATCGGTTCTACCTTGCACGAGCTGCGAGATATGACCCCACAAAGATCACTATTTCCATACTTAAGGGACCTTGAGGGACACTTCAACACGGAGTCATCGGCGGGGATCGAATGACTGTGGGTGTCAAATGAGGTTGCCACTAGCGTTTACCTGACCATCCGGAGCTGTTGGAATAGGCGATTCGATGCTACAATCGATGGTTGGAAAGATACGCAATGTTGGCCATTTCAGCTGAAGAACACCTTGAGTTCTGACACCAACTGAGAATGTGTTGCCGATTTTAAATGAAGTTGAATCTCTGAAAACTGAGACAGGCTTTTGTAGGCCTCGGCAACATGGTCTTATAGCAATTGATGCATCCATGCTACCTCACATGAGCTCTGAGATACAACCCCGCAAAGATTTCTGATTTCATGCTTAAGGGACCTTGAGGGACACTTCAGCACGGAGTCGTTGGCGGTGATCGAACGACTGTGGGTGCCAAACAAGGGCACCACTAGCATTTACCTTACCATCTAGAGCTGTTGGAATAGATGGTTTAATGCTATGACTGACGGTTGGAAAGATACGCAATGTTGGTCATTTCAGCTGAGGAACACCTTGAGTTATGACACCGACCAAGAATGTGTTGCCGATTTTAAACGAAGTTGAATCTCTGAAAACTGACACAGGCTTTTGTAGGCCTCAGCAACACGATCCCATAGCAATTGATGAATCCATGCTACCTCACATGAGCTCTGAGATACAACCCTAAAAAGATCATTGATTTCATGCTTAAGGGACTTTGAGGGACACTTCAGCATGAAGTTGGCGATGATGATCAAATGACTGTGCGTGGCATGTACTTGCATGAGGACATTATATATTACAAAAATTTTGGACAGAAGCAGTTGGCAAGCTGCTCAAAAAGTAGTAACTGATAGCAAGTGGGATAATGTAGATGCTTTAATAAACCACTATCTTCTTTACTCAAGCAACATCTGGTTCATCTGCTTGACTGGGGCATGTTTGGGAACAGACGATCTCCATTTAAACTCAAGTTTGTGGAAGTAGTTATATTTGTCAGTGGCGGAGATACACCCATTGGATCTGCAATAACTTCATGCTCACTGGAATTTCTATTACTCTTCAATTGGGATACTCTTTCCAAAATTGCATCTACCCTTTTACCAATTAATGGGTCTATTTGTGGACCTCGAAGGACCATAGATGGCTGCCCTTTGTTGTAAAATGAGGAGTGAGACTACCTTGCCAAAGGTGTCAATGAAGTTACATTTCAAGGATAATGCCCAAGTCCCGTAAATGCAAGGCCATTGATGAATAGTCATTTCTAATAGAAATATTTGTGGTGCTACAATGAAGTGCATGACCAAATTCTTTGCCTGCTAACAAACCAATTTGGGAAATTAATGGGTCTATTTGTGGACCTCGAAGGAGTTGGTCACCTAAATGAGAACCTTGAGATGAAGTAGGAAATTCTCTACGAAAGAGATTAGTACCTTGGGAATCTCTCCACTTGTCAGCTGAATTAAAACCTTGGACCATAGATGGCTGCCCTTTGTTGTAAAATGAGGAGTGAGACTACCTTGCCAAAGGTGTCAATGAAGTTACATTTCAAGGATAATGCCCAAGTCCCGTAAATGCAAGGCCATTGATGAATAGTCATTTCTAATAGAAATATTTGTGGTGCTACAATGAAGTGCATGACCAAATTCTTTGCCTGCTAACAAACCAATTTGGGAAATTAATGGGTCTATTTGTGGACCTCGAAGGAGTTGGTCACCTAAATGAGAACCTTGAGATGAAGCAGGAAATTCTCTACGAAAGAGATTAGTACCTTGAGAATCTCTCCACTTGTCAGCTGAATTAAAACCTTGGACCATAGATGGCTGCCCTTTGTTGTAAAATGAGGAGTGAGACTACCTTGCCAAAGGTGGCAATGAAGTTACATTTCAAGGATAATGCCCAAGTCCCATAAATGCAAGGCCAGTGACGAATAGTTATTTCTAATAGAAATATTTGTGGTGCTAGAATGAAGTGCATGACCAAATTCTTTGCCTACTAACAAACCAATTTGGGAAATTAATGGGTCTATTTGTGGACCTCAAAGGAGTTGGTCACCTAAACGAGAACCTTGAGATGAAGCAGGAACTTCTCTATGAAAGAGATTAGTGCCTTGAGAAGCTCTCCACTTGTCAGTTGAATTAAAACCTTGGACCATAAATGGCTGCCCTTTGTTGTAAAATGAGGAGTGAGACTGCCTTGCCAAAGGTAGCAATGAAGTTACATTTCAAGGATAATGCCCAAGTCCCATAAATGCAAGGCCATTGATGAATAGTCATTTCTAATAGAAATATTTGTGGTGCTAGAATGAAGTGCATGACCAAATTCTTTGCCTGCTAACGAACCAATTTGGGAAATTAATGGGTCTATTTGTGGACCTCGAAGGAGTTGGTCACCTAAACGAGAACCTTGAGATGAAGCAGGAACTTCTCTACGAAAGAGATCAGTACCTTGAGAAGCTCTCCACTTGTCAGCTGAATTAAAACCTTGGACCATAGATGGCTGCCCTTTGTTGTAAAATGAGGAGTGAGACTGTCTTGCCAAAGGTGGCAATGAAGTTACATTTCAAGGATAATGCCCAAGTCCCGTAAATGAAGAATCTTTTTGTGTGTCTCCCAATCCTCAAACAACCACAACCTAGGGTTCTTCATAGCATACCATCTAAGCCATGTACTAGTTACAACCACTACTCCTATAGGGTATTCTAATTCTTCACCATTGATAACTGAGTGATCCAATTTCTTTTTTGCCTCTACACAATGACACAAATAATAATTTGTCCCTTCTTTATTGTCTTCAGGTGCAATAACAATAAAAACATGGCCTATAATGATATAAACATAATGAGGACATTAGTTTACTAAATATTTATGATAAAGTACTAAATTTGAGATTATTTGTATGTGGAAAATACCGACCTGGTTGTACTAGATCAGATAAGTGATCAAAGTCAATGGATGATTCTATTTTTGTTAGTTGCAGTGATTCATGGGGATGATAGGAGGCAAGTGGACTCAAAATATGTATATACCATTCGTCAACCCATTCCTTTGACTCACACCCATCCCAATCTTCATCTACACATGATGAACAAAAGCACACCATATGTCATGTGTGGATACTCCATGAACCTGCATTACAACTTCTAAAAGAGTGTAGCTCACTCGATCCTGTCAATGTACAACAATCCTCATATGGTGCAATGTTAGTTTCATCCATCAACCAAAAAAATCTACGAACCGTAGACTCACCTTCATTATCTGGACCCATTGTAGCATTACACCACTAGACAATACATCCCGCATCTGACAATGTCGCTTTCTCTTTGTACTTTAATTCTTCATGTGCTAAGGCTCTTTTAATACATGCACCTACACCATCGTGCTCTCCCTTTCCATGACCGGCCTCTGTGAAATTCCACATATATTTAATTCCAACAATCTTATGCATCCTGCACAACCAATAAAACATCCATGAATTCTTGAATTAGGATGCACAATTATCTAACCAAATGATATGTCGATGATATTTTATGCCCCTGTTTGCCAAATGACCATAAAATAGTTGAAAGCAACCATGTACAAACTCTGTAGAATGTGAGTGATCATCGCTGATATAAAAATGATACTCCCTCAATATCTTCCTGTTCTCCTTTGTACTGTCTAGTGCATGCATGAATGCTATATGAACAAATATAGCAACCTGTTGAGAGTTGTAATTACTTTGGCTTGCACCTCATTCTGTGGTTGTAGTGTATAGTTCTCTACAAATTCCACAACTGAAACAATGGTATCAAGTGGGAATGTTTCCTTGCATAACTTGAATTGCATATCTAACCATCACGCTTTATGTGTATGCCTTGCATACTCATAAATAATTTTTTTTACAAAAAATGTCCCATGAACTGATACACTAGAATTTTTTCAATTACTAAAATCACATCTTTTAGCCTCTTTTCCATCTTTTAGATTGTATGTCACGGTCTTATATTTTCCAAATTCCACTATTTCGTTACGATTGCATGTGTACTCTCCATATGTTGACAAATTGGCAAACGTCGCAAACCTCCGAAATCTATGCATGTACCATTCAAGCATGAGAGCTTGTAAAATTGTTGACCATCCACTCTTTCACATAAAATGGTAGATATTAATTCCCTTGAAGATCTAGGTGGGACATTATGTTACAATCCTACAAAACATTGTTAGAGTGGCAAAGCTACACATATATTCCTATAAACTTCAAAATGGTTAGAAAAATCAATATGCACCCTACAACAACAAGTTGTGGCATGTGTGATTTATCTTGACAATAAAAAGGTTTACACATTTCAAAATATCTCCGACTAATTTTAATTTGAGGATACGTATGCATAAATTTTGCAAAGAATTGTGTTCTGAGTTGAATCTAAAAAATGTTTTGGATGTGGAACACAAATTTGACTACCAATCCTCCTTCTTACAACATCTCTTTGATTAGGAGATACCCGTGTATTATTCTTCCAAAATTATTCAATCAAGGATTTCAAATCTTCAACAATTTGCTTTATCTTTTTGCGGTAGTCTACCAGAAAATGCCCATAACTCATTGCTATTTGGATCTTCCACTCTTTGACGCCTTCCCAGGGGCCTCTTCATTAGAGGACTTTCTACTTATATTCAATATTTTTCTTATCTTTTCTAATGAGTCTTCATTTTGAGTTCTTACTATCATTGATGTAAGTACACGTCGTGGTGACATTACTATCTTTCATGCATGATGTAGAAACCCACACTCTCATATGCAGTCAGTAGATTCTTTACAATAGATTTTTCACTTGACTCGTCTGTCATTCCTTGGCCCAAGAATCTTCATGATGGGCCTAATTTTTAGATTTCTCATCATTTCAACAAATAGTTGACATCTTCCTGTCATGTTTAAATTTCTCAAAAAATATCTCCAAATACGATAACATTTCTTTGACAAAGTATGCTTGGGAATCTTATTACGCATTGCTTGCAAAAATGTTAGTATCAATATCAATCAAAATATTTTGGTTTTCTATATTTAATAATTCTTAGGAGCATCAAAAACATTATGTGTGAATTGTGTACCATCTTTAGTGCCTTCAACATGAGACGATGTTGTGCCTACACCTTGGGATGTAGATAATGGTGTCCCTTCAACATGAGATGATGTTGTGCCCACACCTTCAGAAGTAAACAATGATGTGCCTTCGACATTATAGAAGAGTTTGCCCACACCTTTGGAAGTACTCAATGGTGTGCCTTCAACATGATACATTCGTGTGCCTCCACCTTCGGGAAGTAGACAATGGTGTGTCTTCAACATGATACATTGGTGTGCCTCCACCTTCGAAAGTAGACAATGGTGTGCTTTCAACATGATACATTGGTGTGCCTCAAACATTGGATGATGATGTCTCTTGAACTTGGGAACTCATAGATGATGTCCCCCGCATCTTTCATAATTCAATTGTCCTCGTTGCACGCAAGTTTTCTCATTCATTATCTTTTTTATTCCAATTCCAATTCTCTTTTACTTTGTATTGATGTTTCATGTTCCTCATCTAAAGAAAAAATATTCTTCTATAGTACCTAATTTTTTTTG